>VTFQ01000609.1:0-600000 GCA_036281575.1 Ancherythroculter nigrocauda | reverse complement strand
GTCTTTGTAGCACTTCTCAGAGCGGGTGTGATCTGACAGCTGAACGTTCCAGAAGCAGGGCAGCTGGTGCACCAGGAACGGGTTCTGCTTGATCACAGCATTGAAGATGTCCTGCAGGCACAATATTATTTTATACGACTAATAAAATAGATTCTAAGGCTACATTTTTACAAGCTCTTTCAGCAAAAAAAAATGTATTTTCTTAATTTTCTAAAGCAGCTCTTCTTTCACATAAAATTGTATCTGCACATTGTTGTTTATGATGATAGAATTCACGAGAGTCCAAAATTCATTGAGTGAGTGCACACAGAAACAAACTCCCGACACTGATTGGCCACTGCATTCATATACTCAACAAAAACGTGATTTCTTATGCTCAACACTGCAAAAAACAATATAAAAAGAAATATTTGATGCATCATGAGCAGATCTATATGTATTGCCGCATTCAACACTTTTCATTCATTTTCACATTTCACTTTAATTGCAACAGTCATTGATTTAGTTTAATTGTGTATGGGCAATTTTTTGCCCCACATCTTCAGTTTGAGGGGCATTATGGTGCCATTTTTTGCCCCAAGTCTATTAATTTCCAACTCTGATCTGCACTGCACTGTACATGGCCTCTCTGCAATCCAACTGATGGAAATCTATTGTAGCGACGGAGAACTTTAATCCCAGTCTACTTCATATCGATAAAACATTCCCTGTTTATCTTAGCAACATGCTAACATCAAACTCTATTGAAATCAACTGTGGGTCTCCCATGGGGTTTTTATTTGCATCATACAAATGTTCCTAGTGAGTTGAAAGTTAGTCACTTCTGATGTTATATTGTCTAAGTAGACAGCAGGGCAGCTCACTATGGATTGAAACAAAGCCCATGTGTGTACCTGATCAGCGAGTGATGTAGACAGCATGCTCATGAGCTCTCTCTCTGCCGTCAGCCGCCACATCTGTTCCCACTTCAGCTTCCTCAAACGATCCAACAACAGCAGAATCACACCTTCAACACACACACACACCATCATCTGCATGCCATTTCACTAATTAGCACTTATAATATAATGGAATTGTCTGGTTGTATAATCTCAACCCATTAAGGCCACGATATACTTCAAACGAAGTTCTTTTTCGTTCTTCGTTTAGGGGTAAAACGAAGTTCGAAATGCATGAACAGCAATATACTGTAAACAAAAATCTGACGCCGCCCACACTGCTGAGAGTGACGTTTAGATGAATATGTAAATATATGCTGTACACTTTCTTCTCAGTAACAAAATAAACACAACAAAAATGAGAAAACAGCAAGCATTTTTTATAGAAAGCATAAGAAAAGCGTCTGATCATAACAACATGGGTATGTTAGCACGAGCTCTGCAAATTAGCACTCCAATCACGTTTATTTATATAGCACTTTATTCAATAGATTGCTTAAAAGCAAGCAGCTTTACAGTATCAAACATGAAAAACAGTGTCAGTGCCTCATTTTAACTTCATTTTGTACTAAAAAGGGGTGTGTTCAGCAGTGTTCATGTTTTCACCCGCAGAACTCTTACCTCAACAAACTCAAACATACGAAAGGAGTCAGAGAACCGTTCCACGCGAATGAAGGCGGAGCCTCGGCGCACACCTCCTGTCATGTTATCATCACGGACCAATGGAGGCATGAAGGTGTTTTGAACTTTTCCTGAAAGCTCGCTTTGGCAAGCCGTTTCGAACATCCAAAAAGAACACAAAACGAACTTCATTTTGGCCTGATTTTGTTCGAAATGACGTCACATCAGTTCATTCTTCAATTTCATTTGAAGTATATTGGGGCCTTTACTCTCATTAAAACCTTCAGACCTCATCCTTCAAGTCTGATAATCAGAAATCTGGCTGACGTACCCGTGTTAAAGCCTCTGCCCAACGCTGGCCATGGCCGATGGTTCTTCCACAGGTTCCCCAGGTACCAATCGCTCTGATTCTCCACTAAACCAAGAACCTGCTGACCTGAAACACACAAACACCGCCACAGTGAATTGTGCGTCTTAACTGATCGACAGCATCTGAGCTATGGATGAAAATCTGTAGTTCATTTAAAGCCCTTACATAAAAAAATAAAAACTTTGCACACATATTTGGGACAATGACACAGGAAAGGAAATACATATTAAAAATGTAGTTTTACATTCTTTGTATTCATGTTGGTTTCATGAGGTTTAGAAAAACTTTAACACTATTTTTAATGACTCTAAAAATGTCATGTGGTGCAACCATCAAGTAAAAGTCATTTTCCTTACACCCTGAATACATGTGAGAGATCACATCTCAAACATGTTTTGTTTTTCATGTAAAAAGTCATTTTTATTTTTATATACATTTTTAAATTCATTCATGATACAGCACATTTTGGTGAGTTGCAACTACAAACTGACCTCACCTAACATTGTCAAATATATAATATTATATATATATATATATATATATATATATATTTATTTATAATTTATATATATATATATATATATTATATATATATATATTAATTAGATTTAATAGATTGACAGCACTTTAAAATATATTAGTCAAGTTCAAATGACAAAAACGTCTATGATTTCTATTCAATCTTATTCAAAAGTACCTTTGAACTTGTGGAAGACGACCCACAGCTCAGCGATGTCCGTGGCAAAGGTGATGTCAGTATCCAGGACGATGACCTTCTGTAGGTCGGAGGGCAGCGTTTTGGTCAGCACCAGCTTCATCAGGCCATAGATCCCAGAATAATGCTTGTTCGGGATCCAAGACACCTCAGACTGACAAACACACAGACAGCAAATAAAAAACATTAAATGAATTTAAAAACTGCAAGACCCCCTCGGTCTGTTCTCGATCATGTTCCTGAGGGTGGGGGGTGAGATATTTGCCCCCCTTTGGTCCATGTGCCGCGGAGGATGGCAATTTCTGTATATGCATGTGCATTCTGATCACTGAGCATTACAGAGCTCCGGCAAAGCTTAAGATGATTACGGTTAGAAATTATTGTTGTATATAAAGGTTTTAACTGCTCTGATTCAATTATTAACATATTTAAGTGTTACTTTATTTGATTTGTATAACAACGCAACATAAGACCAGAATATCATTCTCTACTCCAGCCAAAATGCTGACGATTGATCCACCAATTACTTAACACGGAAACAGAAATCACTGAATTCCCAGGAAATAGGATATAGTGGATATAGTCGATATAGTGGATATAGTCGAATCATACTAAACTCTCAACTACTCATATACAGCAGTGACATAGTGACTTTTTTTTTTAAAAATCTCTAAAAAGAAAATTAATAGGGAAAAATACTTGTGCATCACTGTTGAGCTTTACTGAGCAAAGCAGTTTAGCCACACAAACCTTCAGCTCATCAGCGTCATAGAAGTTGACATGAACGGCCGGCACCATCCAGGTGTGAAAGAGATCGGCTAGGATCTTCCGAGCGATGGAGTCAGTGATAAAATGGAAGTGGAGTGGGTTCCGTCTGACACACAGAGGGAGAACAAACATTTGTTGTCACAATCACCCAAAACCGAAAAACATCACCTACTAAATATTCATTACTTTTTATTATATACAAAAAGCCAGGATATTCTTCAGAAATTCGCCTTTTGTGTGCCACAGAAAAAGGTAGTTGGTTTGGAATAGCATTAGGAATAAAAGATCATTTTCATTTCAGGATGAACTACTTTCTTGTCAACTTAAGATGAATGTAACATTATCACCAACAGCACAGGAAAAACAGTCAAAAGTCATTTTATGCACTGCGTTACTGGAGGGTGTTTAAGCAGAGGGCAGCATATCATGTACGCTGATTCTAGCTTTACTTACACATTTTACATGTTTAACAAACTGTTTTCATCATTCTTACTTTTTATTACCCCTTAAAGGTCTAATAAAAGTTTACACAATTAATATCTCAATGTATGTCTAGTACACAGTAAAATCCCCAGAGTTAAATCAACTCTGCTCAGAGTACATATGGTCCCTCTCTAAATAGTGTTAAAGTAACACTGAAGCAGAGTTAAAGTTAATGAGATAATTAAGCAATTAATAAGGCTGTGACTGAAGTCAGTTGTAGTTCTTGTGTTTCTCTTTTCTTCAGTGATTCTGCTTGTTAACAGCAGGTGTTCATCACTAATGCTCAATCATCACTTAATTAATTGCCTAATTATCTCATTAACTTTAACTCTGCTTCAGTGTTATTTTAAAACTATTTAGAGAGGAAACTACATTTGTACTCTGAGCAGAGTTGATTTAACTCTGGAGATTTTGCCCTGTACAGAAGACTAATACCTGTGATGAAAAGAGTGAAAGAGTGGTAATTCCAGTCTGGTCACCAACACTTTTGATATACTTGGACACTCAAGCTCTGTTCAAAAACTTACTGAGGCGCTTTGCTGTCTACATAAGCAACAACCTTTTAAGGCAGAATTCTAACTGAATACTGTAAGGAGCCGTGAATACCCTCTAAATGTGGACTTTAAACTTACCTGTGAAACAGAACTGACTTGACCAAAGTGACAACATCTCTGCTAGCATTGTACCCCGCACACACGATGGCAATATGAATGGTCTGTGATGAGAAAGACAAGTAGTTCAGAACGGTCTGAAGCAGCACTGATGCAATAAATATGCGTTTTAAAAAATGACACTACAACTTCAAAATCAATTTTATAAAATGTAAAAGACACTGTCACAATGCTAGGTTGCAATACAATTTCTCTAGGATGTTGCTATGTGATTGCTACAGTGTTCTGGACGGTTCTCATAACGCTCAGAAGCTTCCTGAAGCAGTGTTTTGAAATCGGCCATCACTATATAACTCGTTATTTTGTTTTTTTGGCGTACCAAAAATATTCCCGTCGCTTTATAATATTAATATTGATCCACTGTACTCACATGAACTGATTTAAATATGTTTTTAGTACATTTATGGATCAGCCATCGGATTTCAACAAAAATATCTTAATTTGCGTTCTGAAGATGAGCGAAGGTCTTACGGGTGTAGAACGACATGAGGGTGAGTAATAAATGACAGAATTTTCATTTTTGGGTGAACTAACCCTTTAAGTAACAACACACCTGCCCTCTCCTCAACAAAACATATGATTTGAGGACAGGGTCAGGGTCTTGGTTTTGATAATGTCTGAATCTGTTCAGTGTAAGGTCTTGATTCAGCATACTAACCTCACATTTGTTCACCACAGGCTGAGGCACACAGTCCGAGCTGTTGCCCGAGGCAACTGCTTTTTTAGCTTCGCTATCACCTGTTCCCTCTTCAGTGGAATGGGTGTGTAACTGGTTGCCTTGGCGACCATTGCTATGATGGCTGCTATGGGTCGGGACCCTGGGCGGCAGGCTAATCTCTCTCCGCAATGCATGGTTATGTTCCTCTACTTCTCGCAGCCGCAGCTCCAAAGCCTGATGCTCAGCGGCCGCACCGATCAGCACAGATGACTGAGGATCCAACGGCGACAGAGGCAGCGGTTTGACTGAGGAGGAAACACAGAGACTTGTTTAACATCTGTCCATACTGCTGTACTACAGCTTGTCAATTGTCCAAATTATGAGTGCAGAAGATGTCCAAGGAGTATGAAATGAATGTGAAAAAAAGAAAAAAATAAGACATACAGTGTGTAGTCTGATTAAAAATGAATGGCTCTTAATCAGATAAGCAGGTTCTTTTAATGAGTCACTCCAAAAGACTCAAAAACTCACAAGTTATCTGCTTGAATCCTTCTAACGAATGCTTCACTAAATTAACTTGGTTATTGAATCAACTTCTGACTCACTTAAGCCCTGTTCCAATCTGGTATTAGATGTGTTTTTGGTGATCTGATCACAAATGGCCATCTGAGAGACATTGCTGTTCCCACAGAAATATGATACACTCTCAGAAAAAAAAAAAAAAAAAAATGCAATAAGGGTACCTTTAGGTAAATCTTGGGATGTGCGATATGCATCATCTATGATAATATCATAGTTGTTGTTAAACAAAAACGCACCTTGAATGTCCACACACGCTAACCCTATATGTAAAAACGACAGTAATTTTTGTCATGATTATTGTTTCTATTCTAGCATTCTGCTTGCTTTCAAACAGACACAAATAAAGTAATATATAAGATTACATTTATTTGAATGAATGAATTATAGCATTTATTTGAATTCATTATTAAGAGAAAGAGAGAGATGAGAGATGCATGTAAATTACCTTCATTCGCTCAGTCTCTTACTCTATTAACAACGAAGCTGTGTTTAATTACTTAAAAACCAGCAATGTTACCACTTTGTTGCTGAGAAATATAATGTAGCGATTCAGTAACAAAGCTATTTAATTAAAAGTCATGGGGCAGCGTTGAGAAGTTTCTGTGTTCCTGAATGTTTCTGTGTGTGCTTCAATGAAAACAGCTCATTAATATAGAACGGTGATTAAACTGACTTGTAACTACCTGTGAATTTAACGATTTTATTGCACACCTTCTATCCAATCGGATAGAATTATTCAGACAGACCATGGTATAAAGCACTTCATAAAATAGATTGATATAAAACAAGCAGTTTTATAGTATTAAACAAAGTGTCATTTTCTCTTTCAATTAGAATTACAACTTGAATTTCTACTATAAAGCATGTCGCAGACGTCTGACCTTGACAGACTCAACAGAAGAAATGAACCGGAGATTTTCACACCAAAGAAGCAGAGTTTCATCGCACAACAGGGGCGGTTCTAGACTATTTTTGTCTGTCGTCTCAAAACTATAACTATAACTACAAAATCACCAATCTGAACGATTGAGTGATTAAACATTCAAGTGATTTTAAGCCAATCAAGCACAAGACATGAAAGATAACTCAATGTTGTACTCGCACACTTTGATTGATCAGATCAGAAAGCCACCTCTACGAGAGCATGCGAGTACCAAACTGAGTTCTCTTTCACGTCTTCTAGACAAGAGTAATTCACCTTCTGAAAGTAGCTTGATGCTTTAAATAAAATTGTTTCAATTACATTCTTACACCAGTACATGGCAACAAGTGAGTTAAAAAAAATTAGTCATTGAATAATTAATGAGATTCATTCAAAAATGCTGATTCTTCCAGTAATGAAACAAGTGAAGTCTTTGAATCATTGAGTCATTGAATCATTCATTTAAACCAATAAAAAAATAATTCAACTTATTGAAATATTTCTTAAATAGACTAGCAGCAATTAATATTTTGTCAGAACCTCTAGTAAATTCCATGTTTTGTAGTTTTGTTGTCTGTTCAGAATCGTGATCTCTATTTTAAACAAAAAAAAAAAGAAAAGGTGACTCACTTTATCCAGAATTGTGCAGGTTTAACTTGTGTAGGTTTCATGTGTCAAATGTCAAGTTGTGTAACCAACAAGTAAAAAAGTAAAATATATTAAATACATATTAGTGTATACATTTTTATCATAATGTTCAAACAAGTTTAAAGTAATAAGTAATAATTTTAACAAATATCAATGTATATTTTTGTCACAAATAGCATTAGGTTTTGGGGGCATCACACCACAATTTACCCACCTGAATTAACCTGTCATAAAAAGATCAAATTACACTTTAAAAACTTTGATGTAATGGTAACCATCAAAACTGCAAACGAATCCTTTATAACTGCCAAAATAAGAGAACATTAAACACTAAAAGATGAGATGTCCCTCTATATTGATCATGTTTAAAAATACACAAACACTTAGTTTCAACATTTACAGTCTGAAGCAAAGCATGATGGGGGGAAAAAAATTCTCTGTGTGTGGTTATTAATTGTGTTCACATCATGATGTTCAGCTATGCAACTCAACTCAAGTTATTATTTATATTAACATTAATAGATAATGATTAATAAATGCAGTTCTCTAAAAAGAATCGTACAATTATCCCATTCTCAAATATTTAGATTGAAATATTGCCGCATTTATTATAAATAATTTATCCGTGCACATCATGTGTTTTTGTTGTTGTTGTTTTAATTCATGTGCTCTTGTAAACTTTAATCAAAATAACATTCCCTCCCTCTTGTATCCTCTTTTTAAGGTGCGAGAGCGGGGCCACCTATTTTACCTATTTTTCAACCCATTTTCACACTATTTTTATTGTTTATACTATTATAGTTTTAATTGATATTTTGAATTCGCTTTTATTTTTATATTTTCAGCTTTTAAATATTACCATTTAGGTTTAATTTATTTTTATTTCAGTTTTAGATTTATTTCCCATTAATAATTTTAGTCTTCTACTGTACACAAACTCACTTCAGTTAGTGTCTAAGGTAACATTTATAGGTTTTTCATCTAATATTTATATTATATTTTCTTGTTCAAGAAGCCATTTCAATATGTTACAATAGAGAAGAAAAGACTACCGCAACTTCGTTTCATGCCGACTTATAATTTATTTGTCAAATGCTAAGTTCTTGTCATGAAATGCATTTAAACAGTTAATACAGATGTCAATTTTAGACTAAATTAACTGTTGGATTTATTTTGATATGTTCAACTCAAAGACACATTGTGATATTAAGAGATTTCATTTAAGGTAGTACAGTCTATCTGATATTATAGAGGCTGCTGGTTCATACAATGTTTAAGAAAAGTTTAAAATATGTGCTGATAAAAAAAAAATGTTGACCTACAATTTGAAAGCAGCAAATCAGCTAAATACAAACATTATATTTTTCTTTAAAAAAGGACATTCAAGCACAAACTATGTTAACAGCCAAGATGTAGAATGTTTTGCAAGAAAACGTTCTCATGTCAGACTTCAACACATTATCTGAGCTGTTCAACATCAGTGAGCATAATAATTAGTTTACAGTTAATAAAGTGACAGGAAAAACATTTAACTTTCAGCCAAAAAGTCATTAAAAGCCACTGGAGTAAATCATGAGTTTTAGACAGGCTACAGTGACTCCATTCAGCACACAGTGAAAACACACTTCAATGGGCCTGGAGGTATTACTGCGCTCAACTTATAAAGTACAAGACGAGTGGAATGAACTACAACAAGAAAATTGTGTGCATTTTTAACATCACTACAATTTGCGACACAGACAAAACACTGGACAAAATCTGAGATGCTAACAGATTACATGTCAACATTTAGTAGAGGCACAAAAAAAAATTACTTTTAAAATTATCTTGTTACTGAAACACACCAATCAACTTTACATGTTGTTGTTTTTTGTTGTTTGTCAGTTTTTTTTAAAAAGTTGATGTCTAATGGGGCGTTCTCACCAGACGTGACTTGCGCGAATAAATCACGCTATGTGTGCGTAGTTGGACGCTTGAACATTTTGGGCCCTATTTTAACGATCTAAATGCAAAGTGTAAAGCGTACGGCGCAGGTGCACTCAGGGCGTGTCCAAATCCACTTTTGCTATTTTAACGACGGAAAAACGGTCCGTGCGCCGGGGCGCATTTTTGAAATGGGTTGTCCCTATTCTCGTAATGAGTAATGGGCGTAACGTTCAATAAACCAATCAGAGTGTCATCTCCCATTCCCTTTAAGAGCGAGATGCGCTCGCGCCATGGCGGATTGCTATTTACATGGCAGAATTTGTTGGCGGAAAAGCTGAACGCTTTTCAAGCGAAGAAACCGATCTGCTCGTGCGCGAAGTTAAAGCACGCGAGCAGATCATCTACGGGACAAGCAGGAATCCACCAAAGCTTCCCGAGGTGAAGAAGGCGTGGGATGAATTAGCAGTGATTGTGTCCGTTATAAGTAGTAATAGGCTGAATTGAAAATAGGTAGCCTAATTCTAATACACGCAATGACTATTCATCATTACATTTTTATATTTATGTAGCCTACACAATAATATTCTTTTACACTGTAATCCTTTTGTTTTTAATATTTGGCATGTTTGTGTGATGCGCATCCCTGTGTGTAATAAGCAAAGTCAACGCGCACTGTGAACGCGCCCAGAGGCGCAGTTTCTACCAACGCGCTCTAACAAAAAAATATTGCGCCATTGACTTTAGACTTTAGACCAGGTTTGAGTTGGTCTATGGCACAGTCTATTTTCAGCTCCTTAAAATAGCAATGCGCCTGAACACACCTCTTTTTTAGACCAGCACGCCCATGGGCGCACTAACTGGCGCAAATGTATTTACTAATTTAAGGACGTGGCGCTGAACGGGAAAACGCGAATGGTGCCGGACGCAAACTAGCAAACACACTTGCGCTGCGCCTTGCGTCGCATTGCGCCGGGTGTATTATAGGGCCCGTAGAGTTTACTTGCTTCATTCGCACGTGAAATTCACTTCACAACAGATGTGAATTCGCGGCATGAGAGTGGATCTCCCTCTCCTATAAATATGTGTCTCAGTTTCTTCCACTTCTTTCCGCACGCTTCCTCTGAATAAACACATCAACTCGTCAGCGGGAAAGTAGTTGTAAAATACAGTGAATAAGCTCAATTTGCCGGCTTTATCTAGCTTGTAGTGTTAATATCTCAAATTGAGTAAAGAGCGTTTTTTACAACTTACCAGATTGTCCGACCTCCTCACTCACTTTCTTTACTAGAGCAAGCTCCTGATTGGTTAACACGGCGCGAATTTTCGCCAAAGTTCCGATTTTTCAACTTGCCCAAAACGCTCAATTCGCGCCGTGTCATTCGCGCCGCCTCATTCGCGCAAATCACGCCGCAGGATGTCTATACGCCTCTTTGCATTGACTTAACATGTAAATCACTCGCGCTTAAAGCTTCATTCGCGTCTGATGTGAACGCACCATAACAGTTGCATTATGTAATTGCATTTTTCTTTATCAGTGTATAATTTCTGTTCTAATTCTAACTACGTTATACAAACCTATTGTTCCTAAAAAAAATAATAATAATAATTTCTTTATTTCTATTTTAGTTATATTGTATTTGTCCTACTGTTTGTAATTGGCTTCTTTCTTATTTTTAATAACAGAAATTAGATCAAATAAAACTAAATAACTAATTTGATATAAGAGTCATTCCACGAAACCAGTACGATTTGAGTCCCTCTGATCTTTTTCAGTGTATTTTATCTATTGGGTCACCAAAATATATTTTTAAAAGCTTTATGTATTAATTGAAGTGTCTCCTTTAATAATGTTTAAAAAACATGACATACATTTTATCTTTATATTAGAAATTATTATTATTATTTTACCTATTTTGCCATGTTCCTCAAGGCCTTCTATGAAAGTGTACTTGGGATATGAATAATAAAATGAGAAAAAAGTCCATTCATTTTGCCATTTCCATAAATATCCATATGTGCTTTTTTGCTGGTAATGTTTTTTTCTAAGTACATTCATGATTATTCATGGAAATCACATCATTTAGTTCTGTACCTCAGTAACCCCTCAACCCCGTTACACAAACCATTCTCCCCCTATAAATATAATGAACAGATACTTATGTGACACCATTAATAGGAAGTGACATCATAGAAGTCTTCTGAACAACATTGTGAGCAGACACAGGCAAGTTACCACCTTCTTTAATAATTATAACTAAATTATGTTGTGAAATTATGTTTGTCAAGCTTAACGACTCAACCCTGTTACCTCAATTAAAGATAGAAAACTATTATTGTAAAAATTATCTTTGTTATTTCAATATTATTTATGATTTCTTAATATCATGCATGCCATGTGCTCTCCATTTATTCACTAGATTTAGAGCAGTGGCCAATTTGGGCAAAAAAAAAAAAAAAAAAAAAAAAATCACAACCCTGTCACACCTACATTTTTATTATTATTTTTTGTTAAATGAAAAAGTAATTTAAAGTTTGTTGAACTCTGTAATGTTCAGAGCAATCATAAGAATACTGATTTTAGTTCAAATTCTGAAGTTAAGCCTTTGATCAAAAATGATGAGGTTGCGATCACAAAAAGTGCCCATTTCAGGCTTTAGTATAGCAAAAGTGAGAGATTTTTTTATGTAACTTTTATATTTGCAATTACTGAATTAGTGTGAGGGACATCTGATTAATAGGAAAATGTTGATTTTATCACAAATACATTTTATAATAATATTCAGAGAGCTCCCATAGTGTCCATAACTTAAAATAATGACCAATAATAATAGGAATTTGATGCCTGAGATGGGAAAATATGTTTTTCTGGAAGTTAAATATGTCATTAATGTTGTGGGGTGTTCAGAAAAGTAATACATTTTGGTAAAAAAAAATCTAAAAATGTGTAAGTCCAAATCGTACCGGTTTCGTGGAATGACTCATATATTGTTATCGTGAAATAAATTTTTCATATTGTGAAATAAGAATGTGGTCATATCGCCCACCCCTGATTCACCAAGGAAAAAACCAAGTCCCGCACTACATTTGTTCTTGTTCGAGAAGCAGTTTCACTCACCACTTGGATATCCTTCAAAACTGAGATACACACAGAGGTATTTAACAATGTATCTTGTGCATATATCATGTCAAAATAACTATTTCACAAAAAATAAAATGATTTACAGATAATTATGTTTGGAATTTCATTTGTATTTATTTTTAGATTACATTTTTCTCACAGCTGGACATGTTAGTAATGACAAATTAACCAGAAAATTCTTTAAAGATTTGAAATAATAACTTGTAATCTATATGTGCAAGATGAAGCACATGTACATCTACTGTGATCAATTTTCAGAACAGAACTTATTAATTTTTCTTTAGAAATTCTCACCATCATGGTTCATGGTCATGAATTCCCCCATTATTCTGGCCATCCATCTAATGCTGTGTTCACACCAGACGCGACTTGCGCGAATAAATCGCGCTATTCGCGCGTAGTTGGACGCTTGAACATTTTGAGTTTACTCGCTTCATTCGCGCGTGAAAATCCCTTCACAACAGACGCGAATTCGCGTCATGAGAGGGGCTCTCCCGCTCCTTTATGTGTCCCAGACTCTCCCACTGCTTTCTGCACACTTCCTCTGAATAAACACAACTTGTCAGTGGGGAAATAATTGTAAATTACAGCGAATAAACTCAATTGGTCGTCTTTAGTTGGCTTGTAGTCTTAATATGTATATATATATGTATATATATATGTATATATATATGTATATATATATATATATATATATATATATATATATATATATATATAGCTCAAATTGAGTAAAGACCGTTTTTTACAACTTATCAGATTGTCCGACCTCCTCACTGACTTTCTTTCAAACACGATCCTTTTTATTTCTGTTTCTATAAATGTATGAAGATGAAAGATGACGATGATTTTGTCCTCCATTGTTGTTTAGAATTTCTGCCTCAGCTCGCTACGTCACGTCACTACTAGAGCAAGCTCCTGATTGGTTAACGCGGCGCGGAAATTCGCCAAAGTTCAGATTTTTCAACTTGCGCGATTCGCACGAATCGCTCAATTCGCGCCGCGTCATTCGCGCCGCTTCATTCGCGCGAATCGCGCCGCAGGATGTCAATTCGCGTCTTTGCATTGACTTAACATGTAAATCACTCGCGCTTACCGCTTCATTCGCGTCCGGTGTGAACGCACCATAACAGTCAAATCAAGTCATTTTTATTTATATAGCGCTTTATACAATACAGATTAAGGCCCCATTTACACTAGTACGTTTGTGTTTTAAAACGCATAAGTTTTGCTACGGTTACACCTGTCGTTTACACTATGCCGGCGTTTTTAAAAGGTCTAAAACGGAGACTTTCAAAAACGCTGCTGAGCCCGTTTTAGTTTGAAAACGCCGGGGTTGCATTTCAGTGTAAACATACCAAAACGAAGACTTTTGAAAACGAAGGCGTGGCTGCCCACATTCGCTTTGTGCATCCTTGACAACCGTGTAATGGCTGCCCACGTTCGCTCTGCGTATCCTGGACGACCGTGTAATCAATAACATGGAGACTGAACTGCAATCTTTGCTGGTCTTGTTGTCATTTTTAGCAGCCATTGTGCAGTTAAATTCAGCAAATTTTTAATACTGCACTTATACGCACATGCTCAGTGTGCTTGAACAGTCATGTGACATACGTTTTCAGCCGTGTACACAGCAAAATCCCCAGTTATATCAACTCTGCTCAGAGTACATATGGTCCCTCTCTAAATAGTGTTAAAGTAACACTGAAGCAGATTTAAAGTCAGTTGTAGTTTTTATTTCTCTTTTTTTCAGTGATTCTGCTTGTTAACAGCAGGTGTTCATCACTAATGCTCAATCATCACTTAATTAATCGCTTAATTATCTCATTAACTGTAACTCTGGTTCAGTGTTACTTTAACACTATTTAGAGAGGGACAATATGTATTCTGCACAGAGTTGATTTAACTCTGGGGATTTTACCGTGTAGTGTAGACGGAGATAGTTTCTGAAACACTGTGGAAACGCCAGTGTAGATTAAATTTTAAAACGCCGTTTTAAAACAAAAACGCACTAGTGTAAACGGGCACTAAAGCAGCTCTAAAAAGACAGTTGTATCATTATTCAGCTGAAGTCAGTTCAGTGTTGATTCAGTTTGGTAATATAATTTTATTACAAAAATACATGTGTGAAATTATTACTATACACTGTAATATTTGTATCAGGTCATCTGAGTGTGAGAGTCCAGTCAGAGAGAATCCGTCTGTGACGTGTGGTGTTGTACCTGTGAAGTTTGCAGATGACAGATAGAGCCAGGTGAGGGCCGGAATAAAGATCAGGGCGAGGGAGGCAGCCACAAACTTCCTGCGCCCACGACACATTCCCAGCATCCTCTGCAGCCAGAGGGTGTCTGTTCAGAGACCTCTATGTGGGCATCAGCTGTTTGGATGGGGGGTACATGCTGCTCAGAAAAAATACAAACAAAAATTGTTAGCCATAACACAAATTTATTGATAATGCTCATCTACCAGAATGCATAAAACACCAAAAAGACTTCAAATATTGGCAACCCGAATAGATTTTAGAGTCTGAACTCTCAGCATTATATCAATTTGACTGTTTTGCATCTTTTCCTTTGAACTCAAGTATTTGATAATGTGAAGCTTTTTTGTCAAGCCTTTGTAAGACTAAGTGCACATGAAGTGTACCATTTGGGACAGGGCACAGGTTTCAAATAAAAGATAAAATAATCAAATGAAATGAAGCACCTTTCATTTGTCAAGTGATTTATTCATTGTATGATCCAACATGTATTACCACATGGTTTTTTTACCACATATTTAATATACAAATCAAATTTTAATGCATTTCCAGAAAAATATAAATAGTTACTGTGATGTAAAATGACTCATTCTGTGATAAAAGCCACTCAGGTTACCTTTACAAAATTCAAACTCAAAACCTTTCAGTCACCAGCCAAGATCTGTACCACTACACCACAGCACCGTCTCAAATGCATGTTTAGATCTCCTACTGCAGTGCTAAAGAACAGGCTGGAACATTCATAATGAGATTGGTTTCGCCTCGGATTCAGCAGCTGCTGTGTCAGCACTTAAGACAACAATCAAGCTGTGGCAATGCAAAGCATCATGGGCCAGTTGTTCAAAAGTAATCTGATCGGATTTCGGCCATTGGATTGGATCAAATCTTGAAAATGGGTTGCTCAAAAGGAAAAAGGGATTCTGAAATCAGATTAGATCACGGAATCCAATCCTAGTTTTAATCTGGATCAAACCTTCAGTTTGTGTTGTTCAAAACTTGTCAGTAGGATTTGGATAACTTTGATCCAAAAAAACAGGATTATCCTGATCCCAACAGGGGGTAGGATTTCAAGGTGGATTCCAAGAGGAAAATGTAGTAAAACTTTAAAACTGGTCAAAAAATACAACATTTATATCATGTAATATACATACACATTTTTTTATTTTGCTTTTGATTAGTTTAACTGTTAAATAAATTAGAAGTAGACATTAACCTACATATTTAGCCTTTCGGTAACCAACTGTAAAGTAAAAAAGATTTTGGTGCCATAAAACAATCCCCAAACAGCTGTAAATATCCAACAAAAATATTATATTTAATTCAAAACCCATATTCTCTCTATCATCATGTCCCTTTAGGGGCTCCGTAGAGCACTGGTAATCTGGAAAAATGTGTATCTGGATCATGGTGATCCAATCCAATTTTTCTTTGAAAAACCAGCAAAAAAAGTAAGATGGATTACCTGATCCTGGATAGCAAAACATGGGATTTCCAAATCCAGATCATTCTGATCCAGATTAAACTTTTTTTAACTGGCCCCATATGATCATGTTGCTGAGACTAAATCTGACTACGTTCAAATCTTCATATTCCCCACTTAAAGGGTTAGTTCACCCAAAAATGAAATTTCTCAAATTAATTACTCACCCTCATGTCGTTCCACACCCGTAAGAACTTTGTTCATCTTCGCAACACAAATTAAGATATTTTTGATGACATCCGAGAGGGTTTTTTTTTTTAATCACCCATAGAAAGCAACAAAATTACCACATTCAAGGTCCAGAAAAGTAGTAAAGACATCATTAAAATAGTCCACGTGACTACAGTGGTTCAACCTTAATATTATGAAGCGACGAGAATAATTTTTAGGCGCAAATAACAAAACAAAAATAACGCATTTATTCAACATTTTTGTCTCTACCCTATCAGTCTCTTACACTGTTTACATAGACAGTTCAGCACTTCCATGTTTACGTCCGAACGCTGGGTCATTATTGGCCAACACTGTTCTCGCGAGCAGCACGACGCATGCATGTGAGGCTGACGCAGGAGCCGGCATTCTGACATAGAACCTGGAAGCGCTATTTTTGTTTTGTTTTTACGCACAAAAAGTATTCTCGTCGCTTCATAATATTAAGGTTGAACCGCTGTAGTCACGTGGACTATTTTATTGATGTCTTTACTACTTTTCTGGACCTTGAATGTGGTAATTTCACTGCTTTCTATGGGGGGATAAAAAAAAAATCTCTTGGATTTTAATCAAAAATATCTTAATTTGTGAAGATAGCAGAAGATGAATGAAGGTCTTACGGGTTGTGGAAGGACATGAAGGTGAGTAATTAATGACAGATTTCATTTTTGGGTGAACTAACCCTTTAAGAACAAAAATACAGATCAATGCTGTTACGGATTGCATCCTTCCTTCCAGTATGCCCACTAAATCTACACCGGAAAGTTACTCAGTAACTCGGCCTATGGTAGTTTATTATTACGAAAATACTCAGCTTTTAACAAACTTATTTTAACAATACTTTATTAAAATAAAGTCAAGGAACCTAAATTTTGGCATCAAATTTTGGCTGCATAATATCATTGCGCCTGCTGCACCCATGATACGGCAGCAAAGTTCCTTGATTATTACGCCAGAATGAGAGTATAGTTCCTAGCCATATCGGCCTAGAAAATCGCAACTTTTCATTTTCCCGCAGTCTTCGTACATGATGTAACTATAGAAGAGTCAAGTTTTAAATAGAAAAATGACAGAAACTCTTTGGTCGTTTTTGAGCGAGATGCTAACGGTCTAATCTGATTCAATGAACTATGCTAAGCTATGCTAAAAGTGGTACCGCCAGACCCAGTGATCGGCTGAATGGATTAGAAAACGGTAAAACTCAATTGTTTAACTCTAGGGGAGTTGGAAAATGAGCCTATTTTCAAAAAAAGAGGAGTGTTCCTTTAAACAGTGTTATAAAGAATTTAAAAAAACATTTTTTTTTTTACCAAAGTATGCATTCTAATGAGAAAGTTAGCTATGTATTTCAGTTTAAAAATCTATGTGCCTTATATTTTCATGGAAAAGTTAAATATCAAATTAAATATCTTCCTGACAGGTTTCTCTAACTCCAAATTCAATATTGCAAAATTATAGGCCTATATATAATTAGGAGAAGCATATAGCCTATTCAGTCAATAAAGCAATTCCTTATACTTTGCTAAAAAATAAATCAAACATGGCTGGCTCCATAAAGCCCCCTCAACAGATGACAGTTTGAAAAGCCCTTCAGTGCAAACAAAACATTTACAGTGACATCAACAGACTTCTGAGGGTAATTAAACCATCATAAATCAATGATTTATGAGTCAATGAACTTTAATTACCATTTAAAGAATTACCATGATACCCCACAGAAAAGATACCACAGATACTATCATTGTTAGTGTAGAAAAGCTGTGGTAAATTAGTATTAGCACTGTAATAAACATATGAAACAAATATTTTGAAAACTTTTTGACTGACAGCCCTTATTTTCTACTAAACATTTTATTTTGTTACATGAAGGTCGCATTAAAAATGGCTATACTTTTTATCAAATTACTTTTATGTATTGACATAAAATGTCCCTCGCTCAGGTATGACAGTGAAATTAGCCGTAGCAAGATAAAGGAGCCGGCCATTTTATTACAAAAATGATTAAAATATCAGTTCATTTGCATAATTAATGGTGATTTGAGGTGTGCTGGAAATTACATTTGCTCTTTACGGTTCAGAGAAAATGACGCACCGTGTTGGTGAACATTGTTAGCGAACAAATATAAAATTAACTAATGAGAGTTTAAGAAGCGTTTAAGAGACTTATTGAGGATGAGTCCACAAAGGCCAAAGTGGCATGAAGAAACAACCATTGATGTATTATGATTTTACAGTTGAAACTAACTAATTATGGTGACAAATTTTATACATGCCGTCTCACCTGTGATGCTGAAATCACTGTGACTGGACGAGTCCGTTATTGTCAATAAAATAAACCCCAAACAAGAGACGAACAGATGATCTTCAGTGTATCCGTATGATATGCGCATGAATGAAGAACTAAGGGCTTTGTGCACCAATCCAGCCAGAATCACAGATATCACAGATATGTCAGTGTCTCATTTGTGTCCATTTCACATCCACGATTAGCGCGTGAAAATGCTGCATGCTGGATTTGATAGATGCGGGGTGTTTTTAGGAAAAATCTGCTGGAAATATTGTCTTCTGCTTCCCTGCACGCGAGTTACACCTCACATTCCGCAAAACGCGCCGTTTATTCGATCAATTTTGTGATATGGTTGCGTTTAATATGAACACTGCGGCCTCTCTTAACACTCCCTGTTTGTTTCCCATCCTCCTCCAGTCCTCAATCCCAACATATCCTCCAATCACTGCTTCAATCCACAATCCACAATCCAGTCCAGGAGACTGTGCTTTCACTAAGACCTGGGAAGAATTGGATTGTGCTCCGCTTATCGAGAGCTAAAACTAAACTGAGAGCTTCCTTTAGAACTGTATTTCTTTTCATTGCTTTAAAATGTGTAGTACCCCATTAACAAAGATTCATTTAAAAAGAAATTAACAATGATAACTAAAATATATATATATTTTTCATGAAGGAAAATAGCCTTTGTGACCCCATACACTGCAAATAGGCTACAATACAATTTGTTTTATATTCAATTAAACATACTAACCAGTTTAAACACTGTTTTCTAGGTTATAATTATGTGTTTTTTGTTTGTTTGTTTTTTTTAGCAAAGTCCATCTTGAATCTTCACTGAAAATTTGATCATAATATACATTTAACCCAGGCCCTCTTCGTTTAGGAGTCACACTTGCCTTCTTTACGGTCAAAAGTGACCGAAGCCTTGAAATGTAACTTTTTTTTGTTTTTCTGAAAAACCAATGTAATATATTTTTGTTCAATAATATTTTTTGATTATTATATCAAATTTTAAGGGTTTTTTTATGGTACTATGCAATATTTATACAATTTTTATTAGCTATTTTCCCCATTGAAAATAATACAATTGTTTTTTCTAATATATATTTTTTAATTATTTTTCATTTAAAGCAGTATTCCATGTTAAAAGGTAGACTTTTGAAGGTAGATTAGTGCCATCTGGTGGGAGTAAAAAAAGAAAATCTTTTGTAATGCCATGGTGTAACCACTACATTCCTATACAGGTGCTGGTCATATAATTAGAATATCGTGAAAAAGTTCATTTTTTTATTGTAAATTATTTTAAAAAATGAAACTTTCATTTATACTAGATTCCCTACATGTAAAGTAAAACATTTCAAAAGTTTTTTTTTTTAATTTGTTGATTAGAGCGTACAGCTAATGAAAATCCAAAATCCAGTATCTCAAAATATTAGAATGTTTACATTTGAGTTTCATTAAATGACCATCCCTACAGTATAAATTCCGGGTATCTCTTGTTCTTTGAAACCACACTAATGGGGAAGACTTCTGACATGGCAATGGTCCAGGAGACAATCATTGACAGCCTCCACAAAGAGAGTAAGTCACAAAGTGATGTTTCAAAGCATATTAAATGCAAAGTTGACTAGAAGGAAGAAATTGGGTAGGCAAAGGTGTGCAAGCAACAGGGATGACCACAAGCTTGAGAATACTGTCAAGTAAAGCCGATTCTAACACTTGGGAGAGCTTCACAATGAGTCAAATGAAGCCGAAGTCAGCGCATCAAGAGTCACCACACTCAGACATCTTCAGGAAAAGGACTACCAAGCCACTTCTTAAACAGAAACAATGTCAGAAGCATCTTACCTGGCTAAGGAGAAAAAGAACTGGACAGTGAACAGTGGTCGAAAGTCCTCTTTTCAGATAAAAGTAAATTTTGCATTTCATGTTGAAATCATGGTCCCAGAGTCTGAAGGAAGACTGGAGAGGAACAGAATCCAAGCTGTTTGAAGTCTAGTGTGAAGTTTCTGAAGTTAGTAATGATTTGGTCTGATGGTGTTGGTCCATTGTGTTTTATCAAGTGCAAAGTCAATGCAGCCATCTTCCAGGAGATTTTGGAGCACTTTATGCTTCCATCTGCTGACAAGCTTTATGGAGATGCTGATTTCTTTTTCCAGCAGGACTTTAGCACCTGCCCACAGTGCAAAAACCACTTCCAAGTGGTTTGCTGACCATGATATTACTGTGCTTTATTGGCCAGCCAACATGCCTGACCCCTGAATCTATGGGATATTTTCAAGAGAAAGATGAGAAACAGTCGATCCAACAATATAAAGATGATCTGAAGGCTCAATACCTCAGCAGTGCCACAGGCTGATCACTTCACTGATGCTGTAATTTGTGCTAGGAGCAAGTCATTTGCTGTAATATGTGCTTCCGACCAAGTATTGAGTGCACAAATGAACATACTTTAAAGAACTTGAACTTTTCTGTTTTGAAAATCCATTTTTTGATTGATCTTAGGAAATATTCTAATATTTTGAGATACTGGATTTTGGACTTTCATGAGCTGTACGCTCTAATCATCAAAATTAAAAAAAAAAAAAAAAAAACTTTTGAAAAAATATAAAATATTTTTGTTATTTTTGGTGCACAAAAAGTATTCTCGTCGCTTTATAATATAAAAGTTGAACCACTGTAGTCACATGAATTGTATTAAATATGTTTTTAGTAGCTTTCTGGTCTTGAAGTGTATTGAGTGGACTCTCTCCCTCTGTCAAAATCGAGGGGTCGAGGGTCTGTCCAATAAACTTCCCTCGTCCACTTCAAAACGGCGGTGGGAATTCCCCCGAGGGGAAGTGCTTAGGGAAGTTTGCGAGTGTATGTATAAAAGTGGAGTTAAACAAAGCCTCGATCGCAAAGAAACAGGATGCAGGAGAAGAAAGTTCAACACACTTACTTCAGCAATAAAAAACAAAAAATGAAATGAAGTTAAAAATTTACCATGAAAAAAGATATCTTCAGATTAGAGAACTGTACATCCTTTACATTTTTCCCAGTTGAAGAGGACACTACGATGCATGTGTGGAGCAAAAATCATTGGTTAGGTGTGATGTACTTGCAAGTTATTTAGTGTTTCAACTGTCCCTCTGTTCCAACTGTACACACGGTCTACCCCTATTCTTCAAAACCAAATTCAACAGGAGAGGCGTGTCCCTCCCTCTACAGAAGCATATTTACCATGAGATGATTGTTGCTTAAAGGAACAGAGGACGTCCTCCTTAAGTTACATCCCTTCATTTACCAGCTCTCATAAGAGAAAGGAAGGAAGGAAGAAGTTTTTACTTGCAGAGAGAAGATGAAGATGATAATATGCTGACTGAACCCAAGAATAAACTTCAGAATTGACATCCATGTTTTATGTCAAGAGCAGAGACATCATTGCAAAGGTGATCTGCAAAGGAACTCTCAGCTTATTTGTCCTAATTCATAAATCTGATGTTTATATGTTTTGTTTTTTTCCAGAAAAATGGGATCTGATCACGGAGTCGTGGACCGAGTGTCATATGCTCATCCCTTGACGTTTGGCTCGTCTTTCAACCACCACTATTTCCCCTTCAAAGATGCACTGAAAAATCCCCAGAATTACCAAGAGCAAGTCAACAGTCAACGGTACATCGGATGCTTTTCCTACCTGTCCTACCATGGGAACTTCAGTGTGCACGACTACTCCTTGGAACCTGCGTTCATCCACAAACGCAACGAGAGAGAGCGGCAGAGAGTCCGATGTGTCAATGAGGGATATGCGAGACTCCGTGAACATTTACCACAGGAATTTGAGGATAAAAGACTCAGCAAGGTAGAGACACTGCGGGCGGCCATAAGCTACATTAAACACCTGCAGAACCTTCTGGAGCTCAGTCTACCTCAGGGAATGTCTTCAGAGAAGGGCAGAGGAACTCAAGGACTAGTGTGAGTGGCAGCATTGATCTGGGCTACTAAGTACTGTATACTTGCCAGTAAATTCTTCATTGTTTCGTCGCCTTTAAAACCTTGAGTTGATGAAACTTGATGTTTATCAGATGTTAATCAAATGTAATGTTTTCCAGATGATACACTCTTTAAAAAATGTCTTAGAGGTGTTTGTATGCGTACTGGTTATGGTCCTGCAAATGTTCATAGTTTCCTCTCAGGAGCATGTACAGGTACAGTGAATGTGAACAATAATCAAGGAAAAAACAAATAAAAAAGGTTAAATGGGCCTTAAATTAATTATACTCTCTTGACATTTAGAAAACTATGCCTCTAACTTCATTTTAAATCTGTTTATCTTAACTTTTTGAGATTATGAATCCCTTTCATTATGTTTTCTCCTTTTCCATACTTTGTTCTAGCACAAAACTTCATATTTTCATTAAACACAATGAATGGATAGGCTACAATTTTAAACAAATTATTTAAAAAAAAAAAGGTTGGTAACACTTTACAATAAGTTTTCATTTGTTAACATTAGTTAATGTGAACAAACAAAGGACCAATACATTTTTTAAGATCAAAAGTTGCATCTGTTAAAATTAGTTAATGCACTGTGAACTAACATGAACATTTGTATTAACTAACATTAAGATTAATAAATTCAGTGAAAACATATTGTTCATTGTTAATTCATATTAGTTAATGCATTAAAGCATTAGTTCACTTTCAAATAAAATTTTCCTGATAATTTACTCACCCCCACGTCATCCAAGATGTCCATGTCCTTCTTTCTTCAGTCGAAAAGAAATTAAGGTTTTTGATGAAAACATTCATCGACGTTGGAACGAACATTTTTTCCGTAAGTTGAATAGGGAAGGCGTAGGGCATACAGCGTAAGCTTTTTGAAGAATACAAAAGTGCGGTTTTGGCGGAAGCACTTGGAAAGCGATCATTTGTTTATATAAAGCATATACATTTACATTATTTTCAAAAATGACCGATCGTTTCGCTAGATAAGACCCTTATTCCTCGTCTGGTATCGTTTAAAGCCCTTTGAAGCTGCAATGAAACTGTAATTTTGATCTTCAACCATTTGGAGTCCACTATAAGGAGAATAATCCTGGAATGTTTTCATCAAAAACCTTAATTTCTTTTCGATTGAAGAAAGAAGGACATCTTGGATGACATGGGGGTGAGGAAATTATCAGGAAAATTTTATTTGAAAGTGAATTAATCCTTTAACTAATGTTAACAAATGGACCTTATTGTGAGTGTTACCAAAATGTTAATAAAAAATTAATGATATCCTTAAAGAATATTTGAAATTTCACATCTGATGAAACTATATATTTAAGTGTATTCTCTATCTACGCTGCTAGCGACAAATACAGTGCTCCCATTATAGTCTACAATGCAAGCACAATGAGTGAACTTTTTGAAACCACAGTTAAAGTACAAGAACATAGTCTGAAACCTCACTAATGGTGTTGTAAATTACACACTTGTAGTGTATATGAGATCTACAACAACTGAATATTAAATCAATAGCCATTGCAACTGAAATAGCTGCGGTGCACATAAACAATCAATAAAACCCATTACTACAAAAAAGAAGTTGGACAGAAATAGCCACAAAATCCTAATAACATCTTCAGCTGATGTTATAATTGAGGCCTTCAGGTGATGCAGTCATGGATTTACATTGAGTCAGCCTTTACACAATGAAGGACTGAAGTTCTTGGGAGATGCAAAGATGCTGTCAAGATAATATCCAATGGCAAGAGTATCAGTGCAATAATAATGCTGTGCCCAAGTAAAATATTAGTGATAAATCTGTCAAAGGAGGTTACCTGAAACCCATTATTCCTGACAATATTGTTTTTAGAATTGAAGCTAGCGATGCAAGATTTTAATATAAATGCCTATTTTGATCTAATTGGTCAAATGGGTTGGCAAAAAGAAATTTTCCAGATTGAGGGTCCGTTTACAGTACACGACACCATTTTCAGCTAAAAGTGGAAAACTTTTTATGCAGTTTGGCTGTTTTTTACACAACAACACCGTTTTGGGGGCCTGAAAATGCAAACTTTTGAAAATTTGTTTTAAAGGGTATGTTTACCTGACAACGATGAACTAAAAGCGGTTTAGTTTGCATTTTTCGCGTACAGATGACAACGTTGTCAAAACGATCCCTGTTCACATGGATCTGCAAAAACGATTAAAAACGCTGTATTATTCATGCCAGACCAGTAGATGGCAATGTCACTTTGTAAAGAAATACTATGCACCTATAGACTGAACATGTAATACACATGTGCTTGACGTCACCGTTTTCACAAATTCGAATGTTGTAGTTTACGTGGAGATGATAACAGTATTGTTTTGAAAAAATTGCACTTTGAATCACTTTGTATAGTATGTGTTGGGGAATTTAAAATGTAACATTTCAATTATATTCTGCTTAAATGAACGAAATGACTTTGTTCAGATTTGTTCATTTTGCTGAACGAGATTCAAAGATCCAAATCAGTAAAATGACCCGAACTTCCTGTTACTACCTGAGTCCTGCTGCATTTGCACTAGCACTAGTCTCAAGTCATGCGCAGTTGCGCACAAGAAAATCACCAATCATTTGACGTGTCAAACATACATCAATTTACAGAAATAATAACATACTGTAATAATCATGAAATATTTTGAATGGGACTCGAGTGGACTCGGGAATGAGTCCGATTCCTAATATGTTCGAGTATGAGTCAATTCCGAGTCAAAATCGAGGGGTTGAGGGTCTGTCCAAATAAACTTCCCTTGTCCACTTGACGAAGTTGAATGCACTTTCCTGACAACGATGAACTAAAAGCGGAAAAGATTTTCGTTTGCATTTTTCGTGTACAGATGACAATGTTGTCAAAACGATCCCTGTTCACATGGATCTGCAAAAACGACTAAAAATGCTGTATTATTCATGCCAGACCAGTAGTTGGCGATGTCACTTTGTAAAGAAATACTATGCACCTGAACATGTAATACACATGTGCTTGACATCACCGTTTTAACAAATTCAAATGTTGTAGTTTAAACGGAGATGATAGTATTGTTTTCAAAAAATTGCACTTTGAAACCAAAACGCAAAAAAATTATTCTGTTTTTAGTTGAAAATGGTGTTGTGTAAACGCTCCAAAACTGGAAATTTTTGAAAGCGGTACCATTATCATGTATATTTTTTGTGTAAACTACAAAAAAATGTGAATTTGTGACAACCGTGATGTCGCCAACTACTGGCCTGGCATGCATAATACAGCGTTTTTACTCTTTTTTTTTTTTTTTTCATGGATCCGTGTGAATGGGGAATGTTTTGACATTATCTTTTGAATGAAAAAATGCAAAATTCTGTTTTTAGTACATCACTGTCATCTAAATGTACCCTTAGTTTTATTCATTCAGATAGTTTAATCATACACTGAATCATAGGGGTTTCTCACATCGAAATAGTAATGGGATACTTTATCAAACAGCTCTATATTCCGCATGCAGCTTGTGAATGACTCTGTACTGCAGGTCAATTTATAATTAAAAAAACAAAACAAAAAAACATTTTTAAATTTAGGCCTTACTTAGACTAGAAACACTGCTAATGCTATGATATGCTTTGGGAGGTGGTTGTATATTTCCAGCTTTCATTCTAATATCTTCTAAAAGAAACTGATACAATTTTACTATTGTGCACATACTGTATGCAGTATTGCTTTTATTATGCTATTGCCAATTTAAATTTAAGTTAATTTCACAATCCTCTAAAAGAATAAGTCCTTCTCTACATTGTGCTAAATAAGGTTAAGGATTGATATTGCTTTCATTGAAGCATGTAATATTATTATACGTCATATTCACCATCTCTTCCTCCTCTAAGTACACAACGATTTAACACCCTCTCCCTCTGTGGACATGCAAACCCCCCTGCATAATGTGTTCTGGAATGTATTCTTTACTTTGTAAAAGGAAATGGAGGAAGTATAAACCACATCAAGCCACAAAAATACCCTCTTCATCTCTGCTTATTCTTCACGCTTTAGCTAAACCACAGGGAAGTGGTATGCATGCCCTTTTCTTGCTAATGTACCTGCAAACTCTTAACCACTGTAACTGACCAGGAATCAGTGAGAGACAGAAAACCAGCAAAGAGGAAAACCAATGAACCATGAAGGCTGGAAGAACGCTCTCTGTCAAGGAGGAATGAGACTGTCAACAAAGCTCTTTCACAGCATCCGTGTGAATAGGAGCTGGTAATTAACAGAGTTGCTGGTACCCTGACTGTAATGGTTCAGTGGCAGGCAGTGGGAGGGAGGAAGTTCAATCACATCACTAGCACAATAATAGCCTTCCACCAAGATCACAATCACAGAAACACCACCAAGCTAGAAACACCCCCCTCCCCCCCTCAAAAAATGTCATTGCATTTTGTTTCTAAAATAGAAGTGCATGAGTGCACAAGGTCTATCAGATGAAATGTGATCCAAATGTGAACAAATTTTGCCTTTTACTCCGTGCTGGGAAGTTTTTATTTAATGTTGATTGAACATAGCATGTAGAAGTCAAAGGCAGAATGTGATACTAGCAGACTGTTTTGAATACTTCCCAATATGTGGTGTGCTTTACTACATTGCCTACTAAAAAAAAAAAAAAAAAAAGTACAATTAAAAAGATTAATTAAAAGAAGCCCCTGGGCTCCAGTTAACAATTTTATTAGAAGTAAAATGTTGAGCATTCTGAAATTCCTCAGTCTTTAAAGGAACGCTCCACTTTTTTTTTGAAAATAGGCTCATTTTCCAACTCCCCTAGAGTTAAACAGTTGAGTTTTACCATTTTCGAATTCATTCAGCTGATCTCCAGTTCTGGCAGTACCATTTTTAGCATAGCTTAGCATAGTTCATTGAATCTGATTAGACCGTTAGCATCTCGCTCAAAAATAACCAAAGAGTTTCAATATTTTTCCTATTTAAAACTTGACTCTTCTGTAGTTACATCGTGTACTAAGACCGATGGGAAATGAAAAGTTGCGATTTTCTAGGCCAATATGGCTAGGAACTATACTCTCATTCCGGCGTAATAATCAAGGAACTTTGCTGCCGTACCATGGGTTCAGCAGGCGCAATGATATTACGCAGCGTCTCTCACAAATGTCTGGTTGCAAGGCACGCTCCCTGTACAAACAGGGGGTCACAGACGCTGTGAAATATCATTGCGCCTGCTGCACCCATGGTACGGCAGCAAAGTTCCTTGATTATTACGCCAGAATGAGAGTATAGTTCCTAGCCATATCGGCCTAGAAAATCGCAACTTTTCATTTTCCGTCGGTCTTAGTACACGACGTAACTACAGAAGAGTCAAGTTTTAAATAGGAAAAATATCAAAACTCTTTGGTCATTTTTGAGCGAGATGCTAATGGTCTAATCAGATTCAATGAATTATGCTAAGCTATGCTAAAAGTGGTACCGCCAGAACAGGAGATCGGCTGAATGGATTCGAAAATGGTAAAACTCAACTGTTTAACTCTAGGGGAGTTGGAAAATGAGCCTATTTTCAAAAAAAGTGGAGTGTTCCTTTAAATATAGCCTCTATAAATATGCAGCATCTTAAATAGCTTGTCACATAATTATCCTACCGCAGTGGTTCTTAAACTGGTGGGCCTTGAGAGGTCCTTCAAGTGGCCCGCAATTTGACTGATTGTAAACTCGAGACTGATGATATTAAACGTATGATTTTAGGAAGTGTTTCTGTTATATAACAGATGATCATGCATCAGGTACACTGTAAAACTCAATAAGTTCAGAATACTCAACATTTGAGGAAACGTATTACCTCAAAACATTAAAGTAGCCTAACCCATTTATTTAAGTTAGTTGAACTTAAAATTTTTGTGACAAGTGGAGCGGTGCTGAGAGCTGTGGAAGCAGAGCAAGACCAGTGTGGTGCACAGGTATCTCTTATTAACAATCATGTAACCGGCATCTCTTCGCTCCCACAGTTCTCAGAAATGCCCAACTTATCATAATGTTAATTACAGACAGTTCATTTACATTAACATCATATTCAGATCTTGGTTAAATGTTAGATAGCAAATAACACATGCTATTATAACTATCAAAGAGACTGCCATTATATACTTGCATGTATATTATCAAACAACATACAGTATATGTGGTCTTAAACGTTTTGCAGCTCATCCTCAACCTAACCACAGGCTCTACTCTTCACCACAATAACTCTACAAAACTAACATAACATAACACCCTGTAAATCCCAACATAACACAACATAAAACACTTACTTATATCCTATGTGAATCTTGTGCAAAAACACACATTTTATACAGTATGATACAACGCATACTGGGAATTAAAAATCTGCTGAAACTCAACTCAGTCATATTAAGTTCAGCTTACTACAATGAAATTTTAAGTCATGCAACTTTTTTCTATTAAAGGGTTAGTTCACCCTAAAATGAAAATTCTGTCATTTATTACTCACCCTCATGTCGTTCCACACCCGTAAGACCTTCGTTAATCTTCGGAACGCAAATTAAGATATTTTTGTTGAAATCCGATGGCTCAGTGAGGCCTGCATCGCCAGCAATGACATTTCCTCTCTCAAGATCCATTAATGTACTAAAAACATATTTAAATCAGTTCATGTGAGTACAGTGGTTCAATATTAATATTATAAAGCGACGAGAATATTTTTGGTGCACCAAAAAAAAACACAAAATAACGATTTATATAGTGATGGCCGATTTCAAAACACTGCTTCATGAAGCTTCGGAGTGTTATGAATCAGTGTGTTGAATCATGATTCGGATCACGTGTCAAACTGCCAAACTGCTGAAATCACATGACTTTGGTGCTCCGAACCGCTGATTCATAACACTCCAAAGTTTCATGAAGCAGTGTTCACTGAGCCACCGGATTACAACAAAAATATCTTAATCTGTGTTCCGAAGATTAACGAAGGTCTTACGGGTGTGGAACGACATGAAGGTAATAATGACATTATTTTCATTTTTGGGTGAACTAACCCTTTAAGTAAAATGAACTTTCATTATTATTTGAGTGAAACAAACTCATTTTATTTCATTAATTTCACTGTTCGGTTTAACAGTGTACCTATTTATTTGGTCCAATAGCTTAACTAGCAAACAGGTGGCTCATTTAGTTTTTCCTAGATAAGGTAATGTTTCTAAGATAAAAGTTTGTTTTGCAATCACAATTATGCATCATACTGCTGATCTGTTCTCTAATTTGATAACGTTTTATCTACACATAGGGAAAGGAAAGGGAAGGAGGCCTTTGCAGGGCTGCGTTATCGTTATCGTCATGTCAAGTTACCTTTCTAGTACCTAATTGGACCCACTTTTACCTTCAGAACTGCCTTAATTCTTCGTGGCATAGGTGATGGAAACATTCCTTAGAGATTTTGGTCCATACTGACATGATAGCATCACATTGCTGCAGATTTGTTGGTTACAGATCCATGAATCTCCCATTCCACCACATCCTAAAGGTGCTCTACTGGATTGAGATCTGGTTATTGTGGAGGCCATTTGAGTATAGTGAACTCACTGTCATGTTCAGGAAACCAGTTTGAGATGATTTGAGCTTTGTGACATGGCGTGTTATCCAGCTGATAACATAGGGCTGATAATAAAGGGATGGAGATGGTCAGCAACAATACTCAGGTAGGCTATGACATATGGCAAACCATGCTCAATTGGTACTAAAGGGGCCCAAAGTGTGCCAAGAAAATATCCCTCACACCATTACACCACCAGCAGCAACCTGAACCATTGATACAAGGCAGGACGGATCCATGCTTTCATGTTGTTTATGCCAAATTCTGCCCCTACCATCTGAATGTCACAGCAGAAATCAGGCATTTGACCAGGCAACATTTTTCCAATATCCTATTGTTCAATTTTGGTGAGCCTTTGGTGAACCTCAATTTCCTGTTCTTAGCTGACAGGAGTGGCACCGGTTTGGTCTTCTGAGGCTGTTGCGCATTCAGAGATGCTCTTCTGCAGACCTTGGTTGTAACCAGTGCTTATTTGAGTTACACCTGCAAGAACTGCTGCTTACTAGATATTTTCTAGTTTCTGAAATACTCAGACCAGCCTGTCTGGCAACAACAACCATGCCACTTTCAAAGTTTTTTTCCCCTATTGAAGGAAAGGAAACAGGCTTGAACAAAGCAAAATACTAACTAAAAGACAATACATTACAAAATGTTGCAGTTTTAAAGAAAATAATTTACAAAAAAAATAGATTCTAATTTGTTTTAGCTTTGAAATAACACAACAATAGATAGAGGTTATTGTTCAAAATTTTAAAAAAGAAGAATCACCTTGAAACCAAAAGTCATTGGCTTGTCATAAAAAATGGCTCCTAGAAGAGAAGTTAGTTCTAAGAATTATTTAATCTGTTTGCAGCTACCGCTTTGTTTGATTTGTATGTTCAAAAACTTTCTGAGGCCAGTCTAGACCGTGAGCTGTTTGATTCAACACTACAGCATGTAGCCACATGTAATTGTGGAAAGGCAAGGAGTCATATTTAGTCTTATAGATAAGCAAAAATGGCTTTGTGTGTGTTTTGGTGTAAATGTATTATATGATATGGAGATAGCTCTTATCAGCTGCTGGAAATTCATTGCGAGACCACCAGGGTATGAACAGTAACGTGTTGTGACAAGGGCTTTATAAACACAGCCAGCAGAAACAAGGGCACATGAGGGCACAGGAAGATCTCTGAGCATGTGCTGGTACCATCACACTAGTTCAGTGTAATGGTTATTTAAGTATTTTATAGTTAGGTGATTTTTTTTGTTTTGTTTTGTTTTTTTGTATAAATGTACATACAATATCTGCACATGTAGCTCTTCTAACTGACCAGCAAATAAGGCTAATAATAGGCTATATTGGTAGAGATTTTAATGTGGCTTTAGATAGCATAGACAGATGGCCTCCAAAACTCCCTGATAATACTAGCCTATACTTGAAAATGTTTATGCAAAGATTCCCCTTAATCGATAATTGGAGGGATTTGCATCCCATATGGAGCAATAACTCTCTCTCCTCCCAGACCCTTTGCAAAGACTTAGTTACTGTTGCTTTGTCCGACAAACCATGGTGCTGTCTTGCCACACAGAGTGAAAAATACATTGCGGAGCAAAGAGGACACTGACAACACTTCGACAGACAAGACAGAGCAGGTTACTTATGATATTAAACAAAGTCCCAGCTTTCAAATTGTGTAATTTTTTTAGAAATTCGAACAATAAAAACTGTTTTGTGGCTCTTTAATGTGTCGTGACAGATCGCTGTAGCGCCTCAGCTCAAGCGGTTTGTGAACCGATCATCTCTTCCTACTAGTTAGTTTATAGCATCAAATAAACATGAGAAGGAATGTTGTTTCAAACGCGGAAAGACGTCAGTACACGCCATTTTTCAAGTTCAAGTCCACCAAGGTTAATCTTCTAACTCATAACTGCTTTGATGGACAAAATAGCGGATTCGGCATTGTGATTGGTTAGATCGCTTGTCAATCAAACTCCTGGCGAAGGGCAAATTGACCTGTGGCTTATTTCTAAAGAATTATACTGACATTTTCTGATCATGAGAGCATCTTTATTCGCACCCATCTTCTAGCTTCTGATAATGTGCCTGGATTCTCTTCTAACTGGAAACTTAACAACTCAATTTTCTCTCTTATAGTGAAGTAAAAGATGAAATCAATAAGATAATTCACAAACAAAAATGGAAATAAAGCAAGAGAGAATAGTTAGGAGAACAGTTATAGCAACAAATTGTAATTTGCTAAATATGAAGTTGGCAAATATCTTGCAAAATATAGTTGTGATTTGGCAAAAAAAAAAAAAAAAATGATGAAAATACAATTATGCAAAATCACTCATTTTTTTTTTTATCTAAAAATGTAGATTTACTTGATTGTGAAAAAGGAGAAGTTAGCCAACATATATAAACAAAGATGAAGGGGTGTTTATTAGATCACGCAGAAAATGGAATGAGGTTGTCTGCCTGTTTTTTCAGATTGGAAAGAGCAACCAAAAAACAACCAATTTAAAAAACTTATGATTAATGTTAATATTTACTCATGACCCCAAAAACATTGCAAAGTTCTGTGCCAAATTTTATAGTGATTTGTATAATTCTAAATAATCCTAACTACACATTAATCAAATTTCTTTGAATCTTCTTTGAATCATCTGAGTGATTTAGATCAACACTTTCAAAGCCAATTTTCAAAACATTGGCTTTGGCAACTTCTGCAAGATGGTTAAAATACTATACATACATGGAAATAGCTCAGTCAAACTAAGTAATGGTACTTCACCTAGATTCATTTTAAATTGAGGAGTTAGACAAGGATGTCCAATTTCTTCTTGTCTATTCTTAAAGGAACACTCCACTTTTTTTTGAAAATAGGCTCATTTTCCAACTCCCCTAGATTTAAACAGTTGAGTTTTACCGTTTTCAAATCCATTCAGCCGATCTCCGGGTCTGGCGGTACCATTTTTAGCATAGCTTAGCATAGTTCATTGAATATGATTAGACCGTTAGCATCTCACTCAAAAATGACCGAAGAGTTTCGATATTTTTCCTATTTAAAACTTGACTCTTCTGTAGTTACATCATGTACTAAGACCAACGGAAAATGAGAAGTTGCGATTTTCTAGGCCGATATGGCTAGGAACTATACTCTCATTTCAGCGTAATAATCAAAGAACTTTGCTGCCGTACCATGGGTTCAGCAGGCGCAATGATATTACGCAGTGCCTGTGACCCCCTGCTTGCCCAGGGAGCGTGCCTTGCAACCATGGAGACATTTGTGACAGATGCTGCGTAAAACTCTAGGGGAGTCGGAAAATGAGCCTATTTTCAAAAAAAGTGGAGTGTTCCTTTAATTGCAACACAGTTCCTTACCTCACATATCAATAGTAGTCATTTAAAGGATATAACAATTGGCAACACTAAAATAATAATTAGTCAACTAACTGATGATATAGCATTATAGCTTCTTAAATGATTCTGAGACAGCTGAAAGTAATGAAGCATAATGAGTCAAAGGGTTATGGGAACTGTGTATGGCATGATGGGAAAAGCAAAGGAAATGGAAGGAGTGCCCTCTGGTGGAGATCATGGGCACTCCAGCTGGCGGATGTAATGCTCCACAAACAGTTACAGAAAACCAGGAGAGAGTTGGAGTGGACCCGGGGGGTGGGATGGCCATGACCACCACAGCAGAGCAGGCAGAGATGGTGACTACCACGGTGGAGCAGAAGCCCACCATGGCAGAGCAGGTGGTACTGTAACAGAGAGGTTAGAAACAGCCTGTGTGGCCATCACAAGGAAAACACAGGGTTCAGAGAAGGCCTCCTTGGCCAACACAGAACAGGCAGAGATTTAACTGATGACCTCTGTGGTAAAAACTAGATCAGGTGCCGCCACCTCAAGAGAAACTGAAGAAGCGCACACGGTCCAGACATACAGAATGGCCATTGCCGTAACAGGGAGAGCAATCGATGGTGGAAGAACCTCTGAGTTGTGCCGAATTCTGATCCCCTGCCAGTCCCAAGTACAGCTAGGTTTAGGATTAGGCAACCAGGTAGTGGCCTCAACGAGGGGGGTAATAATTTGGCAGGCAGTTAAAATTCAGCACAACACCGGCCCTTACATGCCACTGCTGAAATCCACCTACATTTGGCACGTGTTAATATAAAGCCTTGATCCTAGTCTATATATAGCTTCTATAGGACTGGCTTGCCATTTCCAAATCTGATAAATATAATGAATTCTTGTTACAGTATAAGGATTTATCTCACATGACAACCACAAGGTTTAAAAAAACAAGCTGTGAAGTCTAAAACCACACTGGGAACCAAACATTTAACCTGCAGAAGACCTGGACAGGATCTCTGAAAACATGCAGTGTTCATTGTTTATATGAGATTCTGCTGCTCCCTGCTGGACTGTCGGTGCTCACAATTCGGTTTTGGTTTTGCATTTACTTGAATTGAGCTGAATAAAAAGGCTGGTTGATTCTTTAATAATAATAAAAACTACAACAATAAAGTTCTTGTTTCTTTAAAATATTTAATAATAATTTCAATTTTACATAAAATGTCTAAATTAAAAAATGCCACTAATGCATAGAAAATTGCTGATTTGTACATCTGTTTAATTTAACAGATTATGTTGCCAACGGTGTTTAATTATGCTAGTATGAACAGTTGGTAAAAACTGCGAGAAGAGTTCTCATTGGTTTAGAATTTCATATAGGCCTATTTCATATTAACATGCATTGTCTTTGACATATATCTGATATATACAAATCGCTGTTTTGATTTTAATAGGCAAATACTTAAGAGTCTATGGATGGATCATTATTACATTGATTATTATTTTTCTAGCATTTCATATGTTTGGCAATGTTTCTTTTAACCCTAAAAGATGGAGTGTGTAGCTTTTCATTACTTAAACCATGTATTAAGATGTATCATGGCCATATTCCAGGATGACAATGTCAAGATTCATCAGGCTCAAATTGTGAAAGAACTGTTGGGAGGGAGCATGAAGAATCATTTTCACACATGAATTGGCACCTCTGAGTCCAGACATTAATTTCATTGAGTCTTTGGGATGTGCTGGAGTAGACTTTACAGGGTGCTCACCTCTTGCATTGTCAATACAAGATCTTGATCAAAAAATGATGCACCTCTCAATGGAAATAAACATTTTTTGGTTAAGATCTTAGGATAAATGGGAAATTTGGGTTTTTATTCTTTATTGGTTTTTATTCTTTCAAATTATGTGGTCATGGAATTCAAATCTTGTAGAAAGTTTTAATTTTTACTTAATTTTCTTTAATTTCAGATATAACATCAGATCACAAAGTCACACTTACATCTAAATCAAAAATTTCTTTTAAGGTTTTATATATAGATAACCAGTATAAAACATATTAACAAAGACAGCAGCATAATTACATTCATCACACATTTCGTCTACATTAACAGAAAAAAACAACATGTACAAGTATAATTCTCATGTAAATCACATGTGTATCAACAAATATTTTGGGGGAAAAACACTTAAAAGTATATAGGTCTCTTTCTCTTTTATAGATCTCTTTCTGCTAAATAATGGAAGACAGGTTGCAACAGAGCTTAAATATTTTTTTTACATTCAGTCTTTTCAAAGCTATTTTAACGATTTACAATTCACTGTTGGATTTGATTGAAACCTTTTTATTGTAAATATGCGGATGTTTGTGCGGATCAGATGTGCGGTAAGACACCAGCTGCTGAAGTAGTTGCGCCTTCTCAAGCTCCAACTTGGAAATCTGTTGATTCCGTCGATTAACTTCCTGTATATAAAATCCACACAGTGCGGGTTATGCTGATAAAACTGCACAACAGAAACAAGAAAAATACCACTATTATTATTACACAGCAAAATCCCCAGAGTTAAATCAACTCTGCTCAGATTACATATGGTCCCTCTCTATATAGTGTTAAAGTAACACTGAAGCAGAGTTAAAGGTAATGAGATTAAATGATTAATTAAGTGATGATTGAGCATTAGTGATGAACACCTGCTGTTAACAAGCAGAATCACTGAAGAGAAATACAAGAACTACAACTGACTTCCAGCCACAGCCTAAGATGAACTCAACTGAAGATAAAAGACATCAAACTCCACAAACAGCATATTATCTCATTAACTTTAACTCTGCTTCAGTGTTATATTAACTCTATGTAGAGAGGGACCATATGTTCTCAGAGCAGAGTTGATTTAACTCTGGGGATTTTGCTGTGTACTCATCATCACCTTGACCAGTGTGGCATTGCTCCACCGGAGGTCCCAATCGGAACCTCCGCTCTCTTCTAGGGCCAGATTGTACCACATACAGGAGTCGCTCATCAAACTACCCAGGCTCCCATTAACACGCTGCATACAAGACCGCAGAGCGCAGGACCACCTTCCCTATAAGGTACAGGTTCGTCATTTACACCTTTCACAACACAGAGAAATATCAAAAATGAAAATCAAATTTAAAAAGCCAATGTTTTGTCGGCTGAACCATTGAGATGCATGTGAACAACAGTATATTCCCTGACAGCAACATAGTGTCATCCCAGATCTGGCCCACATCTGGTCCGCATGTAATCCACATGTACCATATGTGGGCCGGATCTCATTCTGTTGCTGTCTGGGTTGTAACATAGTGAACAAACTGCACCTCCATTCCTCATATCCTCACTTTGAAAGGATGTACAGTAGACCTCAGGCCTATAACATGAAGCTGGTGGATAGCCGGTTATGTTTCAAATATGTTTCTGTTTAGTTTGGGCACCATAAAAGTGGCTCTGCTTTTAGGTTTTAGGTTGTCACAAACTAAACTGAAATATACCAGGCTATCCAGCTAAACCAGCTTCCCTGCTCCAGGGCAGGTTATTTTCTGGGTAAAATATCTCAAACCAAAATTGGACCAATCAGCTGTGAGCAAAGTGACACCTGACGCAATACAGTCACTCCCAAAATGATCAAAATGATTTTTTTTTTACTTTTTTGGCGGGAAAAGAGTTTAAAAAAAAAAAAAGCCAGAGAAACTGTTGAGATTTAAAAATATGCAGGCTTTGAATTAAAGCCTCTAGGTGTATACTTCTGTTTTTATGTGACAGATTTACTCAGGTGTGTTTTGTGACAGTACATACCTCCCCATCCAAGTCTCCCGTGCCAAAGCTAGCGTGCCTTTGTAAATTCAGCTGCAGGCGATTCTGGTACCACAGCTGTGTTTGTTCCACAACCTGCAGTCCAGCCCACAGAACGTCCTTTTGTCTTTCCAGATCTCTACGTCTCTTCAGCTGAAAGAAATACATTAATTTAGTTGTCATTAGTTAACATTAATATCAACTGTAAGTGTGGTGGCACAAAAAACAGAATCAAGCCTCAAGACTAGAGGATATATTGTTTGTGATATTGATAAGCTGATTAATCAGCTGATATTTGGCCTTTTTGAGATTACTAGCATTGGTTGATAGAAAACATGCAAGAAAATATGAAAACAGAAAATATGCAAGTACATATTATGTAAAACCAATATTTAGCTAAGCAAACATTATAACTTTTGTACGAGTTGCTCCCTCTTATGAACTGTCCCATCCCATCTGGGGACCATTTTCCCCCCAGTCTCTTACCCAGTGGAAGCAGTGCAGAGCATCAGGGCTGTAGAGGCTGTTCTGGAGAGGGGTGATGAGGACGGTATAAGAGTCGTCACATGCCATGTAACACCGTCAAGATATAAACACAAAATGAATAATCGAGAGAGAGAGAAAACTGGAAACGGCCTTGTGAGAATGAGCGAATGCATCATTTTGCATTCCAGTCCCAACATGTTAGGGAATGTGACTGAACCTGGACTGAAATAATAGCAGGCGTGTTCACTCAACTATTAGAAAATACACCAATAATATTTCAGATGTAATACCAAAGGTGTTGACAAAAAACTGGGCGTTTGGACCACATTTATAAAGAAGCCAAGTTTATAAAGAAATGCAACACTGCAGCTGAAACTGCTGTTCTGCTATGTTCAAGTTAAATTTTTACATTGGTTGCCAGGTTTTCACAACAAAACCTGCCTAATTGTGCTGCAAAACTAGCCCAAAACTAGCCCAATCACATTTCAGGGGGGTCCCACGGTAAAAATCACGTTCCGGGGAGTAAAATCCACATTTTTGGCAGGGCTCCCCTGGTAAAATTTGCATTCCAGGGGCTAAATATCACATTTTTAGGGGTCGATTCAACCCACGGCAACAGTGTAAAAGTAGCCCAATTCTTGGCAACACTGGATATGAAATAGAAAAACATGACCTAAGTTGTGTTAAATTATTTCCAAGTATATGGTATTATTATAAAGTATTACTCCTTATACTTACATTAAATGTCAATACAAAACAGACTGACTACAAATTATCAGGTGTCCAGTGAAGTTAAATAAAAATTGAGACAATTTACTTATTGTGTACACATGAAATTGTACATTTAAAGAATACAGAACTAATAAAAGCTAATCCCTTAATTATGTTGCCAGATCATTATTTTGAAAGGGGGAATTTCACAGCATAACAGGGTTGAAAAGACAAAGAAAATACATAAAGCATTGTGGGGTGGGGGTGGGGGGGTTGGGGAATCATAATGTGAAATCATAATATTTTACATTTAATAGCAGCCAAATTTAGGCAAAGTTCTTTTTTTATTCTTTTTTTGGAAATTCCCCAACCCCCCCACAAATCTGATTTAAACCACATATGGAGGCGATTTGAAATGCGATTCCAATCATATTTTTACAGATGGATCTCAGTCTGGACACTCTGGCTGATCAAATCGGGTTTCTTTGTTTCCTGTGTTTCTAGAATGTGCTCATTTGTTGTCATAGCAACTCATTGATTGATTTGGTACACCTGTTCATTGTTTAGCTTTTTGTTACAGTGTGTATATAGCCCTCATTTGAGTCTGTTCTCATTTATTTTTAGTTGGTTGTTATTCTCCTGCTTTCCCCTGTACTTCTCTTTGTTTTGTGCATTGTTTAAAGACACAATATGCAAGATTTTTGGATTAAAATATCCAAAAACCACTAGAACAATGTTATATATTTTGTTGACTTGTGTACACATTATCCCAAATGTTTCCAATAATGTTTAAATCCAGAGAAATAAGCCATTTTAACCAGGAGGACACGTGCTGTGTCTGTGCGTCGCCTATCAATGACATCATACCCGCGTTACCCTCGGTTTCCGGTTTTATTTTGTAGAAACCATGGAAACACCAAAGACCAAAGCGACCTCTAGCAGCGAAAATTGTGCCTCTAAAGGCAGGAACACACCAAGCCGACAGTCGGCCGTCGGGCAGTTTTTCCTCGTCAGCCAACTAAGTTTTCTCAGTGTGTTCCGCACCGTCGGCTGCTTTTTTTCGGCCGATTCGAAATGTTGAATCGACGTCGGAGCTCGTCGGGCCATCTGATCATTCTGATTGGCTGTTCAGCTACTGCCACCTTCTGGTTCGGAAAGGCATTTCATCTCACGCAGGCGTAGAACTGACATGCTACTTGGCCGTCGGCTGTTTAGCATCGGTTTGGTGTATCAGGGCAACTTTGGACACAGACGCTACCGACGTGAGCCAACCCCGCAGTCTGCTTTTGTCGCCACTAGTTCTTCGGCATCGGCTTGGTCAGTTCTGGCCTTAATAAAGTGACTGCTGTGTATAGATCCTGCCTCAACCACTCTTCCTTTCACCATTTGAAACAATAATGAATAATGATTCTTTAATGAAGGGTGCGTTCACACTTGTAGTTCCGTTTGTTTGGTTCATTTGATACGGACCAAAAAAGAAAAAAGAAAAAAACATTTAGTCCTGGTCAGATTAGCATTCAGATTGGCAATTTTATCACCAAACCAAAAGATACCGGACCTAAAGGCATAGGGATACGGTCAAAACCTGACTGGTCGGATTTTATGACGTATTGCCTATTTTGAGACGGAACTTACCGAACATCCAAAACAATGCTGTGTGCTGAGGTAAATGTGCTCGTTGTATGTGTGAAGCCTGCATATGATGGTGTTTTGGCCAGCTGGGAACTCGTGAAGAGCTTATAAAATGTGTAAAAGAAGTAAAAACAGCGGCAGGAATCCATCCGTCACACACAAACGATCTGCTTTGAGGAGACGCGTGTCTGATGCCTGTGATGGACAAACTCGCGACTATGAGGAGAAAGGATTGATGGATGAGGATTCTGTTCATTTCTCATCTTCCTGTTTTTGGTTCGTTTACATGTCTTAGGTCTGTGTTGAGTTCATATATCATTCGAACCACCAGAGTTTGTTTGGAAGTGGACCGAGACCCATCTTTTCAGCGGTCTCGGCCCACTTGTTTGGTGCGCACCAGGTTTCGGATGGCAGCATTCACGTTCAAATGAACCGCAATAACAAAGCAATCACACCAGGGTTCGTTTTAATCGAACCAAACATGACAAGTGTGAACGCACCCAAAGTGCATTGGCTCAGTGCATTGACCCCCATCATCAGGCTGCACCTCCAGCACATGGGCCTTTTCTTTTTTGATGATGGTGACGTTGTGTAGTAGAGAAAACTACAACAATATCACATAGACTTACCTTACTTCATTTAAATAATTGGGCCCTAATAACTGTTACAGGGATAGTTCACCCAAAAATGAAAACCTCATGTTTTTCCAAAAAGCTTTAGTGTTATTATGATCAAGTGACTGGCCTTGAGCAAAAATGGCAGATTTCAAATGTTGTAGGAGGAGTTCTGCTGGAGTTTGAGCAAATGAACTGCCATTGAGATGAATGAGGGTTCAACCACTCCCCTCCTTTTGCTGCTAACTGAGTGTATAGGATTATAGGAGAAGTTAAGCTTTTAAAACACTTCAAATCACCAACTGATTTGCAGAATGAGTCACTATTTAACTCAAACACAGCACACTGAGGACATCTGCTGGTCATAGACTCAACTCAGCAACTACATTTACACAATACTTTTGGGAACTGCAATGTTCTTCTCAGTTAAACAGTGGAGCATGGTAGTAGCAAGGTCAATGGAATGAAGCTGAAAATCTATACCTTCAATGCAATGTTAGTTGGATTGGATAAAAGCATCTGCTAAATGCATTTAAATTAATGCTATGCATATTACTAGAATATTGGCTGTTTATTAGAACTTAAGCACATATTAATGCCTTATTCTGCATGACCTTATTCTACGTTCTTAATCCTACCCAATACCTAAACTTAACAACTACCTTACTAACTATTAATAAGCAGTAAATTAGGAGTTTATTGAGGGAAAAGTCATAGTTAATAGTGAATACATGTTCCCTATACTAAAGTGTTACCAAAAACTTATTTAAAGACCCTATGTTTTGTTTTATTCAGTTGTCTTTTGTCTGGAGGTTTTGAACACGTAAGTGCAACTTGTGTCACCATCACACCAACCTGGCTCAAATAAAACCCTCAAAAGCCTTTTGATAATATTTTACCAATTGTTGAATTGTTGAGGGTTGTTTAAACACTGTCCTGCAGAGTTTAGCTCCAACTTGCCTCAACACACCTGCCTGGAAGTTTCTTGTATGTCTAGTAAGACCTTGATTAGCTGGTTCAGGTGTGTTTATTTGGGGTTGGAGCCAAATTTTGCAAGACTGGACAACCATGGTCATTTGATATGCCTGAAAAATGACTTCATCCGGTATACCATTTTCTGCACAGACCCTGCAGACGTGATGTACCCCACTCTTCAAGTAGAAGGAGGAGCTGGATGAAATACTCTATGATGAAAGACATCAACCCACAATCTGACTTGTGATGCAGCCTGAATTATAACCACACCATAGCTGTGTCCCAATTCAGGGGCTGCGTCCTCCGGAGGTTGCATTTGAAGGCCGATTGCATCACAGCGGCGCAACAAAGACTGTCCCAATTCATAGCTGCATCCTTTGAAGGCCGCATTTAATGGCCGATTGTGTCACTGCGACGAAGGCTGACGTAATTCGAAAGCGGCTTCAAATACACTCTTCTTTCCCTGTGAAATCTGAAATGAAGAATACATCAGATGGATCCTTCGTGGCCTACGCCTAACCTATCCCAGTAGTGGATCCTGGCCATAAATTTAGGGCAGATTTTGTGTCTTAGCGCTTGTTTATGATAACCATTTTGTAAACTTTGGGAAAGGGCCAGACTTTAGTTCACACGACATATGCATAGAATGCCATCTTAGAATTGCCTTAAGGGTTAGTTCACCCAAAAATGAAATTTCTGTCTCACCCTCATGTCACCCCGGTAAGGCCTTCATTCATTTTCGGAACACAAATGAAGATATTTTTGATTAAAACCAATGGCTCAGTGAGGTCTGCATTCACAGCAATGACATTTCCTCTCTCAAGATCCATAAAGGTACTAAAAACATGTGAGTTCATGTGAGTTCAGTGGTTCTACCTTAATATTATAAAACAACGCCAAAAAAAAACAAAATAACGACTTTTCAACAATATAGTGATGGGCCAATTTCAAAACACTGCTTCGGAGCTTTACGAATCGAATCAGTGATTCGGATCTCCTATCAAAAGGCTAAACTGCTGAAATCATGTGACTTTGCCGCTCTGAATCACTGATCGTTATTTTGTAAAAGTCGTTATTTTGTTTTTTGTTTTTTTTTGGCGCACAAAAATATTAAGGTAGAACCACTGAACTCACATGAACTGTTTTAAATATGTTTTGAGTACTTTTATGGATCTTGAGAGGAAATGTCATTGCTTTGAATGCAGGCCTCACGGAGCCATCGGATTTAATCAAAAATATCTTAATTTGTGTTCCGAAGATGAACAAAGGTCTTACGGGTGTGGAACAACATGAGGGTGAGTAATAAATGACATTATTTTCATTTTTGGGTGAACTAACCCTTTAATGTAGTATTTATTGCTTCCGAATGTTGTATTAGAATATTGCAAGTTATGTAAGCAAACATAAAACAAACACAACAGAACTACTGTATATAAAAGCTATTCACAAGAGTATGTTTAAATTAAAGGGTTTTATACTTTCATTAATTTGAAACGCAACTCCACATAGGAAGAAAAGACATGCAAACTAGTTACTGACCTGACCGCTCAACTGTCGTTATGAAGTGAGTTTGGAGTAAAAACATGTTATTAAATGTTGTCTTTTGTTAAACGAGATGTTAATAAATGCTTCTCGTGTCTGAAAAGATGTTTGACGTGTGTTGCTTTTTCAAATGTACATTGTAAGCGACTCAAACTCGCAGTGCTTTCAGATGGATTAGCATTTGGAGCCATACTTCATTGAGAAGCTGCGCATAAAAAACTATCGCAGCCTTTGCGATTTCATAATCGCACTAAGAATCGCGTTTAAGCGATAATCGTGTTCAAGTTCTTTTTGTTATTTTTATTGTAATGCTTTTTTTGTTGTTTGTTTATTTTATTGTAATGTTATTTTTCATATCGTGCGATATATCGTGCAGTCCTTTTGGATGCTATTGGACAGACGAGCCGCAGCTGATCTATCCCACAATTCATTGCGCGCCGGTGACGTCAGGAATGTTTTTATTCAAAGAAAATGGCGGGTGAGAGTTCTGCGGCGGCTGACGAATTCACACATAAATGTAAGTATTGTGTTTTAATTTACTCAAATATCTAGCGAAACAAGTGTTAAAAGCCAAGGGGTTTCTTTCTCAAAATCTCAAACTTAACTCATTCGTTACCACTGCGCGGCTTCATTTGTTAGGTGGTCTGAGGCAGAACTTGTGCTAATATTTCGTTTTGTTTTAGGGAGCAAGGAGCAGACAGCTCAATTTATTAAAATGAGGGCGGAAAATGACAATTTATATACCGGTGCGAAATACTCGGCCAGTGTGCCTTGGAGGTAAGACAACGATCTATTTTCCACTAGTCTCACTTGTGTTGTAGAACAAACACACTGTACAAAGCCCACAACAATAGTGTTGCTGTCCTGTGAGAAAAAAAACTCCCCAGTAACGTTACTTCACATTTGTACGTGAATACTTAACAAATGTACTTCCTTAAAGGGATAGTTCACCCAAAAATGAAGATTCTGTCGTCATGTACTCCCCCTCAAGTTGTTCCAAACCTGTATTTTGTTCTGTTGCACACAAAGGAAGATATTTGGAAGAATGTTTGTAACCAAGCAGATCTGGTCCCCCTTTGACTGCAAGAATAGGGGAAAAATACTGTGGCAGATCTGCTTGGTTACTGACTTTCTTCCAGATATCTTCCTTTTGTTCCAATGTTTTTTGTCACAATATTAAGGAAGTGTTGCTAACTACTTCCTACAACTAAATTAACTAACTACTACACTAAATTCAAAAAGGTAATTGTGACTCTCACAATTTTTTTTTTTTCCCAAAATTTTTTTTTTCTTCTTGCAATTGTGAGTTTGCATTTCACAAATCAGACCTTATTTCTCAGAATTGTGAGATTTAAAGGGTTAGTTCACCCAAAAATGAAAATAATGTCATTTATTATTCACCTTCATGTTGTTCTACACACCTAAGACCTTCTTTCATCTTCAGAATACAAATTAAGATATTTTTGATGAAATCCGATGGCTCAGCGAGGCCTATCTTAATATTATAAAGCGACGAGAATACTTTGTTTGTGCCCAAAAAAACCCCAAAACAGCTTTTTAACAATATCTAGTGATGGCCGATTTCAAAACACTGCTTCAGAGCTTTATGAATCTTTTGAGTCGAATCAGTGATTCGGACCGCGTTTCAAACTGCCAAACTGCTGAAATCATGTGACTCTGATTTGATTAAAGTTACGATCCGATCCACTGATTTGATTCGTAAATCTCAGAAGCTTCAAGAAGCAGTGTTATGAAATCGGCCATCACTAGACATTGTTAAAAAGTCGTTATTTTTGTTTTTTGGCGCACAAAAAATATCCTCCTTGCTTTATAATATTAAGATATAGGGCTGCACGATATATTGCACGATACGAAAAATAACATTGAACTTGAACGCGATTCTTAGTGCGATTATGAAATCGCAAAGGCTGCGATAGTTTTTTATGCACATCTTCTCAATGAAGTATGGCTCCAAATGCTAATCTATCTGAAAGCACTGCGAGTTTGAGTCGCTTATAATGTACATTTGAAAAAGCAACACACATCAAACTTCTTTTCAGACACGAGAAGCATTTATTAACATCTTGTCCAACAAAAGACAACATTTAATAACATGTTTTTACTCCAAACTCACCTCATAATGACAGTTGAGCGTCCTTCTGTAAGGTGATGTGGCTTCTTACACAGAATAAGGCAGTCGTGTGTTTATTTATTATATTTATTGTTTAATCAATCAAAGCATTTCAATCTTCTGTTTATTCAGCTACAGCGATATGATGCGTGTTATCTTCTTCTGCTGCAGGGCATATTTTGATTTTCTGCGCAAGAGCGCCCTCTGGCTTTCAGATGGAGAAGCATTTACTACTGATCGTACATCTCTGACAAGCCACGCATTAAAAAATCGCAGCCTTTGCCATATCGCGTGCGATTTTATCACGATAAATTGTGCAGCCCTATTAAGATAGGCCTTGCTGAGCCATCTGATTTCATCAAAAATATCTTAATTTGTGTTCTGAAGATGATCGAAGTAGGGCTGTCAAACGATTAATCGCGATTAATCGCATACAAAATAAAAGTTTGAGTTTGCCTAATATATGTGTGAGTACTGTGTGTAATTATGTATATATAAATACAAACACATTCATGTATATATTTGAGAAATATTTACAAGTATATGTATTTATTTATTTTTATATAATTTATATTAGGGCTGGGCGATATATTGAATGCTTTTGTCACGCGCATTTCGTCAGTAAAGCAGGTTCCCTGATTGCCGCTAAATCGCCATCACCTGCTTTCAAATGGAGCGGCATTTAATAAACAGAGCCGTAGATCACTGATAAGCCACGCAATATCGCGTTCATTATCGAAGGCGATACATCTGCGATATGAACGCGATATTGCGTGGCTTATCAGTGATCTACGGCTCTGTCTATTAAATGCCGCTCCATTTGAAAGCAGGTGATGGCGATTTAGCGGCAATCAGGGAACCGGCTTTACTGACAAAATGCGCGTGACAATCGCATGCGATATATCGCCCAGCCCTAATTTATATTATATATAAATATATTTTGTTCATAAATAAGATATTTCTCTTAACTATATACATTAATTTGTTTGTGTTTATATATACATAATAAATACACACAGTACTCACACATATATTAGGCAAACTCAAACTTTTATTTTGTATGCGATTAATTGTGATTAATCGTTTGACAGCCCTAGATCGAAGGTCTTACGGGTGTAGAACGACATGAGGGTGAGTAATAAATGACATTATTTTCGACATATTTTGGGTGTGCTAACCCTTTTTTTTCGCAATTGCTATTATAAAGTCATAATTGGAAGATATAAAGTTTTCTAGCAATTGCAAGTTTTTATCACGTAGTTCTGACTATATATCACAATTTTTACTTTTTTTCCTCAGAATTGCATGATAAACTCGCAATTGACCCTTCGCCGGGAGTTTGATTGACAAGCGATCTAACCAATCAGAACGCTGAATCCGCCATTTTGTCCGACAAAGCAGTCAGGAGTTATAAGATTAACCTCGGTGGAGTTAAACTTGAAACATTGTGTATATTGACTTCTTTCCGCGTTTGAAACAACATTCATTCTCATGTTCTTTCATGTTTATTTGATGCTATAAATGGACTAGTAGTAAGAGATGATCGGTTTACGAGCCTCTTGAGCTGATGCGCTACAGCAATCTGTCACGACCATGGTCACGACACATTAAAGAGCCACAAAACGGTTTTTATTGTTTGAATTTCTTAAAAAAACTACACAGTTTGAAAGCTGGGACTTTGTTTAATATAATAAGTAACCTGCTCTGTCTTGTCTGTCAACGTGTTGTCGGTGTCCTCTTTGCTCTGCGATGTATTTTTCACTGTGTGTGTTGTGACAGCTCCACGGCTTGTCGGACAAAGCAACAGTAACTAAGGGAGGCGGGTCTTTGCAAAGGGTCAATTCCATCAGAATTCAAGTCAGAATTTCTAAGATTATAATTCACATAGCCTATGTAGATGTGAATATGAATGATCCCGCGTCATGTTTGGATTTAACATTTTATGCCTTGGGTGCATAAAAAAAACTCTAAGAAAATATGGGAAAATTGGAGCCCACCTGTGAAAATGTTAAAGTTTCAGAGGTCTAATAATAGTGATGGCATGCAATATAACATTTTATAGGGGAATCGATATAACATTTTTCTTTATGTACCATAATGCCACAAAAATATATATTAATTGGGTCAATTTTACTGCATAAACTTGTGGCTTCTGTCATTAAATTGTAGTATTATGTGTTTATTATAGGTTTAATGGGGTAGCCTGTTATGCATGTAGTGTTGTGATTTGCAGATAGATCTAACCCTCCACTAGATGGCAACACAAACAGACCGATCTGATAGCAGCTAATGCCAGAGTTTGTTAAAGGTGCAATATGTAATATTTTTGCAGTAAAATATCCAAAAACTACTAGGCCAGTGTTATATATTTTGTTCTCTTGAGTACTTACAACATCCCAAATGTTTCCAACTATTTGTAAATCGTGAGAAAATTGTAATTTTAACCAAGCCTCCGGGACATGTGAGGAGTCGCCTGTCAATTGCATCATACCCGCGTTACCCTCGGTTTCTGGTTTGATTTTGTAGAAACCATGGAAACACCAAAGACGCTTTAATATTTACATGTTTTAATAGGCAAGGGAACATCTGATATATTTATAGACAGAAAACAAATTATATAGCTCAACACGTTTAATCTAATTGTTTAAATCTTAATTTTCTTGATTTTTTTTTTTTTTTTTTTTTTTTTTTTTTTTTTGCGAGTACCATGCTTTACCATACCTCAGAGAAAAACACTATTTTGTGAAGTAGCTAACATAGCATAATCAGATGCAGCTTTATTTTTAGTAACAGTAATACAGCATTTTCTCCGTCATACAATACGTTTTAAAATTAATTGCATGCCATTTATCAACACAAGCCATCCAGCATTTAATATGACATTCTAAAATCGATCTTACTGCAGTGTGTAACAGTGTCTCACAGCAGCCGCCGAGCGAACGCACAGAGTAACGTTATAACATAATTTTCAACACACTGTATCTAATATAATAAACAGAGCTGTGCTACCTCATACTCATGACTGGAAAAGCGGAAGCAGCGCCGGCGACTGCGGCATAATAAAAGTTCAGCTGCTCGTGAGGCATGTGTTGCGCAATCGCTCCAGCGGCCTCATTCAGCTGCTCTGCTCCTGCTCTGCTTCATACTATACAGTAACGTTAATAATCGCGTCCCTGAACATGATTTATTCCTGAGTCCTATCCTGATTGTTTCCACCGGCTGTAAGGTGGAGACCACATGTCCCAAGATTCCGCGTTCAGACTTGGCGTCATCAAGCTACACCTTTGTTTTGAATAGGCTTCTAGCGGACAGAAAATATTATATATTGCACCTTTAATAGATGTAACCAGCAGCATTAAGGTATTTTTATATATGATTCTGTCTGTTCTTCTAGGATGGATGACCTTTATGACTTTTTGAAGTCAAGAAATATCAATGATGACATCATACAGAAAATGCAACAGGATAAGGTAATCATGAAACTGATAAATATGAATCACACATGCAGCATCAAAAATTGATGTCAAATGGAGACTTGGAACAATATATTGTTAAAATTTCTCAAGTAAAAGTGCTGACTGGTTTCTTTCTAGATATGTTTCTGAGTTTAAAAAACAAACCGCCTCTATAACTCACTACATTCTATAAATCCCTGGGATTATAAGAACCAGTTGACTTTACTCCTATTTTTATTCCTCAACATTAGAGTCAATATTGGCCTGGTTTCACAGACAGGATTTAGACCTTAGTTCAACATTTATGTAACTTTAAAATATGTGCCTTAGAAAAAAAAAACATTACTGGTAAGACAAAACAATGACACTGACATATTTTAAGATATGTTAGTGCAAGTTGCTTTAAGTTAAATATCTCAAACATGCATTTTAGTCTGGGATTAGCTTAAGCCTTTTCTGTGAAACTGGGGGATTGTTTCAAAGAAACAAGGAAATAATGGTCGTAAAAAATAATAAATGATGTCATTGTTCAGCTGAAGTCAGTTCAGTTTCGTTCAAAAACTCTGTAAGATCAATTATGAAATGAGTTCAATGCAGCTATGCAGAAAACAGTAGCTGCTTTCCATTACCCTTAAAATTGCGCAAATTGTAATTTCGAATTGAAATTACGCTCAATGGAAATACGTGAATTTCGCAAAAACTCACAAATATCGCAAAAAAGTTTACGCTCGCATGAGGTGGTTTTTCAGGCAATTCAAAAAAGGAGTATTTCGCAAAACTGCAATGGAAACCGTATTTTCGCATTTACAGGTCACCTGACGTACAGTCACATCATCATTCTTTAAAGATAGCGTGGTATGTTTGTACAGAAGACGAGACGGGATCCATCTCTTTCCTCGCGACCTCAGCTTCACCCCCCATAGATGCAACGGGAGGATGCAAGAAAAGAAAACTAGGACGGAGTTATCAAAGGAAATCTTATTTGTATATTGGAATATTCTTGTTATCTGGGGACCCTTATTATTAAAGTTTGACATCTAATATTAATAGTATTAATCTATTAACAAGTAATAATTTACATCATAGAAACAAACAGTACTAAATGTCAATGCACCTGTGCATCCTCACTCATCGCTCCTCAGTAAGCTTTCTCACTCCTCGTTCCTCACCTTCTCACGGTGCATTTAAAGAATTAAAATGGCATTTATGGAATTAAAATAGCCTTCAAGATTTTCTTTGATGGGTTCCAGGTCACAGACTGGAGGATGGAGGAGCGAAGAAATGAGAAAGCATCCACTAGAGTATTGAGAAGCACTCAGGGAAGCATATATGAGGGTGAAGGGCTTCCAGAAGCCATAGCAAATATTACGCTTCAAATAAAGCTCTCAGAAATCTTTTAGAAAATGACTTATAGCGAGAGGAAAATTACTCATCGCGAGAGTTTGTTGCATAACATCGGTTAATGGAAACGCCGTCATTTCGCAATAGTTTTTTATCAACATTTAGAAAATTTTATTTAGACGTTTAAAACAAATCTGTAACGGAAGCGGTGCTAGTGATGTCATCATCCAGCTCAATTCAGATCTCATCCAATAATGTCAGTGCCGACAAATCTATAAATAAAAAATATTATACCTCACAGGATCACTGTCAGAAGAGAATGGTAAACTTCTATTAAAAGTATATTCTTTTTGCAGATTGATTGCAGTATCATACGTCTTATGACAGATGACCAGCTGAAGGAATACCTGCCTTCCTATGGTGACCGACTGGCTATATGCGCATACTGCATTCGAAAAGAACAAGATCCCAGTGGCCGAAAATCTAAATTTTTTGAACGGCTGAGAACCAGGCTAGCAAGAAGCAAAGGTGACACTGCCAACGTATGTAACAGAAGATCAAAAAATGCCCTAAAGAGTATGCGAAAAATTGAGATAGGATGGATGCATTTTCGAGAAGGGAAGTTTACTCAGGTCCGATCAAAAAGAGGTGGGGGTACACGGAAAGTTACTGTATCAAAGGACTGTAGAAAAAAGGATATACTTGAAAAGGCTACCAAGTTGTTTTTTCCAGATGTGAAATGTTTCAGTCGAAGCTTCACAGATTTTGTGGTCGATGTATCAGACTTTCAAGGGCAAACAATAGATGACCAGATTACAGTTGGAGAACTTTATGAGCTGACCAAATTATCAATGCTGCGTCTATACTTTACAACCAAGGAGAAAGTCATCACTAGTGACACACAGTTCAACTTCAAGAGCGAAACAATTGAGCAGGAAGGGGAAAATGTGCAAGATTCCTGGTCCCCCACACACCCTGAGAATATAGAGTCACACCTAAATTATGTAGGGAGTCACAGTTTAATTACAACAGGCAGTGATGTTTTATTGTCAGACTCCATAACTACCATGACTGACGCATCAAGTGTGATTAAGATGGAAGCAGCCAATCAGCCAAAGGTGGACGATTTGGAGGATAATGCCACTGTAACAACCTCAACGGGACTCATCTCTGGGCTGGAAGACACCTTACCTCTTTTAGAGGAACCGTATTCTGTACCTTCTCCAATTGATAACTCCTTTGTTCAGAGTGAAAAGGGGAAGAAAATTCTTGTTGTTCATCGCGGTCAGGCCCTTCAACAGCTTATCGTGCATTTTTGTGATGAAAGTGTCTTGAAGGATGGCATATCTATGAAAGTCATTCTTCCTGATGGACGGCTGGAAAATGCTGTTGATGAAGGGGGAGTTTTGCGGGATTTGCTTTCAGAGTTTTGGCATGATTTTTTTGAGCAATGCACTTTGGGAAATGGCTTTAAGGTCCCTTATCTACGACATGACTTTGGTCAACAACAGTGGCAAAGCATTGGCCGAATCATTGCATTTGGTTGGCAAAAAGAGAAGTACCTACCTGTAAAAATAGCACCTGTAATGCTGGAACAGGCAGCTCATGGATGTCTCACAACTAGTCTTGTGGACTGCTTTCTCAGATATGTTTCAGAATCTGACAGAATGATCCTAGAATCATGCCGTTCAGATTTTGAAAATGTGGACAAAGAAGAGCTGTTTGAGGTCCTGGATCATCATAACTGTCGAAGAGTCCCAACAGCAGATAATATCGAGCAGCTCTTGGAGGAGATTGCACATCAGAAGCTGATTCAAGAACCTGCGTTTGTGATAGAACAGTGGCATTATGTGCTTGCACCTATGAGGATTGAGCTTCAGAACATCGCAGCTGCCTATGATGAACTACAACCCACATCAAGCAAGGTCATGAAATCAATAGCCTACCCTGCTACGATGAATGTGCAACAAGAACACACCGGCAGGTATCTAAGTACATTTCTCAGAGAAGCAGATGAACAGCACCTGTCCCTCTTCCTTCGGTTTTGCACCGGGTCAGATTTGTTCCTGGGAAAGAACATCACCGTTAGCTTCACACAGTTGGAAGGCTTTCAGAGACGACCCACTGCACACACATGTGGCTGTTACCTGGAGCTGCCTGTGAATTATGATAACTACCCAGAGTTTTGCCATGAAATGAACAAAGTGTTGGAGAGCAACATATGGGTCATGGATATAGTCTAGTACACTTATGGCTTGTTTCCACCGAGCGTTACAGTTCAGTACAGTACGATTTGGGGCGGTAAACCCTGATCCGGCTTGCGTTTCCATCGCCAACAGTACCCTTACTTGATAGGTGTGATGTATGCCAGAAAGTAGCGATCGACGTCATTCTCATGTGAAGAAGAAAGTGACAGTAAACAGTGGAGGACAAACAGCAGCTTTGAGCAAAGGCTGAATGCCTGTTTTCATTCCCCTTGTAGCATGCGCAAGTGACGATTAGTTAGGAACTACACTCTCATTCCAGCGTAATAATCAAGGAACTTTGCTGCCGTACCATGTGTGAAGCGGGTGCAATGATATTACTCAGCGCCTGTGACCCCCTGCTTGCACAGGGAGTAATATCATTGCGCCTGCTGCACCCATGGTACGGCAGCAAAGTTCCTTGATTATTACGCCAGAATGAGAGTATAGTTCCTAGCCATGTCGGCTTAGAAAATCGCAACTTTTCATTTTTCCGTCTGTCTTAGTACACGATGCAACTACTGAAGAGTCAAGTTTTAAATAGGAAAAATATCAGAACTCTTTGGTCATTTTTGAGCGAGATGCTAACGGTCTAATCGGATTCAATGAACTATGCTAAGCTATGCTAAAAGTGGTACCGCCAGACCCGGAGATCGGCTGAATGGATTAGAAAACGGTAAAACTCAACTGTTTAACTCTTGGAGAGTTGGAAAATGAGCCTGTTTTCTAAAAAAAAAAAAAAAAAGTGGAGTGTTCCTTAAAGCTTCAACATAATTGAGGTCACAGCAGGCTTTATTTTTTGATTTCTTTTTTCAAGATATGTTTTACATGTTCACTTTTCCAAAGTTCCTGTTAATATTCTCTCTGAGGCACAAGGTTTGAAAGGGCCAGTTACAACTATACAACAAGTTTCTACAATAATTTGTGTCATGTATTTTGATAAAGGTTTTTTATTTTTATGCACTTTATTATGCAACACTTTCCTTTTGTTTTTCTAGTATTCTCATCACTGTTCTGTCATGACCAGTGTTGGGGGCAATTTACAAGTATTTCAAGTCAGGTCATTACAAGTAACTTGAGTTATGTAATCAGATTACTTTTTCAAGTAACTAGTAAAGTAACGCAAGTTACTTTTTCACATTTATTGACTGACAGCTCTCCTGTCCTCATGTTGAGAGAAATAAAGTGCAGGACGTTGTGTGCGCTGTGTAAATATGATGGTTATTGTAGTTCTAGACTAAATGTGAACATGTTTTTACTCATCTAACTTGCACAAAAACACTTACAGGGAGTGCAGAATTATTAGGCAAGTTGATTTTCTGATCATATTTTTTTTCCAAGCACATTTTACCAATTCCAATCCACATCAATCTTAATAACTACTATTAATATTGTTTTTAATCATTTATAAGTGATATATAATTGTTCATGAAGGCTGGAAATGAAGAATGCCTTATATTCAGGTGTGCAGAATTATTAGGCAGGTTTTCTTTTACAGATAAAATGAGCCAAAAAAGAGATTTAACTCAGACTGAAAAGTCAAAAATTATTAAATACTCATGAGAAGGACGCAATACTAATGTAATACTAGAAATTGCAAAGTTAAAGCATGACCATTGGACAGTGAAATGCTCATTGGGTCAGCGGGGTCATACAAAAACAGCTGGAGAAGAAAAGACACGTTAACTGCAAAATAATTAAGAATTAAGGTGAAGAATTAAGTGTGAAACCATCAGGAACCCTTTAGTCTCCAGCGCCACCATTTCCCAGTACTGAAACCTACCTGGAGTCTTCAGAAGTGTGAGGTGTCAGGATCTCAGAGACTTAGGTTAGGTGAAGAATCCTAAAAAACGACCTGCTCTTAATAAGAATCACAAGCTGAAGTGTTATAAAGTACATGAAGACTGGGTTTTTATAGGCCTTATAGACAGACAGCTTGAGAGTGACTCCTGAAGGACCAGCACCACATCCTCTTGTACCACTGTTTGAAGAATTTATCTTCCAGAATCTGGCAGTAAGGTGTGGGAGTTCACTTTTAGTCCATCTCTTATCCTGAAATGTCCATCTTGCAGAGATGGACTAAATGATCTTCCAAAACTTACTGCCAGATTCTGGAAGATAAATTCTTCAAACAGTGGTACAAGAGGATGTGGTGCTGGTCCTTCAGGAGTCACTCTCAAGCTGTCTGTCTATAAGGTTTCAGTACTGGGAAATGGTGGCGCTGGAGACTAAAGGGTTCCTGATGGTTTCACACTTAATTCTTCACCTTAATTCTTAATTATTTTGCAGTTAACGTGTCTTTTCTTCTCCAGCTGTTTTTGTATGACCCCGCTGACCCAATGAGCATTTCACTGTCCAATGGTCATGCTTTAACTTTGCAATTTCTAGTATTACATTAGTATTGCGTCCTTCTCATGAGTATTTAATAATTTTTGACTTTTCAGTCTGAGTTAAATCTCTTTTTTGGCTCATTTTATCTGTAAAAGAAAACCTGCCTAATAATTCTGCACACCTGAATATAGGGCATTCTTCATTTCCAGCCTTCATGAACAATTATATATCACTTATAAATGATTAAAAACAATATTAATAGTAGTTATTAAGATTGATGTGGATTGGAATTGGTAAAATGTGCTTGGAAAAAAAATATGATCAGAAAATCAACTTGCCTAATAATTCTGCACTCCCTGTAGTATTCCTCAAAATGAATAAAAACAGTGAAATGCAATCTCAGAATTTTACACTACTTTGTATGTAATCTCACTTTATTAACCAATGTCTTTGCTGCTGACCTTCAATGATCAAATTCACCCATACTAATAGAGTGCCCCAGGGATGACGCGTTTTTGTAGGCCAACGCGGAAGTTAGCGGCGCACGGGTTCCCTCGGTTGAAAGCCTATGCATTTTTCCCATAGACTTTTGGAAAATCGCAGAAAATAAGCTCTGTGTTTAACAAAGGGTTATGACACTTACACGTTTTGTCTATCAAGATAATCTTTACAAGTGAACACAACATTTATAGATTTTGAAGCCTAAATAAAGTCGTCAGATATAAAAGGCTAACAGTAGGCTATAAACGGACTACAGCACACCATGGTCGCGGATCAACGGCGTCACCACCAAGCTTCCTCAAACTGTATTTAACAAACAACTTTATTTACAAACATGCTCGCTGATTATGATCTGTGCTGTGTATGAATACTTATCCACTTTTTCATGAGAAATGCTGTCCAAATGTCCCGTTTTTAATGATGACGTCTAAAGTCCCCGCCAAATGAAGTAGTCCCTTTTAGCAATTTGTTAGCAACCGCCGATTTTAAGACACAGAAAAAAAAGTTTAAAAAATCACAAGCGGGTTATAACTGGTGTGTTTTATGTCATAGATCAAAACGTGAAAGTATTTAGAGGCTTTGTTAACCACAGACCTTATTTCAGGCGATTTAGCAAAAACCCATTCAAAAAACCCATAGACTTTACGGCGTTGGAACCGGAAGTCCTAAAATGCTAACTCGCTTCCAGATTTTGCCTACAAAAATGCGTCATCCCTGAGGCACTCTATAAGAAAAATGACTTTATGTTAGATTCAGAAAAAAGAGTGTTGAACTTCTTTATCCTGTTCTTCTTTAATCCAGAATGGCAGTACAGCTGAAAGGTTTGTTTGAACTGCGCCCTCTACTGTACAGGTGTAAATATGCATTTCCTTCAGCCTGAGTTTTATTAAAGCTGCTGTCCGTGATTTTTGGCCCTCTAGCGGTTAATAAACAGAACTGCACGCGTCTTGCGGAGGAACATTCTAGCCGGAGCTACTTTTCTCCATGTATGTCTATGGCGAGTCACGCAGTTACGGTGATACTCTGCGGCGAGTCCTACCAGTCCGGTCTGAAATAGTCAGAATATAAACACTTATTATAAGTGTACCATAATGATTCAGGATAAGACAAAAACACGGTTTGGAAAATGGATTAATGTTGTATATTCTCATTATATAATTTTTTGTAAATTTTTAACACAAAAAAAGTTGCGGACTGCAGCTTTAATTTCACTTTTGGTGTGAAAGGGCCTTTACATTTGACAAAAAATAGAACTTTTTTGTTGTTATTGAAAAGAAACAAACAAGCAAGCCAGCACAGGTGAGAAAAAGTAACGCAAAAGTAATCTAACACATTTTCATAAAAAGTAACTAACGCAGTTGGTTACATTTTTGGGAGTAACACAACATTGTAGTGCATTACTTTTAAAAGTAACTTTAACACAAGTATTCTACCGTTAGTTTTATTTTATGTTTGTCGATTTTGGAATGTGTTATTTTGGGACAATTAAATCATTCCCTGGTTAAAAAATAACCTGTTTGTCTTCACTACTGACCCTTACAATAAAAATCAATACAATACAATACAAATACAATACAAAATAAGTCTGCAGCAACACATTTTTTTTTTTTTTAGTTATGAGGCTCCAACTCACTGTTAATTAGCTCCCTATACTTTGAAAACTCACTCTTCTAAACAGACTTGAACCTTCTCCAGACACACTGGATGCAGGTGGTCTGTGGCTTCATATAGATGAAACACTGCAGTGCATACATGATGGATGGTCGGCCATGTGGTGACCGCGAGTTGTGGCCTGGCCGTATTCTGTGTTTTTTTTTCAAGTGAAGGCAATCTCATCAAGCTCTTCCTGTAAGGAAACTTGTTTAAATACAAAGTTAGTTAGTTGATTGGAAAGCTGTGTCTTGTAGCAAGAGAATCACACAGAGCATGAATCATAGAACCAGATTTTTTTTTTTTTAACATTAAAAATACACTAAATGAGTTAGGACGTTAATGAATATTAGTTGAGCTAAGTTACAGTTCCATATTTGACTTAAAGAGATAGTTCACCCAACTAAGAAAATTCTGTCATCATTTACTCACCCTCATGTTGCTCCAAACTTGTGAGTTTCATTCTTCTGTTGAACACACAAAAAAGATACTTTAAAAAATGTTGGTAACCAGATAGTTGACAGTAGCCTTTGACTTCTATAATCAACTGTTTGATTACCAACATTTTTTAAAATATCTTCTTTTGTGTTCAGCAGAAAAAAAGAAACTCATACAGGTTTGAAACAACATAAGGGTGAGTAAATGATGAAAGAATTTTCATTTTTGGGTGAACTATACCTTATATAATATAATTAATCTAATATATCATTAATATAATATAATAACTATAGTTAATTTGACCTTAAACACCAGGTCTGTGCTAAAGTTAAATAAATGTAATAAAATAAATGTAAAATGATCAGGTTTTTTGTGTGTGTTGTGAAGCCTTGTGTGGACAAAATCACAGAGCCTTCAATCAGATTAAATTAAATGTTTTTAGATAAACTCTTTTGGTGCCAACTTCTTCTGGTGTTAAAGGATTAGTTCACTTTCAAATTAAATTTTCCTGATAATTTACTCACCCTCATGTCATCCAAGATATGCATGTCCTTCTCTCTTCAGTCGAAAAGAAATTAAGGTTTTTGATGAAAACATTCCAGGATTTTTCTCCATATAGTGGACTTCAATGGCCTCCAAACGGTTATGGTCAAAATTACAGTTTCACTGCGCTTCAAAGGGCTTTAAACGATACCAGACGAGGAATAAGGGTCTTATCTAGAGAAACGATCGGTCATTTTCGAAAAAAAAATAAATAAAAAATTATATATATTTTAACCATAAATGCTCATCTTGAACTAGCTCCCGTCTTCTTCTCTATTAGAATTCCAGCAGTGTAGACACTACTAAGTGTATTACTGCCCTCCACAGGTCAAAGTTTGAACTAATTGTTATATACTTGCACTAGCATATTGTATACGACAATTTAGTTCAAACTTTGACCTGTGGAGGGCAGTAATACACTTAGTAGTGTCTACACTGCTGGATTTCTAATAGAGAAGAAGACGGGAGCTAGTTCAAGATGAGCATTTATGGTTAAAATGTATAAAATGTAAATGTTTTTTAGAAAATGAGTGATGGTTTCTCTAGATAAGACCCTTATTTCTCGTCTGGTATCGTTTAAAGCCCTTTGAAGCTTCACTGAAACTGTAATTTTGACCTTCAACCATTTGGGGTCCATTGAAGTCCACTATATGGAGAAAAATCCTGGAATGTTTTCATCAAAAACCTTAATTTCTTTTCGACTGAAGAAAGAAAGACATGAACATCTTGGATGACATGGGGGTGAGTAAATTATCAGGAAAATTTGAAAGTGAACTAATCCTTTAAACCATCTATGGTTTTTTATTTTTTATAATTCATGGCACAGAATTTGGAAATTGTTGGTTTAAACCACATACCGTATTCCCTTTTCAGTTAACATATTAGGAATAATTTTGTAACGTTTAATGCCCAGCCAAATCATTTTTAATACAGTATCACAACATAAATGTAGGCATTATTAAGCCTACAGAACTCCACAGAAAGTTGGTGACTATAATCTCCTCTATGAATTAAAAGATGTGGATGTGTAGACAAACACAATCGGAGGTATATTTAAAAAATATCATTAGTCTTCCAAGGTTTATTATGGTTCTGAATGGAGGGGTGTGTTTTGAAGCCAAAAATAAGGCATCCATCTATAAAAAAAAAAGTAATCCATACAGCTCCAGGGGGTTAATAAAGGCCTTCTGAAGCAAAGCGATGTGTTTTTGTAAGAAAAATATCCATATTTAAAACTTTATAAATTCAAATAACTAGTTTCCGGTGAACGACCGTACACATGCTGCCCAACTCGACTTGCGCCAAATGAGTAATCATCTGAAGCGATGTATGATGCAGGATGTAGTAGTATTGTAAGCTTAGACGTCTCTCGTGGTTCAAACAAATAGGGCTGTGCAACAAATTTACGCTCCTCTTCTCTTATATTGAAATCCTCCAACATTTCTCTTTAAAATTTCTCGTTTTAGACTTCTAATTCATGACCAGTGTTTTGTTTTGCTCTATGCAAACGTCATTCCGTTCGGGTCGAAGGTTGCTCTTCCACACAAGTCGATTTGGGCAGCATGCATAGGGTCATCCGCCGGAAGCTAGTTATTTGATTAATCGTTAAGTTTGCTTTCAAATGAAAATTACCCCAAGCTTTACTCACCCTCAAGCCATCCTAGGTGTATATGACTTTCTTCTTTCTAATGAACATAATCAGAGAAATATTAATAAATATCCTGATGCATCCGAGCTTTATAATGGCAGTGAACAGGATTCACGAGTATGAGCTGAAGAAAGTGCTTCCATCCATTATAAATGTACTCCACACAGCTCTGGGGTGTTAATAAAGGCCTTCTGAAGCGAAGCCAAATCGTTTGTGTAAAAAATATCCATATTTATACAACTTATGAAGCCAAATATCGAGCTTTCGTAAGACAACGAACGCATAAAGTGTAAACCTCTTGCAGTTCAAAAAGCTTACACTACATCATGCGCCTTCCCTATTCAACTTAGGGAAAAAGTGTAATTGGCGTGACAGGAGGCCTTTATTAACCCCTGGAGCCGTGTGGAGTACGTTTATGCTTGATGGATGTGGATGGAAGCACTTTCTTCAGCTCATACTTGTGAACCCCATCACTGCCATTATAAAGCTCAGATGCATCAGGATATTTATTCATATTTCTTCATTTATGTTCATCAGAAAGAAGAAAGTCATATACACCTAGGATGGCTTGAGGGTGAGTAAAGCTTGGGCTAATTTTCATTTGAAAGTGAACTATCCCTTTAAGGAAACAGAAATGGAAAAGGATTTGCTCAAAAGTATCTGTGAAGTGCCCCTCCTCTCTCAGCTTGTCAAAGAGGTCTATCCAAAATTGGACACATTCACTTCGCAAAGTTTCGATGTGCTGGTTTCCAGAGCTTGGGCCAAAAGTAACATGGTCTGTTTCTGGTCGATCCTCAGAAAAAGTCAAAAATCTTTGCATCTCAGTCATAGGAACATTTTCTGTCCCTAAATCTAGCCTTACTCTAGCAGGACAACCCCCAGCTTTAATTGCGGCATCCATGAAGTATCCAGCAATAAGTTCTGGATCATTGTTGGTCTTGTATGCCTCAAGCCATATCATGCTCCTGGAAAATCCATCCATACATCCACTTATTCCAATTCCAAATGGCTTCAGCTAATCATAGCCATCTAAATGCCACACAAAGTTAGGACCAGGGCTATGATACACACGTTGCCTCAGTCGATTTCTTGACCTCAAAGCAACCCCCTTCACCATCTAAAATCTGCAGCAGAACTCACACTGTTTCCCTCTCAGTTATAATGCCATTCAACCAACATTTTTGGTGAATCCAACTATATCCATGACATTGGCCAGATGTTTGAAGTTACTGTTCAATAAAAGATGCTACCTCAGCCACATCTGTTTTGTTCTTTCTCCGCCAAAGCATGTTCTTGCTCAAAATCCTCTCAAGAGTGCATTTGCTCAGTAAAACCACGATCAAAACACTCTTTATGCGTGCGTGTCAGATCAGTGAGCATTCAAGTCAGTAAGTTGTAATTTCAACTTGATAGGGGAGAGTGGGGTAAGATGAGCCATTTTTTTACTTATGTGGTCCTCAAGGGAAAATGAGGCAGAAGTACAATGAAAGTATTTAAAGTAATTTCAGGATGTTTCCTATCATTTTAAATGATCAGAATACATCTATGACAAATATTTCTAAAAATATGGCTTAAAGTGTTCCTCTGGCTCAATTTACCCCAGGTTAGGGGTAAGTTGAGCCGAGTCAGTTGGTGGATGTAAACTGACCATCTAACTGAATCTGAATCAAACCCACATGAAATTTTAAAGATAATGTACCTATTTTAAAAACTAATTTAATAATCAAATTTCCTTTTACAAATATTCATATTTCTTTTTTTAAAGCTAACTTAAACAACATAAAACCAGCCAAATGAAGTTGAAATTTCAGTATGTTTAATTGTTTGCATTTCTGAAACAATATGTTGAACACCAAAGGTGTAACTTTCCCATAAACAGACTAAACATAGAGTTTGTTGAGTAAAATTAATTAAAAACTAAATTAGAATGAATAAATGTCACTGAAACTAATAAACATTTTAGTCAAAAGGTTCTTGACATGGTAGTTTTCTGCAATGTTGATCATGTTAGGCCATTAGAGACTACAGGTGGAAAGATATAAATGATTAAACATCATCTGGTTCGTATCAGAGAAGGATTTGTTGTACTTGTACACTATTCCTATCAAATAAACTTGAAAATAAAGATAAACTAAACCAGTTGTGTAATATTATTAAATTGAAATGACACCAGTTTATACTTCAGATTTAACTTAAATTCATTGCCTTATCATGGAGTAAGTTAAAACACTGGCTCAATTTACCCCACAGCATTTGGCCCACTTTGCCCCATAGCTGCCATTTTAGGAAAAGCTAGCTAGCTTACCAATTCAGGCTAATATTTAGCTAAATGACTTGCATGGTTTTATACGTTGCTAAATCACCAATATTCATCATAAATATTTTTAGACCTGGACAAATTTGCTTTGATGAAACAGCCATTACATCTGTTATGTTAAAATTTTACTTTAACAAGCCAAAAACAAAGTTTTTAAAGTAGGCCTATATAAGCGACTTCCACTCCTCCCATGTGCTTCTCATTTTCACAGTCTGGCAAAAATGATGGGTCTTACCCCACTCTCCCCTATGTCATAATTTTGACCTTTATAAGTAATAATTTCGATTTAGTAAGTCATAATTTGGACATTTATCTCATAATTATGACTTATTTGGGACACAGCGAGTTCATGTTTGGTCAGAGGATCTCTGTAAACCCATGAATCACTGAGATCGCCAAAACATTGAACCAATGTTTATGGCAATTTGTTGACATTTGTGTAAATAAATAGTAGTTAATAGTCTCTGATAGGTCTGTTTAGACAAGTTCTCCATAAATCAAGCAAAATTAATAAAAGAATACATATTATACAGACACTTCATATTGTTATGCGATAATTTGTTAATTGTATTTAATATACTATACTTTCAATAAAACATTTGTAACGGGTTCGTTTTATGGATGTTTTGGCCTGAGTTTTGTTGCTTTTACAAGTTTTGACCAGCAGGCATCACCAGAGTGTGGTGTTTGGAGCGCTTCGAAACAGTGAATCATTTTGCGAAGCAATTCAATTGATTCAAAGCTTTGTTTCTCATATCACTACTAAAGGATTAGTTCACTTTCAAATTAAAATTTCCTGATAATTTACTCACCCCCATGTTATCCAAGATGTTCATGTCTTTCTTTCTTCAGTCGAAAAGAAATTAAGGTTTTTGAAGAAAACATTTCAGGATTATTCTCCTTATAGTGGACTTCAATGGAGCCCAAACGTAGTTTCGAAAATTAGTTTAGTTGCAGCTTCAAAATGTTCTACACAATTCCAGATGAGGAATAAGGGTCTTATCTAGAGAAACCATCACTCATTTTCTAAAAATTTTTTAAAAATGATACGTTTTAACCATAAATGCTCATCTTGAATTAGCTCTCTTCTTCCTCTTCTCTATTAGAATTCGATCTAATTGTTATATACTTGCACAGCATATTGTATATGACAATTTAGTTCAAGCTTTGACCTATGGAGGGCAGTAAAACACTTAGCAGTGTCTACACTGCTGGAATTCAAATAGAGAAGAAGAAGAGAGCTAGTTCAAGATGAGCGTTTATGGTTCAAACGTATAATTTAAAAAAAAAAAATTAGAAAATGAGCGATGGTTTCTCTAGATAAGACCCTTATTTCTCATCTGGGATCGCTGTAAACTGTAATTTTGACCTTCAACCGTTTGGAGTCCATTGAAGTCCACTATAAGGAGAAAAATCCTGGAATGTTTTCATCAAAAACCTTCATTTCTTTTTGACTGAAGAAAGAAAGACATGAACATTTTGGATGACATGGGGGGGGGAATAAATTATCAGGACATTTTAATTTTAAAGTGAACTAATACTTTACAGATAGATAGCTTCATACCTGCTATCTATCCCTTCATCGTAGCAGGAGAAAATCAAATGCAGTGTGTGGCTCCTCCTCGTCACGTTGCCGATCAACGTGACTGGAGTTCCTGGCCGCGCGCCAGCTGAACGTGACACGAGCAAAACACTGAATGTGTGTCAAGCGCGCGGGGGTTGAGGGGGGATTTGACCTACTTTCCACATGAACGTCACACGTTAAGACGTGGAAAAGGTACGTCAATTTTACACACATTTATTTGACTATTTTGTGTTGTTAGCAGTGCATTAAGTAGATAATTTCATGTTACTGACATGTGTCGTTATAATGTAAACATGTTCATTAATGTTCGGGTCACGTGACTGTAGGCAGTCCTGCCACCATAACAAACAACTTTTACCGCAGATGAGTTTGAGAGCTTCGCGTCTCCTGTCGTGTTTGTAGTTCAGGTCGCTAGTTTCTGTCATTGATCAGAAAGTGCATTAGTAACGGTAACTGTGGATTTAATCTCCCTCATCCAGAGCTCTGCTTTTACGCGAATGGTGAGTTAATATTTATTTTTTTGCAGTTGTTTACATTGGCATATATCTGTATAGAGGGGGATTTTAAATACATGTCTTCTGTTTTATTGGTAAGGATTTTAATGAGTGACAGAACAGGAGGTGTCATTCAGTCATTCCTGCTATGTTTTTTAATCTCTCGTGTGCGCGCGGGTACTAAGTGTGTAGTACAGTATATCGCGTGCTGTAATCTAGTGTACTAGTAATTTGATAGGCGTGCCGCGCCTACTTTTTCGATGTAAACAACTTTCACTCACACATTTCTCTCTTTAGTGGCTTATGATGATTCTATCAACTGAATATTTACTGAATAAATTTAATTAAAATGACTAATTTTATCCATGTACGCCTTTTTGAAGCAAACTCTTAAAATGGTGCGTCAGTAAGTTTACAACTACAAATACCATCCTGAGGAAATCATGATAATGAACGAGGAAAGCCTAAATAAAAAGATTATTTTAGTAGTTTGGCATAATATTATTATTTCTTGGAAAAAATAAGTTATAAATGTAAAAACAGCAAATCAAAGTCAGGTGGTGCAACTTTTGTCTTAAAATAAATTAAACCACCCTTTTTTGAAGTTTATGCTCTTTGTATCACAATTTTAAAATCATTAAATCAGAGTATTTGTTGCCATTAAAGTTTTTCAAAACCATATTAACCAAATTATTCATGTTGGTTTAATGGGTTAGTTCACCCAAAAATGAAAATTCTGTCATTTTTATTACTCACCCTCATGTCGTTCCACACCCATAAGAGCTTCGTTCATCTTCAACTTCAACTTTCAACTTTATTCATTTATATAGCACATTTTACTGCAATTCCAATTGCCCAAAGTGCTTCACAATATCACAGAGACAAAAGTAATATATCAAACCAATTGATACAAGAAAATTAAGACAAATAAAGAAATAAAGATAAAATAAATGGAAGAAATACATAAAGGCAAAAGAAATGAAAATCAAATGAGATAAAATATATAAATATATCAAGAAACTATCTCTAAACATGGTCTATTTTCAACAAACGCTAAATTAAAAAGATATGTTCAGAACACAAATTACGATATTTTTGATGAAATCCGATGGCTCAGTGAGGCCTCCATTGACAGCAAGATAATCAGTCCATGTGACTACAGTGGTTCGACCTTAATGTTATGAAGTGACAAGAATACTTTTTGTGCACCAAAAAAACCCCCCAGAATAGCTACTTTATTCAATAATATCTAGTGATGGGCAGTTTCAAAATGCTGCTTCATGAAGCTTTATGAATCTTTTGTTTCGAATCAGTGGTTCAGAGCGTGTATCAAACTGCCAAAATCACATGATTTCAGTAAACGAGGCTTTGTTATGTGATAAGTGTTTCGAAATTTCAGTGATTCACCACTGGGGGGCGTGACTTTAGCAATTTGATACACGCTCCAAACCGCTGATTCGAAACAAAAGATTTGTAAAGCTTCGAAGCTTCATGAAGCAGTTTTTTAAAATCGCCATCACTAGATATTGTTGAATAAAGTCGTTATTTGTTAAGTATTCTCGTCACTTCATAACATTAAGGTCGAACCACTGAAATCACATGAATTGTTTATCTTGCTGGCGATGCAGGCCTCACTGAGCCATCGGATTTTATCAAAAATATCTTAATTTGTGTTCTGAAGATGAACGAAGGTCTTACGGGTGTGGAACGACATGAGAGTGAGTAATTAATGACAGAATTTTCATTTTTGGGTGAACTAACCCTTAAAGAGAGTATGTAACTGGTAAAAAGTAACTGGACTTCATACTGAGAAAAACAAGCATTGCAATATATCGCGATCGCTTAGCTCATATCGTGCAAATTATTATTATTGTTATACTTTGTTCTCAAATTGTTAATGTTAACAACATCAGCATTGTGTGACTGTGCATTTAGTGTGTATTAGCGTTACCTGTAGATTTCAGTTTCTGTACAGTCTATGTTAATTTGTCAAACCATACAATCCGCCATCAAAATGATAAACTTTATTATTCCAACTGCTGTGAGAAAAGGCTATAAATGATCCGCCATCCTCGCATGCGTTATAGCCTACTAGCTGGGACTCATTCTTTATGTAAACAGATGTGACGTAATGACGCAAAGACGAACGGCTGCATGCTTGAATTTCCCACCGAAACCTACCAGTACCACCTGAATTATAAAACATTATTACAAGCTTACCGTTGAGAATCTGGTTTTGAACACTGACTTGTTACGTGCTTACTCAAAAAATGATTTTGGATAATTTTAACCAATTAAAATTACGGACTGCAGCTTTAAGTATCACCAAAATGCCATTCGATTCAAATACATTGAGCAAAAATGACGTAGAAAAGCAGGTAACACTTGACAAATGTACTGTAATGCTAATACTTATGGGGCATTTCTCTTCTTTGTCCATGTTTGACAGGAACATGACCATGACACCAGCTGCATGTGATTTTGGGCTGCTGGGAGGGCAGGAGGAGGACATGAAACCTCAGGCGGCAGTAATTCGGCGGAACCTCTTTGGCCCTGTGGACCACCAGCAGTTGCAGCAGGACTTCCAGAGGCTGTTCTGCATGAGCGTGGAGAACGCCAAACAGCGCTGGAACTTTGACTTTCAGAGGGACCAGCCTGTCCCCGGATGCGTTGAGTGGGAAGAGCTGCGGTGCCAGGACGTGCCAGCGTTCTACCATAGCTGTGTGGTCAGGCCCGGTATGACGAAGCAAATGGTGGAAGCAGCTGTTGGAGGAGGATCCTTCGCTCTTTCCTCTCCAGCTTTGGCCACAGAGAAATATATGGAGCTTCTGACCAGAGGAACTTTGAGGGGAACCAAGCCAGAGAAAAGAATCAAACGCAAACAGGCAAACATCACAGGTATACAGTCGCCACTTTTCATTTTCAGTGTCATTAGGTTAAGGCCAAATAGCCTGTGATCAGAGACATTGTTAAAGGGTTAGTTCACCCAAAAATGAAAATTCTGTCATTAATTACTCACCCTCATGTTGTTCTAAACCCGTAAGACCTTCGTTCATCTTCATGTATCAAGCTGTCAAAGTCACATGATTTCAGTAAACGAGGCTTTATTACATTATAAATGTTTTGAAATTTCAATGGCTCACCACTGGGGGGCGTGACTTTGTCACACTCCGAACTACTGATTCGAAACAAAAGATTCATAAATCTTCGAAGCTTAATGAATATCTTAATTTGTGTTCTGAAGATGAACAAAGGTGTGGAACGACATGAGGGTGAGTAATTAATGACAGAATTTTAATTTTTGGGTGAACTAAACCTTAAAAAAAGAAAGAAATGAAATGAATCACTTTATTGTTAGTTATAGAGACACAAATAGCTAATATTTATATAATGCTAAAATGCTTTTCTTCTCTCTTTCAGACTTTTTCAGAGTGACAAAAAGAAGGTTTCTTCATCACAAAGCTTCACCAGGACAGTAAACATTCATTGGACTTTTTTGTATAAATGTACATACAATATCTGCACATGTAGCTCTTCTAACTGACCAGCAAATAAGGCTAATAATAGGATATATATATATATATATATATATCCTATCTCACTAAATGCAGTACCTATTAAAAACCTTAACCTCTTGTACTTCTCAGACTTTATTGTTAAAACATGGAATTATGACCATTTTAATTGAGAACCAATTTCAGATCTTATAGTACATTTGAATAATTACAAGCAATTGAATTCTGGTAATTGAATGAGAATTCACTTTCTTGCTAAATCATCCAAATACATTTTGAATTCATTACTAAGCAAAAAATTTTAATATATAAATTTTATTCCATGTTGTTATACAGTAAATTTTGAAAACGTTAGGAATGCTCTGTATAAACAGTGCATTCTTTATTTTTGTTGTGCACTGAATATACATATATACATACCTATATATATATATATATAAACAAACAAATACTGTGAACATTTACAAAAATGCACTACAAAGGACTGTTTGGTAACAAACTTTTGCATTTCTCAGATTCAAATCCTTTTAAAGGATTAGTTCACTTTCAAATAAAAATTACTCCAAGCTTTTCTCACCCTCAAGCCATCCTAGGTGTATATGACTTTCTTCTTTCTGATGAACACAATCAGAGATATATTAATAAATATCCTGACGCATGCAAGCTTTATAATGGCAGTGAACGGGATCAACGAGTATGAGCTGAAGAAAGTGCTTCCATCCGCCCACATCCGTCCATCATAAACACGGCTCCGGGGGTTTAATAAAAGCCTTCTGAAGCGAATCGATGCATTTGTGTAAAAATATATCCATATTTAATAAGTTATAAAGTAAAATATCTAGCTTCCACCAGACTGCCTTCCGTATTCAATTTATGAAGAAAGTGTAAACTGGTGTCACGTCAGTTCAACTTTTTTCGTAAGTTGAATAGGGAAGGCGTAGGACGTAGCGTAAGCTTTTTGAACTGCAAGAGTTTTACACTTTCTTCATAAGTTGAATACGAAAGGCGGTCTGGTGGAAGCTAGATATTTTACTTCATAACTTGTTAGATATGGATTTTTTTTTTTTTTTGCTTCGCTTCAGAATGCATTGGGGTAATTTTCATTTGAAAGTGAACTAATCCTTTAAGTGGCATCGGTGCCGGTTAATAATGTCTTACATCATTCTGTCCCAATTTTGTTATATATTTTCATGTTTTGATATATTACAAAAAAAAAAAAAAGGTATGTTTAACCTGAGCCATTCATGTTTTTCATGAAATTTGGGTGACTGTTATTAGAGTTAATAGCAAACACAAGGTATGCTTCAATCTTTTGAAGTTATGTAAAAAAAGATTTTGTAAATGTTTTTTTAAATGGATATTTCCCTTGAAATATGTTTGAGGAGTGTTGAATAGCTTTTGTCGTAGTTCGAATCTTACCTGTAGTATTAGCATATCAAGGTCATTTTCCATCAGTCATTTATACCATAATTTTTTTTAATACTGTATTTTTGTCTTGTGCATGTGTGTTGAATTATGTGTTGAATTAGCTATTCTTTTGACATTATTTGGTATTAAAGAGGCAGCTGATGCAGTCAACCAAAGTAATTGCTTTACAATATACAGAAAGTCTTAAAACCGTTTGAACTGTTGTCAGGAAGATCAAATTAAGCCACTAAACCAAACCAGAATTTGTTTGAAAGAATTCCAGTTTCAGCATGCAAACATGCTAAATATTTCTGATATTTTCAGTGACTTCCTTTTAAAGCCGTACATTAAATTTGAATGAATGCAGTAATAGAAAAAATAGTACTCTACCTCATGAAATGACCTTCATTTTATATACACTCACTGACACACATGTATAAGAAATCAAATATGTTAAATGTAGCATTTGTTTTTATACCTTCAGAAGTACAGCAGAATGGCAAGGAAGTATGTTGTACTTCACTTCAAGTTTACAGGACTTTTGTGTACGTTCATTGGTCCAGTTCTGGTTATAGAACACCAAAATTCATGTTTACTTTATTCTGTCATTCTTTTTTTTTCAAGTGCCTCTTGATATCACCAGTTAACTCTTGTATTTTGCACTATGTGTGGTCATAATTGATGTGATTTTTTTTTTTTTTTTTTGCTTTTACCCCACAGCTTTTGTCGCAGATCTGTCAGCAGTATTGTATTCAGTGCATGGCATCTATTGAGAATCAGTAGTCATGTATACTCCTATATGATTGAATGTTACTTATGTTAAAACATGTTAATACTAGCTGATTTTATACAACTGACCTACGAGTTTGCATAGTATGCAACAATCACCGATTAAAAAGTATGTACAAAGCCATTTGGGAAGTCTGTCTTTATTTGATTGTAATACACCACATATATCAGAATACAAAACAGTTTTTAAAAAAACACTTTTGTATTGTTTTGGTACATTTTAACCGCTTAGTTTACAACTCCAAATTAATCGCATGTAGCTAATTGTTCATACAAAACCTGCTACACAGCAAAATCCCCAGAGTTAAATCAACTCTGCTCAGAGAACATATGGTCCCTCTCTACATAGAGTTAAAATAACACTGAAGCAGAGTTAAAGTTAATGAGATAATATGCTGTTTGTGGAGATGTTTACTAAGATTTTGAGAGATTTAATGTCTTTTATCTTCAGTTGAGTTTATCTTAGGCTGTGGCTGGAAGTCAGTTGTAGTTCTTGTATTTCTCTTCAGTGATTCTGCTTGTTAACAGCAGGTGTTCATCACTATTGCTCAATCATAACTTAATCTCATTACCTTTAACTCTGCTTCAGTGTTACTTTAACACTATATAGAGAGGGACCATATGTACTCTAAGCAGAGTTGATTTAACTCTGGGGATTTTGCTGTGTATGTGCCTTCATTAAGGTATATCTGTATTTCACTACTTTATGGTATCATACAAAAATATGCCATAATTTAAAGCAATAGTATTTGACCAGAATAATTTACAGTCACAAAACCAACTGTAAAGTGTTCATCTAGGTGTCACATCAAACACTGATGTGCCCATTTACTCTCCCTCACAAACACAAACACTTGAACTCACACAAACTCTTGTACACATACATGCACACAAATATTCAAACACACCCCACTCAAAGTACATACTTTTTCTCACTTTTTTTTTATACATGTTCATCACGAAATTCATTCCACTTTGTTCATTTTATTTTGCCTGATCATATAAATGCTTTGGCAACACAATGTAAAATTTGTATGAGCAGAATAATATATGAGCAGGAAAAATAAAAATGAACAAAGTAGAACGGATAGTGTGATGAACGTGTAAAAAGAAAAAAGGACAGAAAAAGTATGTACTTTGAGCAGGGTGTGTTTGAATATTTGTGTGCATGTGTGTGAACAATAGTTTGTGTGAGTTCAAGAGTTTGTGTGAGTTCAAGTGTTTGTGTGTGAGAGAATATTTTTATTCACAATAGAACATAGATAACATAACAAATGTTTAAACTGAGAACTTTAACAATTGTATCCACTAAATGAGCTCATTTCAAATTTGATGCCTGCTACAGGTCTCCAAAAAGTTGGCACAAGAGCAACAAATGGCTGAAAAAGCAAGAAATTTTAAAAAGATTGAGCTGGGAGAACATCTAGCAACTAATTGATTTCAGGTCAGTAACATGATTAACGATAAAAGGGATGTCTTAGAGAGGCAGAGTCTCTCAGAAGTAAAGATGGGCAGAGCTGTCAAAGAGTGTGTAAAAAGATTGTGGAATACTTTAAAAACAATGTTCCTCAACGTCAAATTGCAAAGGCTTTGCAAATCTCATCATCTACAGTGCATAACATCATCAAAAGATTCAGAGAAACTGGAAGAATATCTGTGCATAAGGGAGAAGGCCGAAGTCCTTTATTGGATGCCCGTGGTCTTCGGGCCCTCAGAAGACACTGCATCACTCATCGGCATGATTGTGTCAATGACATTACTAAATGGGCCCAGGAATACTTCCAGAAACCACTGTCGGTAAACACAATCTGCCGTGCCATCTGCAGATGCCAACTAAAGCTCTATCATGCAAAAAGGAAGCCATATGAGAACATGGTCCAGAAGCGCCGTCGTGTCCAGTTTCAAAGTGGAAAAGTGTTCTATGGTCAGACGAGTCCAAATTTGACATTCTTGATGGAAATCACGGATGCTGTGTCCTCCGGGCTAAAGAGGAGGGAGACCTTCCAGCGTGTTATCAGCATTCAGTTCAAAAGCCAGCATCTCTGATGGTATGAGGTTGCATAAGTGCATACAGTATGGGCAGCTTGCATGTTTTGGAAGGCACTATGAATGCTGAAAGGTATATAAATGTTTTATAGCAACATATGGTCCCCTCCAGACGACGTCTATTTCAGGGAAGGCCTTGTGTATTTCAGCAGGACAGTGCAAAACCACATACTGCAGCTATTATAACAGCATGGCTTCATCGTAGAAGAACACCCGGAAGACCTTTGTTCATCTTCGGAACACAATTAAGATATTTTTGATAAAATCTGATAGCTGTCGGACTCCTCATTAGACAGCAATTTAACCACCACGTTCAAGGTCCAGAAAGGTAATAAAGACACATTTAAATTAGTTGACGTGACTGTAGTGGTTCAAAGTTAATTTTAAGAAGTGACGAGAATACATTTTGTGCGCAAAAACAAAACAAAAATAACGACTTTTTTCAACAATCTCTACTCTTCTGTGTCATTCTAGTATGTTGTTTACGCTCAGCACTTCCAGGTTCTTCGTCATTGCTTGTAAAATGCTGCATCTCTAAATCCAGCTTTCTGTTCCTCTGCTGTTCTCTGCTCTCCTACTTCTTGCTGCACTGAATCCAGCAGCTCTTTAGACACTCTGTACAGAATATATAGTGTGTATTTTCTCTGTACTATCTTTGACCTGGTGTGAGGAATTTAAAAAGATATACAAATCTGATTTGGTCAAGTCTGATTTATTTAAAGAAACGTATATGCATTTATGAAATAAAATGTAATGTTCAACTGTGTTACACGTGTTTCTGGGTTTATTTTTAATAAAGCTTACAATGTAAGCGTAAAACATGAAATTTAATCCATTGTTGATTATATTATTATGCATCATATAGGCTATTAGTCAGAGGAGTACAATAACTTGAAATCTGCTGTTACATTACTGCATGAAAACGTAGCTAATTTATCTGTAATGCGAGAAGCAAGGAATGCAGGTGAAGATGAGGATCTATGTAGAAGAGGCTATTAGTAACACAAACAAAACAACACCCAGGATTGAAAGCATGCGAACACCTGAACACCACACCTATACATGCACACTGAACACCTTCAGAAGAATTTTTTCAAAGATTTCGTTCAAAGAGTTATTTTTTTGAGTGTAGTTTGCAAATGAACACAACATGGCTATGAAAGCAGAATAGTGAGCACTCTACAGAAAAAAATGTTTCTAAACAGTACCAAATTAGTGTCATTTAGTTTTTTACCCCTGTATTTTCCTAGTCTTATAATATCTTGTAGCCTCTATAAAAGGTTTTACAAAAAAAACCCAACAATAACAGCATTTTATGTCAATTAGGTAATTTTTATTGACATGTGAAACAACATGTATTAGCTGAATACATTAATAAATGACAATTGACACTGAACATGAATAAGTACATAAAGAAAGAAAACATCTCAGTAGTCTCAGCCTCAGACGTCATGCCCACGGACTGTTGACTGATGCATGTGGAACACTTATCTGGAAACACTTCAGGCGTTTCAAAGTCATCATCTGGTTGGTTGTATTCCACAGGATGTCCGGGAGACGTGTGTGTCACGTTCTTTAACGGTCTGCCTGGAAACAAATGTCATGATGCCAAACCCCCTCATGGAAGAAGAACGCTGTCATGTTTACAATTGTGAAAATCAGCACTTACCAGGATCAACTTAACGCTGGATTTTCAAAAGTATATGATGTTCACAGCTCCATTGTTGCAGTAAACTTGCTTTCTTAAATGAAAAATTTATTAGATGCACACTGGTCTTTTACCTTTCACACCCCTAAACATGATGTGGAACAAAACGAACTGTGATTGTTTGCGTTACATGTCTTACATTGCATTACTCTTGGGTGGTCCTTGGCCAGTGAAAGCTGTGATAGAGTTTAGACCTTCTGCCATCAGTCTGAAGGTCTGGGTATGCGATTACTGTCAAAACACAACAAAATTTAAAAAGCAAACATAAGTCCACAACACAACGGAAACAAGTCACAACACAACGAAATCGAGCCACAACACAACGGAAATGCTCCCGACCACTAGGGGGCTCTCAGAGCTCGGTAATGTTAGTTTTCCTTGCCAATGTTCTATAGAGTCGGCAGTGATATCAATACCATGATTAGTTTTAACAGTATGTAACCACTGTATATCGAAATGAAATATTAATTCAAAATCAACTATGTGCACAATACCTTCATATTTATACGTGTGAATGATTTGATGTGCTACCGCAGCGCATGATGAAGGGAATGTCTGCCAATTCCACCAAGTGTTTAAAACGTATCATTAGTGTTCATTAAAATTTCTTTTAACATTTAAAAACAGACATGTGGTAAGACTGACTTACTACAGGTGACATTTTGAGAATACATACAGGGAGGCAATGGCGTAGCATCTGGGGATGCAGGGTATGCACGTGCATATGGGCCCTGGCGGATTGGGGGCCCACTATTACGGGCTTAACCCCAAAGTGTACTTCAGGTGCCTGCGCATTGTGTTGTGGCTTTATTTCGTTGTGTTTAGAGACACGCATCCAAACTTTAATCGAGGATAGTAAGAAAGCAGGGGCTTCAGATACTGTTTTGGATACGACTAGCTTCGTGAACTCTGTACATTGTTCGGTTCCGGCTGTAGAGCCCACGCATCAGGGCAATTGGGTAATGGTGAGGCAGCCTAGCCACGGAAAACACCACTCGTCCATTCCAATAAGAACATCAAACAGGTTCTCCCCACTCAGTGATGCACCCACTGAGAATCGTGTTGAAAGTGCCCTAGTTATTGGTGATTCTATTACATGGAGCGTGAAAATAGAGACACCAACCACCATAGTCACATGTTTGCCGGGAGCCAGAGCACCTGACATCAAAGCAAATTTAAAAGTGCTGGCTAATGCTAATCGTAAATACTCTAAAATTATAATTCACGTCGGCACTAATGATGTTCGACTTCGCCAGTCGGAGATCACTAAAATTAACATTAAAGAGGTGTGTGAACTCGCAAGTACAATGTCAGGAGAAGTAATTTGCTCTGGTCCCCTTCCTGTTCGTTGGAGTTCTACCATAAATATGGTAGAACCATCACTTCTACCACTAAAGATTGCTTTATAAATAATCTTCCTGATCAGTTTCATCGCCTTAGCATACTAGACAGCTTAGAAGACCTTGATGTTGCAACAGAAACTATTGCCTCTGTCTTTTCCAGCACATTAGACTTAGTTGCTTAATCTTAAAAAAGATTAAGGAAATTAATCCAACGTCATGGTACAACGAGTACACTCGGGCCCTAAAGGTAGCAGCCAGAAAAATGGAGCGCAGCTGGAAGAAAACAAAACTAGAAGTTTTTCACATTTCGTGGAGAGAGAGAATGATTGAGTACAGAAAGGCCTTAAAAACTGCTAGATCTGCCTATATTTAAAATCTTTTAGAAGAAAATAAACACAACCCTAGGTATTTATTTGATACAGTGGCTAAATTAACAAGATAAAGCTTCAACTTTTGATGTTTCCAAAGAGCACAGCAGTAATGACTTTATGAACTTCTTTACTTGCAAGATTGACAATATTAGAGAAAATTATAACCATGCAACCGTCTACTACAGTATCGCATCAGATAGTGTACTGTAGTGTTCCTGAGGAAAAATTCAATTCATTCACTGCTTTAGGAGAGGAAGAATTATCTAAACATGTTAAATCATCAAAATCAACAACACATATGTTAGACCCTATACTGACTAAGCTATTGAAAGAGATGCTTCCAGGGGTCGTAGATCCTCTTCTTAATATCGTCAATTCATCTTTATCACTAGGATACGTACCAAAAAGTTTTAAGCTGGCTATTATTAAACCCCTTATTAAAAAACCACAACTTGATCCTAGAGAATTAGTCAATTACAGGCTGATCTCCGAATCTCACTTTTCTGTCAAAAATAGTAGAAAAGGCAGTATCATCCTTTTTAGAAAGAAATAATATCTGTGAGGATACTATACCATACCGTTAGTTTTCACTGTTACGCTGATGATACCCAGCTCTATATTTCTTCACGCCCTAACGAAACTTAACGCTCTACTGGGTGGTTGTTCTGCTCGCTTGATAAATAAACTACAGCTCGTACAAACTGCAGCAGTTAGAGTTCTTACTAGAACTAGGAAGTATGACCATATTAGCCCAGTTCTGTCATCACTGCATTGGCGTCCTGTTAAACATCTTATAGATTTTAAAATCTTGCTAATTACTTACAAAGCACTAAATGGTTTAGCTCCCCAGTACCTGAGCGAGCTCTTAAAGCATTATAGTCCTTCACGTCTTTTGCAATCTCAGAATTCAGGCCAGCTGATAATACCTAGAATATCAAAATCAACCGCAGGCGGTAGATCCTCTCTTTTTTTCTCCATTTTAACACCTATTTGCCACCTGTTTGCCACCTGATGTCACCTGTTGGAGTTTGGGTTCCTTGCCGCTGTCGCCTTTGGCTTGCTTAGTTGGGGACACTTGACATTTGATATTCAACAGTGCTTTGATCTGCCTGCATTGATACTATTCTTTTGTGCAGCCAAAATTATATACCAGTTATCAATGTAAAGCTGCTTTGATACAATCTGCATTGTAAAAAGCGCTATATAAATAAAGGTGACTTGACTTGACTTTAGCTACAGTTGAAAGAGAAACAGTTTGTTTAAGTGAAAAGAGAATTTGAACTATTCTTGGGCCTGGTCTCTCAATAACATTCCATTATAATGTATCTTATGCATTCTTTCGTAGAACTGAAGTATGACAGTCAGTTCTGAAGAAACAGCAAACCAGACACACTTATTCAATCCCTGCTGAAAACAAAAACAAAACAAGCCTGACCTTTATTTATTTCCTTGTTTATTCATGTTTAGTGGTTTGATGCTGGTGTAGCTGGTGGATCAGCATAGTTGTTCACCATCTGAAAACAAGTGTGATTTTCTTTCAAACGAATGAGTTTAATATAAAACTAAAAATATATAAAACATATACTAGAACTTTGAACACCGCAGTTTGTGATGGTGAAAACCATCACCAGCATACTGTACCACATACTGTACTTGCTGGTACACTTTTCAAAAAGAAATCATTTTAGGTTATGTGCAGAAGGTCTGATAGGTAAAGAGCAGCAAAATTGTGAAAAGCTTTGTAGATGAGCAAAAAAAGTTTGTATTGGATAACGATAATGAACAGTAAGCCCATGTAGTTGAAAAAGATTAGGTATTCAGAAGTATGTGTACAAGTAACAATCCCCGGAGTTGAATTCTGAATTAACTGCAAATGAAGTAGTTACTAGAGCATGAATAAAGATTCAGCGCTATACTGAGAAAATGAGGATCGGAGTCTAGCAATATTTTGTAAGTTAAAAAAAAAATTGGCGATGGGATTATTTTTTGACATGAGCTATCCCTTTAAGTATAAATTTCTTACAAAGAGCATGGTTTTCTATGCATATATATATATATTTATATATATATATTATACAGTACAGTCCAAAAGTTTGGAACCACTAAGATTTTTAATGTTTTTAAAAGAAGTTTCGTCTGCTCACCAAGGCTACATTTATTTAATTAAAAATACAGTAAAAACAGTAATATTGTGAAATATTATTACAATTTAAAATAACTGTTTTCTATTTGAATATATTTCACAAAGTAATTTATTCCTGTGTTGGCAAAGCTGAATTTTCAGCATCATTACTCCAGTCTTCAGTGTCACATGATCCTTCAGAAATCATTCTAATATGCTGATCTGCTGCTCAAGAAACATTTAATGTGTACAATTGTACAAAATATTTGTGTACAATATTTTTTTTCAGGATTATTTGATGAATAGAAAGTTCAAAAGAACAGTGTTTATCTGAAATCTAATCTTTTGTAACATTATAAATGTCTTTACTGCCACTTTTGATTGATTTAATGCATCCTTGCTGAATAAAAGTATTCATTTCTTTAATTTCTTTAAAAAAAAAATAAAAATAAAAATTCTTACTGACCCCAAACTTTTGAACGGTAGTGTATAATGTTACAAAAGCTTTGTATTTCAGATAAATGCTGTTCTTTTGAACTTTCTATTCATCAAGGAATCCTGAAAAAAAAAGTACACAACTGTTTTCAACATTGAAAATAATCATAAATGTTTATTGAGCAGCAAATCAGCATATTAGAATGATTTCTGAAGGATCATGTGACACTGAAGACTGGAGTAACGATGCTGAAAATTCAGCTTTGCATCACAGGAATAAATTACTTTGTCAAATATATTTAAATAGTACACAGTTATTTTAAATTCACAATATTACTGTTTTTTACTGTATTTCTAATTAAATAAATGTTTTAATTAAAAAAAAGCCTTGGTGAGCAGACGAAACTTCTTTTAAAAACATTAAAAATCTTAGTGGTTCCAAACTTTTGGACTGTACTGTATATATATATATATATATATATATATATATATATATATATATATATATATATATAGCATGGTTACTATGGTTTTCATTTCATTGTCTTTCTTTTTCTCATGAAGGTCCTCCCCTTTTGATAAAGTATAAAATGAACACTGAAACAGGCATGTTATATCATTCACCTGATTAAAGATGGATCTGCAAATCTCAGTTTTTCTTCTGTTCATTCTTTTCACTGCAGGTACAAAGACAAATAGCTTGAATATGTATTCATATACAGATCACTGATTTCTCTCTTTCATTGTCTCTCTGTTTTTTATTACTAAAGGACACTCTCTCATCTGTAATCAGTGCCCAGGTGTGTCAAGCTCTTGTGACCAGATACCATGCCCAAATGGATTTCCCAGCTGCTTTGCTGCAACAGCGTATATTGGTAAGTCCAATATAATTAATTGAAATTTACTGCTATAAATGACTGCTGGAGATCATTTACTGGTGCTCCAACTGTATGTTTAATGTATTAATGTTGAACTTGTCACAGAACATCTACTTCATTTCAGGACAGAATTTATAATTGCATGCATTGAATGTTGTATATTACCTAAATTCATTTTGATTTAATTTCTTTCTTTAATTTTTTAAAATGTAATTTTAATTTCTCTCAAATTATTATTCTAAAATATAAGTATGTAAGATTCTTATCTTAGCCCAGTTAATTGTTCACTGACTACTATCAGTATGCCATTTAAGGGTTTACTTCCCCAAAATTGTAAATATTGAGCCTCCTTGGCACCATCTAAACAGTCCAATCAGATCTGTCAATCATCTTTCTAATAGCGTGTGTTTGGGGCATGGCTGCTGCATTTTAGATCTTCAAAGATTAAACATGTCAAGTTGGTATGCAAAGTGCATGGATGCTTCAATGCAATATCGTAATGCACCAGTTCAGAAAGTCAAATGTACCAGTAAAATTTCCTGATAAGTTCATGTCTTTCTTTCTTCATTTGAAAAGAAATTAAGTTTTTTGATGAAAACATTCCAGGATTATTCTCCTTATAGTGGACTTCAACCGACTCCAAACGGTTGAAGGTCAAAATTACAGTTTCAGTGCAGCTTCAAAGGGCTCTACACGATCACAGACAAGGAATAAGGGTCTTATCTAGTGAAACAATCTGTCATTTTCTAAGAAAAATAAAAAATCATATACGTTTTAACCATAAACACTCGTCTTGAACAAGCTCTCTTCTTCTTCTTCTCTATTAGAATGCTGCTAAGTGTATTACTGCCCTCCACAGGTCAAAGTTTGAATTAAACTTTGTTTGAACCAAACTTCTGATAAATGGTTTTCTGAGCATGTGCATTCTAAGGGCTTCAAAGGGCTCTATGTGATCCCAGACGAGGACTAAGGGTCTTATCCAGTGAAAAGATTGGTCAATTAAATAAAATTACTGCCCTCCGCAGGTCAAAGTCTAAACTAAATTGTCATATATAATATGCTAGTGCAAGTATATAACAATTAGTTCAAACTTTGACCTGTGGAGGGCAGTAATATATGGAAGCCCGTTTCCGCCACTAAAAAAAAAAAAAAAGCCACTAAAAAAAAAAAGATTAATTGTGACTTTTTATCTCAGAATTCTGACTTTTTAACTAGCAATTGCGTGTTTATATCTCACAATTGCGAGTTATAAAGTCAGAATTCTGAGATATAAAGTCGCAATTGCGTGATATAAAGTCAGAATTCTGAGATATAAAGTCGCAATTGCGAGTTATAAAGTCAGAATTCTGAGATATAAAGTCGCAATTGCGTGATAAAAAGTCAGAATTCTGAGATAAAAAGTCGCAATTGCGTGATAAAAAGTCAGAATTCTGACTTTTTTTCTCGCAATTAACTGATGGTCAGTATCTCTGTCTGTAACAGTGCATCCAACGATAGCCGTGCTGCCGTGAAGTATGAAGCTGTTGGTGTATAAAATGTGCCACTTCAGCTTTGTCTGATTTATTGCGCCTCCGCCACAGCTCATTCTTCTTCTTATTATGATTATTATTATATTTTTGCGACTTTTTATCTCAGAATTCTGACTTTTTATCACGCAATTGCGACTTTATATCTCAGAATTCTGACTTTATAACTCACAATTGCGACTTTTTATCACGCAATTGCGACTTTATATCTCAGAATTCGGACTTTTTATCACGCAATTGCGACTTTATATCTCGCAATTCTGACTTTATATCACGCAATTGCGACTTTATATCTCAGAATTCTGACTTTATAACTCGCAATTGCGACTTTTTATCACGCAATTGCGACTTTATATCTCAGAATTCAGACTTTTTATCACGCAATTGCGACTTTATATCTCGCAATTCTGACTTTATATCTCAGAATTCTGACTTTGTATCACGCAATTGCGACTTTATATCTCAGAATTCTGACTTTATAACTCGCAATTGCGACTTTATATCTCAGAATTCTGACTTTTTATCACGCAATTGCGACTTTATATCTCAGAATTCAGACTTTTTATCACGCAATTGCGACTTTATATCTCGCAATTCTGACTTTATATCTCAGAATTCTGACTTTGTATCACGCAATTGCGACTTTATATCTCAGAATTCTGACTTTATAACTCGCAATTGCGACTTTATATCTCAGAATTCTGACTTTATATCACGCAATTGCGACTTTATATCTCAGAATTCTGACTTTATAACTCGCAATTGCGACTTTATATCTCAGAATTCTGACTTTATATCACGCAATTGCGACTTTATATCTCAGAATTCTGACTTTATAACTCGCAATTGTGAGATATAAACACGCAATTGTGAGTTAAAAAGTCAGAATTCTGAGATAAAAAGTCGCAATTCATCTTTTTTTATTGACTTTTTTTTTTTTTTTAGTGGCGGAAACGGGCTTCCATAGTAATACACTTAGCAGCATCTACACTGCCAGAATTCTAATAGAGAAGAAGAAGAAGAGAGCTAGTTCAGGTTTATGGTTAAAACGTATATGACTTTTTATTTTTATTTTTTTTTTTAGAAATTGACCGATCTTTTCACTAGGTAAGACCCTTATTACTTGTCTGGGATCACATAGAGCCCTTTGAAGCCCTTAGAATTCACACACTCAGAAAACCATTTATCAGAAGTTTGGACTGATATGGCTTTAAAATCCATGCAGATAATAAACTTTCATGATGATAAAGAACCGCAATGTCACGTAAGTGTGACCGCGATAGAGATAATAATCAAAACCATATTGTTTTGTTAGTTTTTTTTTCTTCTGTAAAGCATGGTGGGGAGCAGCAGCTCATTTGCATTTAAAGATACATGCACAAAAACAGCATGTTTATCCTTCCACTCAAAAATGGGCATTTACAGCATTATCTGTGGGGTATTTTGAGCTGAAACAACACATTCTGTGGACACCTGAGACTTGTGGCATAATAGGTCCCTTTTAAACATTTTTTTTTTTAAAAATCAATGGTCATTTTTATATAATTTTTGTCTTTTCTTTCTGCTTTGCAGCTGTGAGTCGATACATTATGGAGCCTTTCTACTTTGTCAGATTTATAAATATAGTTTCCATCAAAATCATGTGCAGTTGAACTCATTCCTGTATTATTCTTGTTTTTAGGTGGCATTACTTCTCTAGCGACAGTTAAAAGTTGTGCTCCTGAAAGTGGCTGTCCAAGTGGGTCCGTCAACTTCGGCACTATAAAGCTGTCTTCTTACTGCTGTAGCAACGACCTGTGTAATGCCAAAGATGCCCCAGGTATTGTTCTTTATAGTTTACAGTCTTAAACATTTACCAAGAAAGAAAAGTTATTCCAATTTTATGAAAGAGATTTTTCATTGGAGCAATGAGCATCTATGTTGTGTGACTAGGACCCTGTAAAGAAAGCAAATCTATTTTTCCTCCTGTAGATCCCGTCACTAACACCCCAAATGGAAACATATGTTACTTTTGTGATGGACTGAACTGCTCAAGCATATTACCCTGTTCAGGGAGTGAAAACCGCTGCATTAAAGCAACAGGTGAGAATCTGGAAAAGGAAGAAGGAGAATAAAGTCATTAAACTTTCTTAGGTTTAAACATATGATACAGATCACATATAGTTATATCCAGATTCGAATGAATCAACCTTTGTTTTCTTTCCTTTCATCAGGGTCTTTTGGAGGCCAGTCAGTGGGTGTAAAAGGCTGTATCTCTAAAGCCATTTGTGATGCAGCATCATTGGTGCCTAATGTTCAGGGCATCTCATGTTGTAAGGGGAACCTGTGTAACGGTGCTCAGAGTGTCAACCAGAACTTCCTGTTCCTCTGCTGTTTTCTGCTCTTCTACTTCCTGCTGCACTGAATCCAGCAGCTCCTCAGATCCTACAATGAGACACACTGTACTGAATATATAGCTTGTATTTTCTCTGTACTGTATTTGGTGTCCTGATGTGATTTTGTCTGATATGACATTTTATGAAATAAAATATCACCTTGTTCCTGGGGTCATATTTAATAAGGCTGTAAAGCCTTTTTCGATTCATAAAAGGAGAAATTTCCAATAGCGGTGCATAACGCATTTAAAGCAAAAAGCATACATCACAGAATGATCCCAAACTACATGTGTCATTTATTTCAGTTGTTCTGATATGATAGGGTTTGGGCTCTGGGAAGGACAGTAAGGACACATTGGGACACATTATAGAACATCACAACTGCACAGCAAAATCCCCAGAGTTAAATCAACTCTGCTCAGTCAAGTCAAGTCAAGTCACCTTTATTTATATAGCGCTTTTTACAATGCAGATTGTGTCAAAGCAGCTTTACATTGATAACTGGTATATAATTTTGGCTGCACAGCAGCTCTTAAAGAATAGTGTCAATGCAGCTAGGCAGATCAAAAGCACTGTTGAATATCGAATGTCAAGTCAAATGTCAAGTGTCCCCAACTAAGCAAGCCAAAGGCGACAGAGAACATATGGTCCCTCTCTACATAGAGTTAAAATAACACTGAGCAGAGTTCAAGTTAATGACATAATATGCTGTTTGTGGAGTTGTTTAATCAGATTTTGAGAGATTTAATGTCTTTTATCTTCAGTTGAGTTCACCTTAGGCTGTGGCTGGAAGTCAGTTGTAGTTCTTGTATTTCTCTTCAGTGATTCTGCTTGTTAACAGCAGGTGTTCATCACTATTGCTCAATCATCACTTAATTAATCGCTTAATCTCATTACCTTTAACTCTACTTCAGTGTTACTTTAACACTATATAGAGAGGGACCATATGTACTCTGAGTTGATTTAACTCTGGGGACTTTGCTGTGTGGTATTTATGAACAACAGTAGAAATTTAAAGTACATTATGATAAATACATTGCTTGCTACATGTATGTGCAACATTTCGGCTGTAAAGAAAATATTTTGTAGATTATCTTCATTAATTGTCTAGCAATGTCTGTTCATGTTGAAATATACAGTCATGTGAAAAAGTTAGGACACTCTATTGAATTTCATGGTTTTCTGTATCAGGACATTAAAAAAAATCATCTAGTGCTTGGCAGGTCTTAAAATTCTGAAAATAAAACCTCAGATGAACAACAACACATGACATATCACACTGTGTCATTATCTAGTTAGCAAAAATAAAGCCAAGATGGAAAAACCCTGGGTGACAAAGTTAGGATGATTCAATTGCCCGTAGATCCACTTTTAGCAGCAATAACTTGAAGTAATCATTTTCTGTATGACTTTATCAGTCTCTCACATCATTCTGGAGGAATTCTGGCCCACTCTTCTTTACAACGTTGCTTCAGTTTATTGAGGTTTGTGGGCATTTGTTAATGCACAACATTTCAGTCAGGATGAGGTCTGGACTTCGACTGGGCCATTGCAACACCTTTATTCTTTTCTTTTTCAGCCATTCTGTTGTAGATTTGCTGGTGTTCTTAGGATGATTGTCTAGTTGCATGACTCAATTTTGGCTAAGCTTTAGCTGCTGGACAGATGGCCTCACATTTCACTAGAAAACTTTGGTATACAGAGGAGTTCATGGTCGACTCATTGGCTGTGAGGTGCCCAGGGCCCATGCCTACAAAACAAGCCCAAAATCATCACCCCTTCACCAGCATGCTTGACTTTTGGTATGAGGTGTTTGTGCTGATATGCTCTTTTGATTTTCACCAAACGTGGCACTATGCATTATGGCCAAACATTTCCACTTTGGTCTCATCTGTCCAAAGGACATTGTTCTAGAAGTCTTATGGTTTGTTCAGATGCAACTTGGCAAACCTAAGCCGTGCTGCCATGTTTTTTTTTTTTTTTAGAGAGAGAAGATGCTTTCTCCTGGCAAAGCTTCCAAACATGTCATACTTGTCCCATCTTTTTCTAATTACTGTCTTGAACTTTATCATTTAACATGTTAACTGAGGCCTGTAGAGTCTGAGGTGTAGTTCTTGGGTTGTCTGCAATTTCTCTGAGCATTACACGGTCTGAATTTGCTGGGACGTCCACTCATGGGAAGTTTTGAATGTCTTCCACTTGTGAATAATTTTCCTCACTGAAGAATGATGATGGACTTCAAATTGTTTGGAAATGACCTTGTAACCCTTCTCAGATTGATGGCAGTAACAGTTGCTTCTCTAAGATCATTGCTGATGTCTTTCCTCCTTGGCATTGTGTTAACACACATCTGAAGGCTCCAGACGCTCAAACTGCCAGAACTTCAGTTAATCAAAGACATTTGATTAGAAATGCCTGACCGTTACTTAAAGAAACACTCCACTTTTTTTGAAAATAGGCTCATTTTCCAACTCCCCTAGAGTTAAACAGTTGAGTTTTACCGTTTTCGAATCCATTCAGCCGATCTGTGGGTCTGGCGGTACCACTTTTAGCATAGCTTAGCATAGTTTATTGAATCTGATTAGACCGTTAGCATCTCGCTCAAAAATGACCAAAGAGTTTCGATATTTTTCCAATTTAAAACTTGACTCTTCTGTAGTTACATCATGTACTAAGACCGACGGAAAATGAAAAGTTGCGATTTTCTAGGCTGATATGGCTAGGAACTATACTCTCATTCCGGCGTAATAATCAAGGAACTTTGCTGCCAAAACTCTTTGGTTATTTTTGAGCGAGATGCTAACGGTCTAATCAGATTCAATGAACTATGCTAAGCTATGCTAAACTGTTTAACTCTAGGGGAGTTGGAAAATGAGCCTATTTTCAAAAAAAGTGGAGTGTTCCTTTAACCTCTTTATTCCTATGTTAACAGAAAGGGTGTCCTAAGTTTGTCACCCATGGCTTTTCCATTTTGGCTTTATTTTTGCTAAATAAATAATGACACAGTGTGATATATCATATTTTGTTGTTCATCTGAGGTTTTATTTTACAAAGTTTAAGACCTGCCAAGGTTTTTTTTTTTATTATTATTCCCTGACATAGAAAACCATGTATTTCAATCGGGTGTCCTAACTTTTTCACATGACTGTATATTAAAACAGAAAACAATTTTGTAATAATATTTCACAATATTTCTGTGTTTACTGTATTTTTGATTAAACAAATGCAGCAGGGACTTTTTTTTTTTTTTTTTAAAAACCCAAAAAAACAAAACTTAAAAAATCCCAAACTTTTGAATAGCAGTGTATATCACATTTTCCAGTATATTTCTATATATTTGTTTCATAAGGGATCCAATAGATTTGATTGGATGCCAAAAATGTTTGTGTGGTTATAAGCACAAAAAATAAATCTGAATTTTGTTGCCATTTGATTGAAAGAAGAAGCTAACCAAAAACTGCAGTGAATACAACTAATTTAGTTGATAAGAAGATGATAAGAGAAGCATGTGGAATCACACATCAGAATATGAGCTGTCTGAAGAACACTTGTTAAAATTGACTAACGGCTCAGTAAAAAGAGTCAAATTAATGAAAGAATCAATGAATGACTCTAATTTGTTAAATCAATAAAGACATGTTGTTTGCCTGAATTTATTATTACTTATGTACAGGTACATATGCAGGAACAACAGACCACAGAATTGAAACATTCAAGCAATACCTGTACAGGTTCCAAAAGTTGAAACACAAAACATCAGTTTGCTGAATTGTAGTGTTACATTTACATCCCATAATACACTTAAACACCTGCGATACTAAAGTGCAACTGAGTGTTAATTTAGTGTGAATTTAAAAATCGGTGCACATCTAACACCCAAATTACAACCCCAAAACCTACATGATGATGCTTCTTCAGTTCAAGCAATCATTCACAACAATAATTTAATCAGGCTGCAATCACCATGAGGGTCCTGCCCTCTAACAATTATAAAATTGGTATTTAAAAAAAAAGGTCAAAAATGTGCAGACATAGCAATACACAGAAATAAAACAGAAACAGATCTTAAGCAACATTCTGTCTTCATAAATGAAATTATTTGAGGGAGAAAATTTTAAAAAGGCTTTGTTCACACTGCAACAAATTTGATTTGGATTTGGATCTGGATCTGACATTAAGAAAGACACTGGTTACTAGACTAAGAGTCATCACATTGCCAAGAAACTTCCAAAAAAATAAGATCGTTTGTGAAATTTGGTTTTCATGTTTTTTTTATTCTTGTTTGCTGATCAGACTAGAATACAGGAAAAGTAAACTGCCAGTCTGAACAATGCCTTGACGTAGAGTAGCCAGACTCTGTTTCCGAGAACAGAACATTCTCAAATAGGAGGTGCTACAAAAGCAAGTCTGTATTTTCAAAATGTCCAATTCAGGCAAAAGAAGTGACCACACAAATGACCATCTCAGAGCTGATGTGTACGAGCCTGACTGTCTCGGCATAAGGAGCGGATTTCACGGTAGAGGAGTGGAATGATGAAGAGCACACTGCACCCTGTCTGTGGATGAGAGAAAGACAAATGTTAAAGTGTCTGCTTTCACAACACTGACTTTAGAATAGATGGCATATTTAAACTCATTTACTCTGTGTTTTGGATTCGTATACCAGCTTAAAGGGTTAGTTCACCCAAAAATGAAAATTCTGTCATTTATTACTCACCCTCATGTCCTTCCACCCTCATGTCCTTCGTTCATCTTTGGAACACAAATTAAGATATTTTTGATAAAACTCAATGGCTCAGTGAGGCCTCCATTGCCAGCAAGACAATTAACACTTTCAATGCCCAGAAAGCTACTAAAGACATATTTAAAACAGTTCATGTGTTCAACCTTAATGTTATGAAGCGATGAGAATACTTTTTGTGCTTCGAAACTTGATGAATCTTTTGTTTTGAATCAGTGGTTCGGAAAGCCAAAGTCATGTGATTTCAGTAAACGAGGCTTCGTTATATCATAAGTGTTTTCGAAATTTCAATAGTTCATGTGACTTTGGCAGTTTGATATGTGCTCCGAACCACTGATTCTAAACAAAAGATTCGTAAAGCTTTGAAGCTTCATGAGACAGTTTTTGAGATCGCACATCACTAGATATTGTTGAATAAAGTCGTTATTTTGTGTTTTTTTGGCGCACAAAAAGTATTCTCGGCGCTTCATAATATTAAGGTTGCCCTTTCTGGGCATTGAAAGTGTTAATTGTCTTGCTGTCAATGGAGGCCTCACTGAGCCATTGGATTTTATCAAAAATATCTTAATTTGTGTTCTGAAGATGAACGAAGGTCTTACAGGTGTGGAACGGCACAAGGATGAGTAATTAATGACAGAAATTTCATTTTTGGGTGAACTAACCCTTTAAAGACCCATCAAATGGTTTGACAAGCACAGTTTTCTTTCTTGTGTTGATGTATTTTCTATTGAAACAGAAAAGGGACTGTGCCCTTCATTTAGTTTTTTAGGTAGCCCATAAGTTTTAGTTACACTACTATTATGAAACATGATTTGCTGCATGCTAGTAAGTGGTAAATGGTTTTAAAGGGAGGTACATTCTTATTCTAGAGAGCATTTGATTGGACAAAAATCTGTTTGGTGCAGGATGAGTCATCAATACTTTTGGTCCATTTCCTGTTTTAATGATTCAGTTTTGTGATGCTAATTACACAAAAATTACATTTTACCTTTAATTTGACAAATAAAAATGAGTCACTGTTCACTGAGTAGTTTTGTCCAATGAAAGGATGTGCTTGTAATGCTTCACTGTGTGAATGTGTGAATTTGTGCTGTTGCACTGCAAATACAATTACCTACCATGATTATGAAGAAATAGAAGACGCACATCCATCCAAATTTGTTCTCAATAAGCGACACCAGGTACTACAAGACAGAGACACTTTTAAAATTAGTACTTATACTGTATATGAAGTTTTATCAGAACAGAAACAAAAACAATAGACCCTTTTCATGGACTCTGATGACATTTCCACAGTCATCAAATCTAGTAATTTCATATTTTCAATTTTTAAAGGGGACAATTTCACAAGAATATAATCAAAATACCCCACAGATCATTTATTATAGCTTGCCAAATTTGCCCTTATTTGGGTGTGACCAAAAACATGTTTTTGTGTGTGTCCCTTTAAATGCAAATGAGCTGCTGCTCCCAGCCCCTTTTCAGAAGAGGGCGGAGCTTTAACAGCTCACGCTTCGGTTGCTCAACAACAACAAAGCTGGAGAATCTCACGTAGCCAAAATGACAATTGTCAGTAACGGTGTTCAGCCTTATATTGTTCAAACCGACACTGATGGAGAGACTCAGGATGAAGTTACAACTTTTAGAATGCAGCTAGACGTTTCTGAATGGTTAGTGGATAAATTTATGTAGTTGCTGTGGAGTTGATTCAACTCATCGACTAGCATGTGCCGTCATGTTAATCTTTTGTGTAAATTCAGTGTTGAATTGACCCTTGTTTGTGAAGCAGTCTGGCGTAAAATGACGGCATGGCAACAACACTCTAATACAACAACTCTTCCTCTTCTCTAAAGCAGCCCAACATGGCCTCACCCCCTTTGTTGCATGTTCTCAGGGGCGGGGTTTATGTACATTTTAGAATTAGTGATATCACCAGCCCAGGAAGAAGCTTGTTGTAGTTCTTAAAAAGCGAGTTCTGTAAGAGAAAATATCTTCCCTTTGCATTGAACTTTGAGTGTCGTAACTTTGCAGATGTTGTTTATGCTCTAACAGCAACATTACACATTAACTAAAGTTAAAAAAGTGAAATCATAATCCCCTTTAACCCTTATAGGGTCTTTTTAGACCCCAAACGACGTTTGCTCAAATAAAAATAAAAAATGTTCTCTTTGTCCAAATGACATGAAACTTTGTACAGTTGTTAACACTTTCTAGATCTACAAAGAAAAAAAAATGGAGTGATAGCTTGTTTTTATGTTAGTGTAAAAAAAAAAAAAAAAAGTCATACTCAGGGTCTTCAGGGTCTCCACAGACCCCAGGCAACAAAATGTAATTTTGTAACAAAATAATTGTTTTTTTTAAAAAACAAATTTAATTTTACTCTGTTTATTAATGTTTTTAATTCATATTTGTGCAGTTTTTTGAAGATTTGTCATATCTTTTATTTATATAAATAAATAAATTTTATATAAATATATAATTTACATAAATAAATATATATATATATTTTTAATACAAAAACAGCTTTTTATGTAAAATTCACTTCATAAAAGACCCACATTTCTAACTTTCATTCATGGGGATAACATGGATAATTTGACATGGTTTAGTGTAAGATTTTTGCCCATCTTTTGAAAAATGCAGTTTTAAAAATAAAAAAAGTATCACTTTAACCATTAGATGGCTGCAGAGCTCCACTATTTGCTATTTGACTGACTGAAAGTTTGTTGGATTCATATCTAAATGTTATGAAATCACAATTATAACAATAAAAATTACTTTTTGTTAAAGTTACACATTTTTTTGTACTGAAAAAAAAAAAAAGTTTTTCAAAAATGTTGATTTTGAGGATGAATTTTGTCCAGTTTCTAAGTTGAGTCTCATCATAATGTAACAATATTGAAAAACTGATTTTTTTTCATTACAAAAAATACTAAACTTTGACAAAAAGTAGCCTTTATTGTTATAATTGTGATTTCATAATATTTAGATATGAATCCAACTGAAAAAAACTTGTGAAAAGATGTCTTTCAGTTAGTCAAATAGCACATAGCAAATAGTGGAGCTCTGCAGCCATTTACTGGTAAAAGTGATAATTTTTTTACTTTTAAAACTGCAATTTCCAAAAGATGGGCAAAAATCTTACACTAAACCATGTCAAATTATCCATGTTATCCCCATGAATGAAATTTAGAAATGCGGGTCTTTTATAAAGTGAATTTTACATAAAAAGCTGTTTTTGTATAAAAACCTATTTACATTTTTTTTTTAATTCATTTATATAAGTTTAAAAAATATGATAAATCCTCCAAAAACTGTACAAACATGGAGTAAAAACATTAATAAACAGAGTAAAATTACATCTGTTAAAAAAAAACAAAACAAGTATTTTGTTACAAAATTGCATTTTGTTGCCTGGGGTCTATGGAGACCCCGAAGACCCTGAGTGTACTTCCCAAATGAAGACCGCACAAGGGTTAAAAAAATAATATACATTTATAATTCTATACTTTGTGTAATATTAACTTGGCAGTAAATAATAAAAAAACAACAACTAATTAACGCTCCTGCAAGTGTTTTTCTAATACAACGGCTGAGAGAGTGATGGCAAATTTCACATCTTCCTCTCTTCTGCTGTAATCAGTTTCTCTATATTTTTTTTTTCTCTTTTGGAAAGTCATGGAAACAGATGTTTTCTTTTGCTATTGCAATTATATTTGCTGTTGTCTTCCGTTCAACACTATAGAAGTTTCCCCAACTATGACGACTTCTGCTTCTGAGAACCCCGGAAATGTGAAAACTGTCTACAATAATAATAATAATAATAATAATAATAATAATAATAATAATGTCTTGAAATACAAAATAAAAATCATACTTAGAACATGAAATGCATATAACTTCGCCAGAGTGAAAAAGAAAATACAGTGGACTTTATTCCTTCTGCATTTGACTGGATTATAAGAAGAGGGCTATGATTTTATTGATTAATATTGTTTTGTATTACTTATTAAAGCAGCATAAAGATTATTTTGGGCTTCTTTAGCCACATGAATGCAGCAAGGTTAAACAAATTTTGTTTTTAAAAACTTACATAATAATCTGAGGTTTGCCACCACCGCATTAAATGGATTAAAACCAAAAAGAAGAATTCAAGGCATGCTTTTAGAAAATGCATTACCTGTCCCGCCGCAGCTCCAATGCTGCCTGTGCCGTCCACGATTCCTGTGACTGTGGCCAGAGCCTCCTGACTGTTCTGCAGCGCCTCCTGGCGGCCCAAATCTGCAGAGATCGCTGAACTGATCATGTTTGATGGACCTCCAATAAGGAAACCTGAAATATTCCATGATACAGAAATATTCCATGTTAATAGTTTCTTAGAAATAACTATTGTCTGAGCTCATAGTTATAAACTGTTTATATTATAATGTGTCACCTGTTGTTGCTAGAAGAGCTCCATTCACTATCTGGTTATTTGGAGAGTCTGAGCAAGCATTGAAAGAAATAAAGTTACAAGAAACATTTAATCAGCTGTAATTTCTCAAATTAAGCTATAAAAGAAAGTAGTGTCAGAAAGGGTACATAGATTTAAGACAATATGATTTAGTCTAAACTTACGGCTGTATCCCACTAACGCTCCCATGGCCAGCACCAAACTGACTACTAACACAGGAGCTCGCTTTCCCAAAAGATCAGAGATTAAGCCTTGCACTGTTCCACCTGGAAGAGAATGCATTGAACACATGAGCAAATCCTTAAACTATTTGAACAGATATTTATTGCCAGATGCAAGAACTTTGTACCATTTCAGCCAAAAATTCAACAGTGACATAAAGCTTCTTTATCAAGATATTTTAACAGCAGGTATTCATGTCCAGTTAAGGAATTATTCATATTGTCGCTGTCAGGTAGAAACCTTGAACGTCAAAAAATGCTACTTTTAAAGGTGCAATGTGTAAATTTTAGGTGGATCTATTGACAGAAATGAAATATTATATACATAACTACGTTTCCAGTGGTGTATAAAGACCTTACATAATGAACCGTTATGTATTTATTACCTTAGAATGAGCCATTTCTATCTACATACACCGCGGGTCCCCTTACATGTTAAATTGCAATTTTGCGGCAGCATGTTTCTACAGTAGCCCTAAACGGACAAACTGCTCTACAGAGCGTGTTTGCTTGACTGGCTACTCTCTTCTGTCTCATCTTTGTCCTGTGTTGGCCACCGTCAGTGTTGCCAAGTCCGTGTATTTCCCACAGAATTGGACTACTTTTACACTGTTGCCGCGGGTTGTTTTTTATGTCCGCGGGTTGAATCGACCCCAACAAAAACTTGATATTTAGTCCCTGGAATGTGAATTTTACCAGGGAAGTCTTGCCAAAAACGCAAATTTTACCCCCTGGAACTCGATTTTTACTGTGGGGTCCCCCTAAAATGTGATTGGGCTAGTTTTGAGGAGCAATTGGGCACGTTTTGTGGTGAAAACCTGGCAACCCTGGCCACCGTAGCTTCTATTACAATTCGCAACCTCACCGCTAGATGCCGCTAAAATTTACACACTGCACCTTTAAGGAAATGGAAAAAACTTTGTCAAAGTTGATATAGAGTGCCCCAGGGATGACGCGTTTTTAGGCCAACCCGGAAGTTAGCGGCGCACGGGTTCCCTCGGTTGAAAGCCTATGCATTTTTCCCATAGACTTTTGGAAAATCGCAGAAAATAAGCTCTGTGTTTAACAAAGAGTTATGACACTTACACGTTTTGTCTATCAAGATAATCTTTACAATTTATAGATTTTGAAGCCTAAATAAAGTCGTCAGATATAAAAGGCTAACAGGCTATAAACGGACTACAGCACACCATGGTCACGGATCAACGGCGTCACCACCAAGCTTCCTCAAACTTTATTTAGAAAACAACTTTATTTATAAACATGCTCGCTAATTATGATCTGCACTGTTATGAATACTTATCCACTTTTATCCACATGAGAAATGCTGTCCAAATGTCCCGTTTTTAATGATGACTTCTAAAGTCCCCGCCAAAGGAAGTAGTCCCTTTTAGCAATTTGTTAGCAACTGCCGATTTTAAGACACAGTAAAAGTTTAAAAAAAATCACAAGTGGGTTATAACTGGTGTGTTTTATGTCATAGATCAAAACGTGAAAGTATTTAGAGGCTTTGTTAACCACCGACCTTATTTCAGGCGATTTAGCAAAAGTCCATTAAAAAAAAAATGGCGTTGGAACCGGAAGTCCTAAAATGCTAACTCGCTTCTGGATTTTGCCTACAAAAATGCGTCATCCCTGAGGCACTCTATTGTGGCTTTATATATGGTCAGACACTAACTTATTAACATTTTACCAAATTCAAGCTGAAATGGAGTTAAAACGTTTTTGACCAGTGAATGTGAGACATACTGTACGTGTACTGAGTCATTAAAACTGAGGCATCTGACGCGGTAATACATATATAGTGGTAACAGTGTTTCTTGAGTAAACGCTGTTCTTTTAAAACAGCTCTTTATTTACTCTTGCATTGCAAACAAGCAGAGACAGTCCAAACTGTGTGTGGCACTTCATTTAAGATCGAGGCGGGGTGAATTTATGAGGTTTTACCGAGAGTTTGAGGATCCAATGGACAAGGTTTAGTCACAAGCTCCTTTTAATACTTTTTATTGGTTAAATATTTGCAAAAACCCAAAAAAGACGTAAAGGGTGACCAACAGTAATGATTTGTAAATAAATAAATAGGAGGCTTCCAACCAATAGCGACGATATGCAACTCTTTCTCTAATTTCTCTCTCCTAACACATGTCTGCTTCCAGTCTTGACTTCACTTTCACTTTTATTCTAGTGCAGTCGTTCGCTAAGCTGAACAGCCAATCAGAGTTCTCTCTCTCACTGATGGCCCGACGCTGATTCAACATGCTGAATCTGTCCAGACCCAGAACCCAAAACCCAAAACCCAGACAGAGAGTCAACGGTGTGGAACACACGGGACAAACTAAGCCAAACGACGCCCGACATTGCCTGACGGCCGACCATCGGCTTGGTGCTTAAATTGGTATCATCTGGTTAGGACCAAACTGGGCACTCACCAACAATTCCTCCCACATCATACCACACAGACAGCCGGTCGGCCTGAACTTCCTTCCAGCCGAAGTTGTTGCTGAGATAAAATGGCAGCCAGAAGAAGAAAGAGTAGTTGACCAGCTTCAGACATGCGTAAGCCAGAGAATACTGCAGAAGACAATAAAAAAACATCAAATCTAGTCGACAATAATGAGGATAAGTAAGGAAGTGTTTAAATGGACACAGACAGGAAGGACTCCAGGCAGGCAGAAGGCCTTTAGGAAGCCAATGGCTTTGGGCTGTGGTTCAGGCTCCTCATCCTGCTGCTGTATGGAGCAGTTTTCATCACATAACTCATCTTCATCATCACTCATCAGAGGACGACTGTCTGAGTCTCTTGTCACTGATCTCAGAACTGTCTCAGAGGGGTCACTTAGTCCTTAAAAATAGACCAACAGATGAAAACACTCTTTTACATCAAGTTCAGTATTACAGGGTCCATTTGTGGGATCAATGCAAAAAATGTTGTTTTTGACCAATGTAACCTTGTATTTGAATAAATAAGGGTGTAATGACACCAAAATATTAGATACCTGGGAAATTTCACAATTCTCAATACCAATTTCAATAATAAAATAAGAGCAAATATACTAATTACAAGTCAATGGCACAAATAAATACAAAAGAACAAAGATACAAATGAAATTAACTTTTTTCAATTTCTGTAGTATTTCTTACCTACCAGAAAAACTGTTAAAGTAGTGAATAAACAATTTCTGATCTGTCTAATCTGGCTAGCTTCACAAACATTTACGTTAATGTGACAGTTTTATGTATCTAATCTCTTTTCCTCTGCACTGCAACAACACCAAAGATTTGTGCTTTTGGTCACATGCCCAGAGCTGCTGCTGTTACATAAACCTATCCGCTTGTCTGTCTGCCATTTTTTACATATGCGTAAATCAGAAATAGAAATAAAAGAGGCATTGATAAACTGAAACTGAAAAGCAAAGAATCCATAATGAATTTACCAATTTCTTTTGGAGAAGTGAGCAGGCCAAAAAACACCACCACACCACCAGCAAACTAAACCACTGATGTCAGAGCACTGAAACACACACACAAACACACACACTTATCAAGCATAACCCTCACACAAACATTTATGAACAATATAATATAACATGTAAACAATAAGGTATGAGAGACTGTGCTGTATCGTGAATAAGTCACGGCTGAAGGGCGTTGTTAGGCACGACCCGAAGCGAGCCAAAAATAGGTTTCAACGCAACTTTCTTGAAGTAAACTCAAAGTAAAAAAAAAAAAGGTCCCTGACCATGAACAGCAACAGAAGTTACATTATTACGCCATTAGATGGCGGCAAAGACTGTCTTTATCAGACCTGCAAACTCCAAAGTGGTGAAAAAGGTGATATATTTACAAAGTAAATAGTAATAGGGGTGTCTGGGGACATCCTCCCACATGAGAACATTTTCGTGATTTTAACATATCAACTAAGCATTCTGGTGCACTCCCACAAGAAAATAAATGGGGGAAAAAAACATTTGCTTCAAGTAAAAAACAAAACAAAAAACAAAACAAAAAAAAACATTTATTGACACTAGGGCTGGGCATTGACACAAATTTCACAATTAGGATTCACAATTGTGATTTGATTTCGATTTGATTACCTTCAATTCAATATTGATTAATCAGGTACAGTACATGGCAAATTTCTTCAAAGAAAACTATCAACTAATGCTGTAAACTATACAGGGAACCACATTATTGTGAATAAAGCACAGCTACCGACCAATCAGAATCAAGGACCGGAACAATACAATACAATACAATACAATATAATATAATATAATATAATATAATATAATATAATATAATATAATATAATATAATATAAATATAATATAATATAATATAATATAATATAATATAATATAATATAATATAATAAAGTGCTCTTACCTCATAGCTGTTACATACAGAAAGGGACGGAGACAGGTAGAATATAAACAGAGTTTATTGAACAAGCAGAAACAGCGGACAGAGTGCAGGTGAGTGATGGCAGGTATAATTCGTGGCAGGAGTGATCGTAGAACTGATACTTGTCTTGTTTTTCCCAGGGATCGTGGATGGCAGGCAGATAAGGAGCAGACCAGACACAGAGACACTCACGGGAGATGAGGAGAACACTAGGAGACGAGGAGAACGCTGGAGACAGGTAAGTATTCATCAGAGGAGTCCTTGAGGTAAGCATAACAGGTAGGTATGCGTTAACGAGACCGGACAGTGACTGAGTGTGCTGCTGTGTCTTAAGTAGTGCCAATGATGATGGTGCTGATGAGTGTCAGGTGTGGATGGTTAGCATTCTGGTGAGGGAGTGCGTCGTGATTGGGTGACTGTGGAGCCTGGCGTGTCTGTGACATTACCCCCCCCCTCCATGGGCCGCTCCTGAGGGCCGCGGACCCCGACGTCGTGGTGGTCGGCCTCTACCACGCGGAGCTGGTCTGTTGGGATGACTGGCATGGAACTCTTCAAGTAGACTTGGATCGAGTATATCATTCCTAGGGACCCATGACCGTTCTTCGGGACCGTCCCCCTCCCAGTCCACCAGGTACTCCAGGTGACCACCACGGCGTCGGGAGTCCAAGATGTCTCGTACCAGACAAGCTGCTCCGTCATCCACGATTAGAGGAAGGGGGGGTTCCTCGGCTTCGCCAGGCTCTGTGGAGAGAGTGACAGAAGGATGATGAGGTTTTAACAGGGAGACATGGGACGTGGGATGAATTTTATACTCAGGGGGAAGCTGCAGCTGGTAGGTCAGCTGATCTGTTGGCGGATGGTGAAGGCGCCAATGAATCTAGGACTCAGCTTACTACAGGGCAGGCGCATCCTGATGTCCCGGGTCGACAGTCAAACCTTCTGTCCCGGCTGGTAGTTGGGTGCTTTGGAACATCGAAGGTCAGCTGTCATTCTGCGCCTCCGTAGGGCTCATTGGAGTTGGAGATGAGCTGAGTCCCAGACCCTCTCGCTCTCCCGGAACCAGTAATCCACCGCAGGGACATCTGACGTTTCCCCGGTCCAGGGGAACAGTGGGGGTTGATAGCTAAGTATGCACTGGAAGGGAGTAAGTCCAGTGGTAGGTTGTCGGAGGGAGTTCTGGGCATACTCAGCCCAGCCCAGAAACTGGTTCCAGGAGTCCTGGTGGCCGTGACAGAAGGTACGTAGGAAACGGCCGATCTCCTGTATCTTCCTCTTCGTCTGCCCGTTCGTCTGGGGATGGTAGCCAGAGGAGAGGCTTACGGTCACACCTAGGAGCTTGAAGAAGGATTTCCAGACTCGTGAGGTGAACTGTGGTCCACGGTCAGATACAATATCTTGGGGCAGTCCATAGTATCTGAAAACACAGTTAAACATGATCTCAGCAGTTTCCATTGCTGTAGGAAGTCCTCGCAGGGGAATGAGACGACAGGACTTAGAGAACCGATCCACCACCACCATGACACAGGTGCATCCATCGGAGACTGGAAGGTCTGTGATGAAATCCATTCCTAGGTGTGACCAGGGGCGGTTGGGAACGGGCAGAGGTTGTAGTTTCCCGGAGGGAAGTTGACGAGGGCTCTTCGAGATGGCACATTCCCTGCACCCTTGCACGTACCTCCTGACATCAGCTGCCATGTTGGGCCACCAGAAGCGCTGTTTTAACAACAAGAGGGTTTCATTGACCCCTGGGTGGCCAGTGCCCAGTGACGTGTGTGATGCATGAATGAGGGGAGTGCGCCGTGTCCGGGTGATGTACTGTAAACCTTGGGGACAACCCGGCGGGGTGTTGGTGGAGGCATTGGACTCGGGCAGTGTTTCTTCGGACCAGGCAATGGGGTTAACAAAAAAATTCTCGGTGAGTATGGGCTCTGGGTCGTCGGTACTTTCGTCAGGTCCATGAATACGGGAAAGAGCATCAGCTTTTACGTTCTTAGATCCAGGTCGATAGGAGATTGTGAAGTTAAACCTGGTGAAGAAGAGAGCCCACCTCGCTTGACGAGGATTCAACCTTTTGGCGTCCCATAGATACTCTAGGTTTTTATGGTCCGTAAGAACCACAAACGGGTGTTGAGCTCCTTCGAGCCAATGCCTCCACTCCTCCAGGGCGAGCTTGATGGCAAGAAGCTCCCTGTTGCCGTTGTTATAATTGACCTCCGCCGGGTTGAGTTTCTGGGAGAAGAAGGCGCATGGATGGAGGCTACTGGGGTTCCCCTGCTGCTGGGAAAGGACCGCTCCCACTCAACGACGAAGGGAGAATCGGGATCAGAATCAGAATCGGGATGGACCAGGAGGGGAGCGGAGGTGAACGCTTTCTTGAGGGTGTCGAAGGCTTGGGTGGCGGCTGGGGACCAGGACAGAGACTTGGGCTTGCTGCGTAACAGGTCCGTGAGAGGGGTGGTGATGATACTGTAACCTTGGATGAATCTTCGGTAGAAATTGGCGAAACCCAGAAATCTTTGTAGTTCTTTCATGGAAGTGGGAATGGGCCAGTCTTTGATCACAGAGACCTCCCCCTTGTCCATGCAGATGCCACTGCGATCAATGTTGTAACCCAGGAACTGCACTGAGGGCTGGTGGAAGATGCATTCCTTGGCTTTGAGGAACAGGTTGAAAGTCCTCAGGCGTTGCAGGACCTCCACAACGTGGCGACGATGGTCGGCCAATCAGAATGTCGTCAATGTAGACCAGAACTGACTTGTGCAGGAACTCCTGGAGCACCTCATGCATGAAATCCTGAAATACGGAGGGGGCGTTGATAAGTCCATACGGCATCACAAGATACTCGTAGTGGCCGGTAGGGGTCACAAAAGCTATCTTCCATTCGTCCCCCTCACGTATTCGAATGAGGTTATATGCACTGCGGAGGTCAAACTTGGTGAACACAGTGGCACCGCAGAGATGTTCCAGCGCTGATGGGACGAGAGGAAGTGGGTATCTGAATTTGACTGTGATCTTGTTTAAAGCTCTGTAATCTATGCAGGGCCGCAAGCCTCCGTCCTTCTTTGCCACAAAAAAGAAGCTGGAAGCAGCAGGGGAAGTATACGGACGTATGTAGACTTGAGATAGAGCTTCGGTGATGTAGTCCTCCATGGCCTTCTCCTCCGGGAGGGAAAGGGAATAGATTTTCCCTCTGGGCACTGGCTCACCAGGAATGAGGTCTATGGCGCAGTCCCATGGCCGGTGGGGAGGCAGCGAGGAGGCCTTCTTAGGACAGAAGACATCGCTGAAGTGGGAGTAACATGCAGGGATGTCTGTTGAGCGATTTTCAAGTGGGCTTTCCACAGACGTAGCACAAACTTGGACATCTTCGGAACGTGGGAGACTTGGAACAGGAAACTCGGGAAAACAGTCATTAAAACATTGGTTACCCCACCTCAGGATCTCTCCTGTCCTCCAGGAGATGATGGGGTTATGCTGCTCTAGCCAGGGGCGCCCTAAGATCACATCAGCCGTTGAATCCTCCAGAACCAGCAGGTGGAATTCTTCCATGTGAAGAATGCCGACTTGGAGTTGAATGGGGCCGACACTATGGCGCAATTGACAGGGGTCTTCCTGTTACCGAGTGGATCTTGTAGATTTTCGGCGTGGCTGTTGTTTTGCGCTGAAGCTGGCGGCAGAGGGCTCCGGAGATGAAATTCCCAGCTGACCCAGAGTCGAGGAGAGCATTAACTAGAAGACAGAAGTCGGCAGCAGTAAGGTTTACAACAATGGTGAGCGGTTTCATCTTATTCAATGTGGGCATGATAACACTCACCATGGGTCGCACGGGGTGAGTGGGGCATTCCGCAATGTAATGCCCAGCTTGACCACAGTACAGGCAGAGATTCTGGGTCAGCCTTCTCTGCCGCTCAGCAGAAGAGAGACAAGAATTTTCAATTTGCATGGGTTCGTTGGCTGGTTCTGGGAGGCTGACGGATTCTGGATGGCGGAGGATGGATGGAAAGAGTGACTGGCCCTGGTGCTCTTCAAGACACGACTGCATACGAGTGGCGAACCTGATGGAGAGTTGGATGAATCGCTCGAGCCAGATGGAATCCTCGTATACAGCGAGATGCAACCAAACACGGGGGTCCAGACCTTGACGGTAGGTGGCGATGAGGGCTTGTTCGTTCCAACCACTGAACTGGAGAGCATAATCAGTCACAGACATGGAACCTTGTTTGAGTTTGCATAATCTCTCACCGATCGATGAATCCAAGGCAGGTTTTCCAAAGACTTCCTTGAAATGAGCAGTGAAGCTTGACAATGACTGAACAATGGGAATGCCCAGCAGAGAGCCTTTCTGTCGAGATTATGAATGCCACTTTCGAGCTGTCGGTGGGATACAGGTGCGGTTGCATCTCCAGAACCAGCGAACACTGCAGCAGGAATCTGTTGCAAACGTCCGCCGAACCAGAGAAGGGCGCCGGTTTGGCCATGGGACTGGCGACCGCAGGTGGTGAAGGAGAAGCAGTGGGGAATGCGGAAGTGTGTGCTGGCAGTGTTGTTGTGGGAGTGCTGGAGAGTGTGCGACAAAGTGCATCCACAAGATCTTGAAATAGGTCGGGAGCGCTCATTCTGGCTGTTCAGGTGGTTAGGTCCGGTCTTCTGTTACATACAGAAGGGGACGGGGACAATAGCCATACTTCAGGACACTGGAAGCAAGAAACACACCCAGGATGCACATGCACTCCACAGTCCAAACACAAAGCCTCAGCTGGCAGACAGAAGATATGCGTGTGAATCAGTTACTTTAGACAAATGTATTGCACAATTACTGCCATAAGGAAACATAATATTACATGTCTGTGAATTCCCTGAAATCAAAACATACAGTTTCTGGATTAATGTGTGTGCATTACAGGATGAGGTGAAATACTGACACCTACCCAGATTTCCCAAACCAGTTGCCCATGATGGCCACCACACTGGGTCAAACTGTAGACTGCAGCAGTCCATTTATCACCCACAAAACGTAATAAAAGTACACGTTATAAAAGTGAAGCCATTCTGTGAAAATGCCAAAAATAAATTCCTAGAGAGAAGAAAGGGCCGAATGTACTTAAATAAAGACATTCATTTTTGTTCCCTTTCTGTGGTTCACTCTGTGTCAGTAGCTGATGTTATGGGATCATCTGATTGGTGGAGATTATTTTTTAGAATCATCATGGGTAATGTAGTTTTTTAAATCTGGAAATGAAAGCTCTAGCATAAGTTCTGCCAGGAAGACTCAATGTTACGTCACCTATTAGTTTAGATCTAACCAATCATTATCTTACACTTGGAGTATAAAAGATCGGTTCTTACACATCTGAGTTCGCAGATGCTGAAGCCAACCTTCACCTCCATCCTCCCCACCACCACCAGGATGGTCCCTGTCCATACCTCCCAGGGGGTCGGCTATGCCCGTGCCTTCATCTTCAGGCAGGAAATGCAGAGTCCGCAACCCTTTAGGATGTGAGCTTCGGATGGGGCCTATGCCAAAGAACTTTATCTCACAATATTTTGCTTGCTGATTCTTAATAAATATCATTGTTACATTATCTTGCCTCCCTAGTCTTTCTCGTAGAATTTAAAGGCACACTATGTAAATTTTCGCCACTAGAGTTCGCTTATTCAAAACAAAGGCGTAGCTTGATGATGCCAAGATTGAGCGTGGAATCTTGGGAGTTGTTGTCTTCACCTTACAGTCGGTGGAAACGAATCGGGTCGGGATTTGGGCAGAAATCATATTCATGGATGACATTATTAACGTTACTGTAGTATGAAGCAGAGCAGAGCAGAGAGAGTGCTGTGGGAGCAAAAATGAGGCCGCTGGAGCATTTGCTAATGAGAGACGAGCGTGACACAAAGCAGAACTTTTATTATGCCGCAGTTATTGCTTCTGATTGTTCGGGTCAAGCGTATGTTGGGTAAAGCAGCACTGTTTTATCAGGGGTTAAACCAATTCCCCTTAGTATAGTGACAGGTGAAGGAATTTATGTTTCTTTTTGCCAGTATTTCCTTTAAAGTAATGCCTGTCAAGGACGCTGGCATTACCAGACCTTTGAGCTCTGCCCTTGGGGCAGACACTGAACACTTGCCTCGGTAAGGAGGAATAAACGGCAGGTTCCTCCTTGCATATGGCATGGAGCTTAGGTTATGGCCTTAGGGAATACAGTCACTGACAGTTCTGTGTTTGACCTGAGTGAGGGACTGGTTTCCAGCATCCATTGAGCCTTCTTTGTGCATGTCATAGCCATTTAGACACTACAGACAAATAAAGCTGGTCATACAATGTTTCTGCTGCTGCCTCATAACGCTGCATTCACACAGGGCATCAGCATTAACGCTTCTCATTTAGCTTGAATGGGTGACGTCATGCATTGCAGAACTAAATTGTGGGTTCCGTCGCGTCACTTCACTTGCGTTGCTTGAAGATCTCAACTTTTCAAGTGCCAATGCAGGCGTCAGCCAATCAGATCGCTTTATGCAAACAACCTAGAGCAGTCGCTAGCCAATTGTGTTCATGCAACACCGGAAAGTAATGTGATTGGCTGTTATTACTATAACATCGTGTCAACACAAGCTTCAGACACGCCTTCCGTCAAGCATTGACGTTGACGCCACGTGTGAATGCAGAATAAGATGCAGTAGTCCAGCACGGTGGATACACAATGTCATGTTGTACATAAGACAACATCTGTACTGCAAACTCCTCCATGTTGTTGTTGTTGTTTTTGGTATATGCCTACTAACGCAACGTCATTGTCATAGAAACCAATGCAGATATTCCGGAAAATGAAAGAGCGGCATGGACACATAAATCGGATCTGAACAGTTGCGATACACCGTGTAGACGTCAATAATTTTAGATCAGACTCCAATTGGATACACAAATAATCGGATTTGGACTGGCAGTGTGAACGAAGCCTTTGTTTGTATCACCTTGTTTTTCAGTGTTCTGTTCGAACCATGGTTACATGTGTAACCTGAGACATTTTCTACTACAGAAGGTATTTGAGTTGAGTCTAAATGGTAATTTTATGTTAAGAAAATCATCATGGCTGCTTGTGCATGCTGTGTCAACTGTGTCTTATAACTGTTTTTGTTCTGTTTTATGGAATTTTTTGACTACTGTCAGTCTAAATCCGATTTTTGTGCATATCTGATTGAATTCCAATCAGATTCAACAAAAATCACGATACATGTGATTTTACAAATTTGTACAAATCGAGTTTCAAGTTATATTCATATATGGTTTGAAATCCTAAATCCAAATTTCTGGAAATCCATTTCAGTCTGACTGCTCTGATCGGATTTTGCACTGTTTATGTGACATTCTGCAGAACCAAGGATATGTTGTTGCAAAGTGCTGGACGAGCAGAAAATGACAATATAATGGAGACATGTTTCAAAATCAGTGTGAACATAGCCCTTCTTTGTATCACCTTGTTTGTCAGTGTTCTGTTCCTGTTTCCTTTGTTTCCCATTTTCTCATTATTATTTCTATAGTTACTGATTATGTTCATCAACTTTTTCTTGTTTAGTTGCTCATTATCTTGTTTCTCCTATGTATTTAAGCCCTGAGTTTTGTTCAGTTTATTGTCTTTGAGTGTAAGCCAAAGCAATTGTCTTTTTTTCTATATTTTGGATTATCTTTTTTGTTGTTTAATTGGCTGATATTAAGATCCAGCTCTCCCTGCTCCTCCGTCATCTTTGTCTGCCTTGCCAAACGTTACAGTAACAAACTGCTTCGTTGTTCTTCCTGCTGTATCAGTTTGTTTACAAGTAAAGCTAAATATTTCTAATTCACAGTCACCTCTATGGAATTTAGTTCCTGTCCATGTGTGGGTATTGTTTCATAGTTTCATGATGGGGTAGCAGCCTTTTTTGACACATTTGAACAGGTTTCACAGGTACTTGTTCTCGTGGCACTCGTGGTATGAACAAGAAATGTCAGTGGACTCATAGCACCACACCCTTCATCTCTCCAACTCGTATATTAAAGCAACAAGTGTGATATTGGATTTATACAACTGTTCAACAGACATGTAAATAAGTAAGACCTTTTTGCGTATTTTCTTACATCATGGATTCAGGATATGCCATTAGTTTATTAACAAACCAGCAATATTGGAAAAAAAAATCAGGAACGCTTAAGTCAAAAAATACCAGACAAACTTTTTAGTCAACTTTTATTTGCATATTTTGCTAAGGTTACATTTGGCAGTAAATTGATTTCTTAAATCCCCCATCCTTTTCATGAGCTCCATGAAAAGCTAAGACAGGGAACAGCAGCAGCTTCTGGTGACAACCTCCCATTTTTTAAACTGGGAGAGCAGCGCAATTTAACCCCCTGGGGTCTGAGGCGGTTTTGTGCTTTTTTCAGTTGCTTATAAACATAATGGAAAAAGTGTCATTACACTGTATTCAGCATGAACTAGGCTACCATGGTATGTGAGCAACATGTATGTACATGTTTATATTTATGAGTGACTACCATCTATGCATGGTTATTGAAAAAACAAAACATTTAAGTCACTGAAATAAGGCCACAAAATGCATACTGAATATGTGTCCACAAGACTTTTGAGTATTGGACATTGTAGACTAGAGTTTTTGCTTCAAAATGTTGTGAAAATCATCCTGCCTACTCATTCACATAAAACAATAAATTGATTTAAATTTTTATAAGACACATTTTGTTTAGAAAGACAGTATGCCTGGAGGCATGAATAATCCTTAATTATGCTGTGCCTTTCAGTCAGGTATGTGAGAGGGAACTATAAGAAAGAACATGAGGACAAAGTAGTTTATTTTATATTATATTTAAATATAGTTAATATAAATGTGAGTCAAAGGCACATTTTGAATACACAGTTATATCTTTAAACAGGATTACATAACAACAAATTCCCAAGCACAAGGGAGAAATACGAAAGAATATTTAAAAGGGCTAATAATACTTTCATTACGTTTACGAGCACTGCATTAAAAATGAAATGCCGCAAAAAACACACAAAACACATCCAAAACGGGAAAGAGCTTTGTGACTGACTGTACAAACTACTTTGACACAAAATATGAAGTAAATTTTTACAGACTGCCGAAAGCTACAGACAGGGGCGCCTGCAGGATTTTATCTCAGAGTACACACAGAACTATCCCCGCCTTTTTTTTTTCTTTTTTTCATTTTTTGTGCTGTCCGCAAAAACCAATTAAATCAATAATTGAATTGGTGGGAAAGATCTATACTGTACAAGTCGAGTGATTGACTGTCTCCTTCATGTTCCCCAGAAAATCTGATGCACGTAACTGCACTCCGATATGCTTGATGCTTTGTGAATTTTTTGTTTTGTTTTGGCTTTGTCCCGAAATGTGCGTATTGTTTTCAGAGAAATGTGATTAACAAAAAACGAAGGCTTGCATTGTTTCCAGTCACGTGAATGCTTCACTTTGCGTGTCAGAATGTTTGAACCCAGACCATTAGCCTAGTATATGGAAGTTCAAGACCATTTACTAAACATTTTAAATATATAAGCCTGTAGCCTATATTACATAATATGTTATGTCATATAGTATTTACAATAAAATAACAGCACATTTTACTTGCCTCAAACAACAGTATGTAGTATTATTATAATTATTGTTTTTGTTGATCCATTTAATCTATTGCCAAACTTTTGTGAATTATATTATTAAAATAAACACATTTAGTGTTGTCAGGCTATTGTTTGTCAGGTTTATGGCTGCTGTAAATTTTACCTGCGACAAGATGGCACTGTTTTCGACACTCTTGATGCTTTGAAACCTTTTCCGAAACATTTAGAGAAAAGCTTCAAAGATTTAAGAGGCTTAATTTCTCCATCCCTGCTAGTTTTAGGCCTTTTTGTAAATATTTCAATCGAATTTAACTGTTTTGGAGAGCGTTTTGAGCTTCTTTTTAAATACTTACTATCTGTAATTTTTCATGTGAAAAAAGAAGCAAATGGATCACTATAATTCACAGAAACAGCTGGACTCAGGCTGAGAAACATGTTTTGCAGTTATCATTTTGTGTCAAAATGTTGGATTTTGGGGTAAAATTATACCCTATATACAGTATTGTATTGTTATATATTGTGTTGACAACTCATCAATTAAGTATTTGCCATCTTATATTCTGCATAATTGGGTGTTAATTGGGTGTTTTAAAATAAACACTGACAAAAACTATACGAGTTTTAGGGATATGACGCCATTGACAGGCGATGTCCCATATCCTTGGTTAAAATCACGATTTTCTCGCGATTTACAAATAGTTGGAAACATTTGGGATATTGTACTCAAGTAAACAAAATATATAACACTTTTTGGATATTTTACTGCAAAACTCTTACATATTGTAGCTTTAAGACAACCTGTTTGAGAGTTGCCATTTGAGTGCATAGGAATCTGATCAGCTGATATGGGTGAGGTTGGAACTTTGCCAATCAGCTGATGTCAGCTGATAGCATAGATTGACTACGTGGCCTGCCTGAACTAACCCAGAATGCTTGATATATAATGACACATCAGAATTATTGCACAGAACAACACATTATTGGTGTTTCAATCTTGAATCCATCAAGATTTTCTGTCTGTATTCCAAAGCTTTTGTAAATTACAACAATTCAGAAAAGAATTTATGTAAATTGAAAGTAGTCACTGAATGCATTTTGTGCCAAAGCAATAAAAAATAATCCACAGTTGAACTCACATACTGTAGACTGCTGTCCTGCTCACTGTGTGAAGAGTTTTGCAAAAGTGACCAGAGTACTTGAGACATTGGTATAGGGATTGTAAAAACTGTAATCTTTCTATTTGTTTACCATCTATACAAAAGAGGACAATTTAGAAATAGTTTTATACTGTAATCTAAAAACATGGACCGTGTATTAAATACTGCAGTAAATTCTAAAGAGCTGCATAGCATTTTCTTTTGTAAAATTTCTTTTCAAACAAGAATGACGTGTAATGCTACCTGTTACTGTTTTAAGTTCATTGTTTTAAGAATGACAAAATGTGTGTGTTGGGTGACAATATTTGCTAATCTTATAAAAATGAGTTGATTTGAGACATTATGAAGTTTTGCATTTTGGTAGCTTTAGATCATTTTGAATGTAAAAATAACTGCTGTGCCAAGATGAAAGTTGACCCAAGTATTGAGAAATATGTCCTAGAGATTGTTTAAGAAACCATCAAAACTGTAAATCAAGTTCGACTATTAAAAGGACACTCTATACAAACATGTTTGTGCAGTTCTCCAAATAAAATATCATTACACTAACACTCTCAATGTCTTGATTTACTGTAATGACAATAAATGGGATAAATTATTAGAATAACCCAAGTGTTACAAACACGCCTTCCCGTACTCCAGTTCCCAGCATCCTCTTGTTCTGCACACATGTTTGCACTTCCCTCATCAGTCTTCCCGCCATCTCCCCGGATTCTCAGCACCTGTTGTCCTCGTCAGCACTCCCTTTAAGTTTGGACTCACTACCTGCACTCCTTGTCAGTTCTATTGTTTAGCTTATGTGTGTGAAGCTGTCTATCTGCTCCATGATTGTAAATAAAGCCCATACTATTGTGGATTTCCGTATTCGCCTCGTCTATACAGCACAGCACCGTAACACCAAGTAACCAACAAGACTAACCCAAAATATCAAACCCATTATAGATTAAAACTAAAATATCTGGGGTTTTCCTAACAAGCCTGCTGGGCTAAAATGTGCAGCATAACTTGCTGAACTACTTCATTTTTATGAATAGCTATGATTAGCTATATCTAACACAGTCTGCTACACCAGAATAACTTGGTGGTTAAGTTGTTGTGCAAAGAAAATGAACCACAGTTCTCTGATATATAAAAGATATCTAAAAGATACAAGAGATATATAAAAGATACTGAGTTCATTATTTCTATAGTAAACATTTGGCAAAAAAATAAAAAATAAATAAAAAATACTGCTTTACCCGTACAAAATGTGTTTGTATTAATTGTGAGTTGCTTGTGTACTGTAAAAGCACCCTGCATTAATGCATTCATGTGAGATCTCAACTAATACAACACCCTGCAACAAATATCTTTTGAATGATGTGCAAGGCTTTCAAGTAAACAGTGTCTTTATTTGGATTAGGACTGTTTGTGATTTGGTCTTAGTGATTTAGGAGTCCTCTTGACTACTCCTAACGTTTCACAGATTTATGAGCTACTTCTAGCGCTAAAATGCTTTGTGAAATACTCTTAGAGCAAAAAATTTAGGACTCCTAAAATTAGGACTGACATTATTTTTAAGAGTTTCTTCTAAAGCGGCAAGTTAGGAGCTACTTTTAGCCTTAAGATGTTTTGTGAATACGGCCCCTGATCATTAGGAAGATATCTAGAAACACAAAGCAACCAATCCAAACATAGTATCAAGAGAAAAAGAAGAAAAACAGCTATGCATTTGTAATTAAATTCTCAGATGTACAGTGTTCTACCTTATAACTTTAACATGCATCTCATCAAGTCATCTACCTTTTTTTTTTTTTTTTTTTTTAAATCAGGGGCCAGTTACATAATCATAGCCATTATGTTAACACAGTGTCTTAACATCTAGTATACTAGACCCACAAGCTGTTAGTCAAGAGGCAGTCAGTCTTACTTAAAATAAATAAATAAATAATTAAATAAAAAACACACTGAAAAATCTAACTAGGCAAATCTATATTTTTATGTAACTGATTTAAAAAAGTTATGAACAATCTTAAAGAAAAAAAATTGACAACTAACTTGTAAGACTAGTCATAGTGGTTTATGCAACCAGCTCCAGAATTTATTGATTCATCTTACAAACTAGACCTGAGAACACACGTCATCACAGCAAGCAAAAGTTAAAAAGTATGCCCCACCTAACAATGATGTGGTTCTATAAAACAGTTTGCTTAAATACCTGATGTTCAGTGTCTGCCTGAACATACCTGAAAGCCACTGACAAAAAACAATAAGTGAATTCTTACTTTAAGGACAGTCATAAGCTCCAGAGATGTCAAAAAAGGTGAAGTATATAAATTTTTTGGTAACACTTTAGAATACTGATCCTTCATTAATGAATAACTACACAGGAACAAATGAATAATGCATTATTTTATTAACTAACAGGAAACTCTGATTAATGAATTAGTAAGTAATAGTGCTCAGTTGAATGTAGTAGTTCACTATTAACTAATTGGTAACTACTGTTTTTTTTTTTTAAATACACTTTATTTTACAGTGCCGTAGTTACATTGTAATTACTCAAATAAGTACTGAGTACTATTAATTAACTACATGTACTTACTATAGAGTTACAGTTAGGGTTAGGGTTTGGTTTAGGGTTAGTTACCTGTAATTATGCATAATTTACTGTTATTACTATTGTAAGTACATTTAGTAACGTGTGACTATGGCACTGTAAAATAAAGTGTTACCGCTTTTTCATTCCTCCCAGAGAACTACTAAGAACTACTATATACAGGTTAATGATTAATTATAAAGTGAAGATCATGGTAACCCACTAGTAATGACTGAAATATTACCAAATCCTTCAGAAGGAATTACTAATTATTTGGATCAGTATTCTAAAGTGAAAAACATGATGACTCTTTAGTAACTACTGAAGTCTTTGTAAACTTTAGAGGTTTTTGTAAAGAACTGGATAGTAATAACTCAAGAGTTACATAATTCTAAAGGAACTACTACTTATTTGCATCAGTATTCTAAAGTGAAGATCATAACCCACTAGTAATTACTTAAGTCAGAAGGAATTACTGAACAAAAATGTACAAAAATGAACAAAAACCTCAAAAGTTTACAATGACTTCAGTAGTTACTAGAGAGTTATCATGTTTTTCACTTCTGAATACTGATCCAAAATAATAATTCCTTCTGAAGGATTTGGTAATACTTGATTCATTACTAGGGTTACCATGACCTTTACTTTAGAATTAATACATTATACATTATTCATGTTAATTATGAATCTGTATATAGTAGTTCTTAGTAGTCCTCTGGGAGGTATGAAAAAAATAGTAGCTACTGATTAGCTAATAGTGATCTATCACATTCAACTGAGAGCTATTTCTTACTAATTCATTAATCAAAGTTTCTTGTTAGTTAATAGTAGTTACTAGAATGTTATTAGTGCGTTACTCATTTGTTCATGTGTAGTTATTCATTATTCACTTTTCTGTGTAAACTTTTGAACAGGATGATCAGTGTAAATTATTCATATTTTATATAAATATCTATTGTTTTATTTAGTACTGTCTTTAGAAGCTGCATAACATATTTACATATTTCCCAGAAAACAAAATTATGTGAAAGAATCTCCATGAAATATGAAGAGTAACTTACTTATGACCAGTCACCTCTTCTTAGTATATGGCTTTATAGAATAAACATAACTGGGATTCATGTAAAGAAATTTTTATCTACTTTGTTCCACAGAGCCATCACATGGAATCAGTATTGAATCAAACAAAAACAGAGCAAACACTTTGCTTTGTCTCCTGGAATATTCGTGGAATGGCAGAAAAAACCCCAAAGTTAGACTTCGTCTTTAAAAAGCTCAAGGAAAAAAAAGCTGAAATTGTCTTTTTACAAGAGACACATATTGGAAGCCAAAATTACGACAAATTAAATGTCAAGGCTAAAACGTTCAAATGGAAATGTTTCTTCACAGTCTATAACTCTCAAAGAAAGGGAGTGGCCATCCTGATTAAAGAAGATGTTCCTTTTCAGTACATTTGCCATGATGAAGATTACAGTGGAGGGTATCTTGTACTCTTCTGTCGTCTCCATGATGAGCTGTTTACTCTTGTTAATGTGTACAATCACCATGATGACGAAGATTTGCTGAACAGACTGCAGGACTACTTGAGGGAAACGGCTAAAGGGATGCTTGTGGTTGGAGGTGATTTCAACACTGTTCTGGACCTTAGCTTTGACAGAAATTCTGAAAGTGAAAATCTAAGTCATACACAACTGTGGGACCCATTCAGAAATTTCACTGCGTCTCTAAATCTTATGGACACTTGGGCATACAGTAAACCCACAGTTAGGGAATTCACATTTTCAACAACAAAACCTTCCTCTAGATTAGACATGTTCCTCTTGCCAGAAGACATCATAAAACAAGTAAGTGATCTTGAAATCAGCAAAATTGAAAAGAGCACAGACAGTAAAGAAGAGTGGGCAATCCCAGACCATAAGCCTTTACTTTTGAGTCTCACTCTTAGTGAAAAGACAAGAAAAGAAGAAATTGTTGCAGAACAATTAGAGAACGCACTAGAATACACTAGAGATGAAAGACCAGGAAAGATAAATGGGGTAGAAATAATGAGTGTGATCAAATCGTTGGTTGACTCTGGGCAGCAATACCGTGATGGCAAGAGTTTGAAAGATTATAAGAAAGATCTGTATAAAAAAACAGAAGAATTAAAAAAAAAATTCAACAAATGGATAACAGAACCACCACCTACCAGTTCAACAAAATACTTAAATCTGGATTTTTTGATATTTGTGATGGTCCTGGCCAAACGTCTCAAGATGTTACTGGTGGCCTACCCCGAGAAAAAGAACTTACCAAACACAACATCCTACTACAGTGTGTCCTTTACAGAAAAAACACCACATATCAAATGGACTTTCTTGGAGATGTGCATCAAATACCTGTGGGAAAAAGGCAATAATCCAGGACATTTTGAAATTTTCGACATTTTAAATACTATTCTCCCTAATAGCACAAATCCTTCTGATGATCGCAGAGAGTTACAAGAGGGCTGTCCACTCACTCGGCCCATTCTCAGTTTGGTCCTAAAATATATGGAGATTCAGATAAAAGAGAAATATGACTGCATAACTAATATCTGCCACTACAGGCAAGTATTAGTCTTACGTGAAAAACAAACATCTAAAAAAAAAAAAAAAAACATCTAAAAAAAAACAAAAAAAAACCCATAAGAAACTTAAATATTCAAAAGTACATTATAAGCTCTGGGACTGAAATTAATTGTTCACTAATTAAACATTAAACAATGGCAACAATCTTAGTTGACAGTCTATGCAACTGCTCTTCTCAGTTCTCTTCTTCACTCAAAAGTAGGAGTAAGAAAGCAATAAGAGTTTAACTGCAACTTCAGACACACCCATTATTACTTGAACAGTGAAACCACTGTTTCCTGTTTATTTGTTCAAATATTTGTATAAAATGTAATGTAGGCCTATTGAAATAAAATGTAAGTACAAATATAGGCCTAAAGCTTTAAAAGTCATAACTGAATAACTTAAAGTATCCTAATATTTCATGACTCAGTTTAAAGAATTATGATGGATTATTTGAAAAATTGTAAACTGTAATAGAAGCAACACATACTGTAATGCATCTTTTTTTGTCATATAGTTTTTCAGTGTGTATAGTATTGTACTGGTCACAACTCTGTAGTGTACTATGTGAATTCTAACGAACTCTATAGATATCTTGTACTGTATATTTCTGCCTGTATATCCCTTCTGATCTTGAGGATTTTGTATGATTTTAACCTTAGGAACTAATGAGTTAAATCTAAGGATTTTTGTCGCAATTTGTTTATCCCACTAGGCATTTGCAGTGGTAAAGAAATTTTAAACTTTGATTTGTCTCTGTACATGTAAATGAAATTTTAAAAAGTTTAAACAGCATTATGTTGTCCAGTCATTAAGGAGAATTCCAATGAAATGTATACAGCGAATAAAATAAGTATTGAATACGTCAACATTTTTTAAACACGATATTAACTTATGAAATCTACACAGACAAAGAAATCATAATTTTACAATCCATAAAAAAGCTAAAGTGAAACTACTTAGGAAAAAAGTACTGAACACAGTGTTGTATTATATCAAGAAAATGCAATTACCCTTCCTCCTTGTTTAGATTTTGGATGTCTGTTGCTACACATTTGGCCAATGTATTAAATATTGCTTACAATATTGTTTTTATTTATATTTGTTTGTTTCTAAGAAATGCATTACACTGTATGGCCAGAGATGTACAGTTATTGTTAGATATGTGTGTGTGCCTGTTTATGAGAAGGAGGAGCAGAACTGGACTGCAGCACACAGAAGTGCGTGCAGTTCTATGTGTTTGATCAAGGACACAGAGAACTGTGGTTCTACTCCTAGAACCTTACCACCAGCCATCTTGGACACAAGTAGTTAGGACACAAAAGCCAGACAGCTTGCACCTGCGAGGCCTTGAGAAGTATCTGGAAACTTTGGCAAAGTTACAACATACGTCAATCAAGAAGATAACCCAACGTCTCCAATAAACAACATGAGTATAAAAGACTGATGAGTTGATTGCCTCTTCGGATACCGATACGTCAGAAGCCCAGAGCTGAGGACAAGAAACCACAAGCTGAAGATGGGAAGCCCAGAGCTGACTCAAAAGAGTGATTACTGTATTTTATACCTTTAATGATGAAGTTTTATTATCCTTTACATTTTTGTTTATTCTAAAAAGAAAAGTAACCAATTAAAAGAAATTTAATTGATTACAAAAGCTGCCTACCTTGGCTTGATTTATAGTGTTTTAAGACTTTGAACAAGAACGTACCACAGAGTCTTTGTAACGATCGGCCCTATCGGTCGATTTTACATTGATTAAAATTGGGGTCAGATTATACTGTGTGAGCTTTTGGAGTGTTTAAAAAGATGAGACAGACAACAGAAATGAAGTGAATAAATAAAGTGTATTTACAATTTCCACATGGAACTTAAAACAACACAATAAAACTAGAAAAACTTAGGCCGTTTAAAAGCAGGGAGTCCATTTTCACCATACCATAAAACAGTCCTTAAGAGTCCTAGTAACGTGCTGAAAGTCCCAATGTGAAAGTGTCCACTGGTGTATATACAAAGTCCACGGAAGTGTTAATCCAAGTAAAATTGATGTGAAGCACTGGAAAGGTAAGTCCAAGAAATAACTCCTCAATCCAACTTGTGGGTGATCACGTTTGTAATGAGCGGGGTGATTGTTCTTCTTCTTCTTCTTGTGAAATTTGCGGCAGCTTAGACGCTTCAAAGGCGTATTGCTGCCCTCCTCAGGTCATCTGTTGAACTTCAACTTAAATATTAAATCCTCTTGTAAAGACCAGCATGAATTAAAAAATTTAAAACAATCTTTGTGGTCTCAAAGTCCTTATTTTCAAGAATTAATTTCAAGGAAATAGATGGGACTCCAGACTCCAACAGCTCAGAGAACATACGGCTTCTTGCAACACTGTGAATTACACACTCCAAAATTACATGTTTCACAGACTCCAGCTCTCCGCACAAACACCTCCCATCTGGATGCTTGCCAACTCTTGCCAGCCCAAAATTCAGTGCACAGTGACCCAATCGTAGCCTTGTGAATACCACACTATCCCTCCTCTCTAATCTTGTGAATGTTGTGTGTTGCATTAACGTAGGCTGAATTGAAAAATAATGCCTGCCCTTATTCCCTTCCTCCCATTCTTTCTGCCATATTTGTGATATTTTTTGCTGTATGAAACTCTTGCACTCAACTCTTCCATACATTACATTCAAGTCCACTTCACTCTTGTGAGTAGCTAATTTCCCCATCTCATCAGCCTCTTCATTACCCTGAATCCCTTTATGTGCTGGAACCCACATAAACCCCACCGTATACCCCCTTTTTATCACTTGATACATTGAAACAAGAATTTCTAGAACTAAATCTGATCTGGCTTCACTCCTCCTACCCTTTATAGCCATTAGTGCAGCAGTGGAATCAGAACATAAAACATATTTCCCTGATCTTTGTCCCTCCACCCACCCTAGGGCCCACAAAATTGCAACTAGCTCAGTCGAAAATACTGACATATTATCTGACACACGTAATCCAAGTTTAAAATGAGCTTGGGGGATACTTAACCCTATTGCTGCTTTTCTATTGAGTGGAATCATAGACCCATCAGTGAATATCTGCACAAAATCTGGCCAAATTCTTTTTAAATGTTCATTGACTAAGGCTACAGGATCACCCTTTCCTTCCTTCATTTGAAGTAACACCGAAAAATCAACTGTGGGCTCTGGCAGCAACAGCGGGGTGATTGTTTGCCATGCTTCCTCCTTTATGCTGGCTTACTTCCTGGTTCCTGTCATGTGACCAGTCACATGACAGGCAGACCCATACACATTTAAAGACATACACACATTAAAATAAGTAAGAGGAATAAAATGGACTAAAACACATGTAAACCAATTAAAACTCTATTATACATAAAATCATTGTAATAAATAGAGTGGTAAAACATGCATTTTATGTGACAGTGTTACATCTTCTGACCAAATTGTAAGTCATTTAAAATGCTTATAATTTAGGCCAGACTCGACTTACTTTACCTAACCTGAGAATAATAAATAATAAGGTGTTAAGATCAAAATACATGCCGCAAAACAACAGTAACTGAAATTTTATTTAATAGGCTAGTTGGTGGAAAAGTCTTTTTTTGCAATGACAGCTTCAAGGCACATCCTGTATGACCAAACTTAAAATCTTGAATATTCTGGGGGTCTCTTTTTTTGAATTTTGATCTTCAGTTCCCTCCACAAATGCTCTGTTTGGTTTAGGTCTGGTGATTTTCTGGGACATTCTAACAACTTAAAGTGCAACATCTTCATAAAATGTGTGGGTTTGAGATTGTAGCTCTTCCGATTGCCTGAAATTCTCTGATCTCAGAACAGTGCTCGCCGCTGCCAGATGCACAGCTCACTTTTGCTCCACATTTCCATAGATAGCCTATTTGGTGCAAAAGGGAGCTCGTAAAACTTGTCACTTGAAAGCGAAAACAGTATTTGAGACTCGTCCCAGCAGATTCAAGCAGTTGTATTTATGTACTTGTGTTTGTGCTAGAAAAATATCAAAGAAAAGATTTAAAAAAAAAAAAAAAAAAAAAAGATGTGTGAGAAAAAAAATTCTACAAGTGTGCAACTCTCAATTGATGAATTCACATTCTGATTTCCAGATGAGCAAAATTTGTGACCACATTTTTTGATGCGGGTGTGTGAATGCGTTTTGCACCATATTCACTGCCTCAACTGCAGCAAAAATGTGAGCGTACGATTTTCTTAATTTGTGTTTTGTAGAATAGGATTTGTGCACCTGCAATGAAGAATTTAAGAATGTCTAACTGTTGTGTTGTGTTTGTGGGAGAGAGAGAAAAAAATCTACAAGTTTACAACTCTTAAAACATTTTTCTCTGAGACTTCAAATTTACTGATACATGTGTGGCTATTCTCTACAACTACAAATTCCACTGTCACAGGTGCTCAGTTGTTTTGCACCAAATATACCTTCATACTCTTTGCTTCTACCCATCATGAGCAGTCCAGTACTTCAGAGGAGGGTAAGCCTTTTTCTGACCTAACAACATGCACAAATTCAACTGATTCTAATTTGCACAGGTAGGAGGTAGAACAACTTAGTGAAATCTTTTGCTTTCTTGACTTGCCTTAGAGTACTGCCTTTTCTTAGTGTGTTCAATACATTTTTCCTGTGTCATATCACTTTATTACACATAACTTTTTTATGAATTGTAGTATATATATATTAGGGCTGTCAATAGATTATTTTTTTTAATCGCGATTAATCGCACACCCTCAATCATGATCAACTGCACACTTATCGTGAAATTAAGCATACACCGTTTATCTTGTTTAACATGTCCATTTTGCCATCATTGCCCATATCCAGCAAAGTAAACCATCAGATTGAAGAGTGATTTTCACAAAACATGTTTTTCTTCAGCTTTTTTCAAGGTAAATTTATAAAAATGTCTTTCCAAAATAGCTTTACACTTTAAACAAGTCAAGTTGCGGTACTGAACAGGACCACATGGAGATGCCAAAAAAAAAAACTAAACCAACCGCCTTGATCTGCATATATACATTATACATATACGTATTGCTATGTACATATACAGTACACAGCAACACAGGACAAATCCAAAAATTATCTTGAATGTGTGTGAAAACAACGTGAATGTACTGAAAGTGCATAAATACAATGTATGATCAGTGTGTCGAGAGCGTCTTCATAATATAGGCTACAATGATAAATGATACAAGATAGACCTACAAACGTGTTCTATTAAAATATAAGCACCATTTTCCCAGATATGGAAATGTATTATGTAATATATCACATATTCACATTTTTTGTATATTCCAATATTTTTTTTATTTTTTTTTTGAAAAAAGAAGCTTAAAAAACTGCAGTGAATACAACTAATTTAGTTAAAGGTGCCCTAGAATTAAATGTTGAATTTACCTTGGCATAGTTGAATAAGAAGAGTTCAGTGCATGGAAAAGACATACACTGAGTTTCAAACTCCATTGTTTCCTCCTTCTTATATAAATCTCATTTGTTTAAAAGACCTCCGAAGAACAGGCGAATCTCAACATAACACCGACTGTTACGTAACAGTCGGGATCATTAATATGTACGCCCCCAATATTTGCATATGCCAGCCCATGTTCAAGGCATTACACAAGGGCAGGACGTCTGGATGTGCACAGCTGAATCATCAGACTAGGTAAGCAAGCAAGGACAATAGCGAAAAATGGCAGATGGAGCAATAATAACTGACATGATCCATGATATTTTTAGTGATATTTGTAAATTGTCTTTCTAAATGTGTCGTTAGCATGTTGCTAATGTACTGTTAAATGTGGTTAAAGTTACCATCGTTTATTACTGTGTTCATGGAGACGAGAGCCGTCGCTATTTTCATTTTTAAACCCTTGCAGTCTGTATAATTCATAAACACAACTTCATTCTTTATAAATCTCTCCAACAGTGTGTAATGTTAGCTTTAGCCACGGAGCACTATCAAACTCATTCAGAATCAAATGTAAACATCCAAATAAATACTATACTCACATGATCCGATATATGCAAGTAGCATGCATGACGAACATCTTGTAAAGATCCATTAAGATCCATTTTGAGGGTTATATTAGCTGTGTGAACTTTGTTTATGCTGTTCAAGGCAGGCGCGAGCTCCGGGGAAGGGGGAGCACGAGAATTAAAGGGGCCGCAACCTATATATCGGTGCATAGTTAATGATGCCCCAAAATAGGCAGTTAAAAAAAATGAATAAAAAAAAATCTATGGGGTATTTTGAGCTGAAACTTCACAGACACATTCAGGGGACACCTTAGACTTATATTACATCTTTTAAAAAGAAGTTCTAGGGCACCTTTAGTTAACAAGTTGATATTCTGATGTGTGGAAATACACATCAAAACATGAGTAAGTCTGGAGCACACTTTACTGATTTGTTAACATTGACAGACTCCTCATTAAAGAGTCAAGCTCTGTTAATCAGTCCTTGACTGAATCCATAATTGACTAATTTGTTAAATCAATAAAGACATGTTGTTTGCCTGAATTTATTATTACTTATGTACAGGTACATATGCAGGAACAACAGACCACAGAATTGAAACATTCAAGCAATACCTGTACAGGTTCCAAAAGTTGAAACACAAAACATCAGTTTGCTGAATTGTAGTGTTACATTTACATCCCATAATACACTTAAACACCTGCGATACTAAAGTGCAACTGAGTGTTAATTTAGTGTGAATTTAAAAATCGGTGCACATCTAACACCCAACTTACTACCCCAAAACCTACATGATGATGCTATGAATCTACTTCTTCAGTTCAAGCAATCATTAAAAACAATAATTTAATCAGGCTGCAATCACCATGAGGGTCCTGCCCTCTAACAATTATAAAATTGGTATTTAAAAAAAAAGGTCAAAAAATGTGCAGACATAGCAATACACAGAAATAAAACAGAAACAGATCTTAAGCAACATTCTGTCTTCATAAATGAAATTATTTGAGGGAGAAAATTAAAAAAAGGCTTTGTTCACACTGCAAACAAATTTGATTTGGATTTGGATCTGGATCTGACATTAAGAAAGACACTGGTTACTAGACTAAGAGTCATCACATTGCCAAGAAACTTCCAAAAAAATAAGATCGTTTGTGAAATTTGGTTTTCATGTTTTTTTATTCTTGTTTGCTGATCAGACTAGAATACAGGAAAAGTAAACTGCCAGTCTGAACAATGCCTTGACGTAGAGTAGCCAGACTCTGTTTCCGAGAACAGAACATTCTCAAATAGGAGGTGCTACAAAAGCAAGTCTGTATTTTCAAAATGTCCGATTCAGGTAAAAGAAGTGACCACACAAATGACCATCTCAGAGCTGATGTGTACGAGCTTGACTGTCTCGGCACAAGGAGCGGATTTCACGGTAGAGGAGTGGAATGATGAAGAGCACACTGCACCCTGTCTGTGGATGAGAGAAAGACAAATGTTAAAGTGTCTGCTTACACAACACTGACTTTAGAATAGATGGCATATTTAAACTCATTTACTCTGTGTTTTCAATTCGTATACCAGCTTAAAAAGGTTAGTTTACCAAAAAATTAAAATTCTGTCATTTATTACTCACCCTCATGTTATTCCACACCTGTAAGACCTTCGTTCATCTTTGGAACACAAATTAAGATATTTTTGATGAAATCCGATGGCTCAGTGAGGCCTGCATCGCCAGCAAGACAATTAACACTTTCAATGCCCAGAAATCTACTAAAGACGTATTTAAAACAGTTCATGTGTTCAACCTTAATGAAGCGACGAGAATACTTTTTGTGCTTCGAAGCTTTACGAATCTTTTGTTTCGAATCAGTGGTTCGGAGCGCCAAAGACACGTGATTTCAGTAAACAAGGATTTGTTATGTCATAAGTGTTTCGAAATTTCAATAGTTCACGTGACTTTGGCAGTTTGATGCGCACTCTGAACCACTGGTTCGAAACAAAGGATTCATAAAGCTTCGAAGCTTCATGAAGCAGTGTTTTGAAATCGCCCATCACTAGATATTGTTGAATAAAGTCATTATTTTGTTTTTTTGGTGCACAAAAAGTATTCTTGTCGCTTTATAATATTAAAGTCGTACCACTGTAGTCACATGAACTGTTTTAAATACGTCTTTAGTAGCTTTCTGGGCATTGAAAGTGTTAATTATCTTGCTGTCAATGGAGGCCTCACTGAGCCATCAGATTTTATCAAAAATATCTTAATTTGTGTTCTGAAGATGATTAATTAATGACAGAAATTTCATTTTTGAGTGAACTAACCCTTTAAAGACCCATCAAATGGTTTGACAAGCACAGTTTTCTTTCTTGTGTTGATATATTTTCTATTGAAACAGAAAGTTTGGACTGGACACAGTAAAGGAAATGTGCCCTTCATCAGTTTGGTGATGCTAATTACACAAAAAATTACATTTCACCTTTAATTTGACAAATGAAAGTGAGTCACTGTTCACTGAGTAGTTTTGTCCAATGAAAGGATGTGCTTGTAATGCTTCACTGTGTGAATGTGTGAATTTGTGCTGTTGCACTGCAAATGCAATTACCTACCATGATTATGAAGAAATAGAAGACGCACATCCATCCAAATTTGTTCTCAATAAGCGACACCAGGTACTACAAGACAGAGACACTTTTAAAATTAGTACTTATACTGTATATGAAGTTTTATCAGAACAGAAACAAAAACAATAGACCCTTTTCATGGACTCTGATGACATTTCCACAGTCATCAAATCTAGTATTTTCATATTTTCAATTTTTAAAGGGGACAATTTCACAAGATGTAATATAAGTCTCTGATGTCCCAAGAATGTGTCTACGTTTCAGTTCAAAATACCCCACAGATCATTTATTACAGTTTGCCAAATTTGCCCCTATTTGGGTGTGAGCAAAAACACGCCGTTTTTGTGTGTCCCTTTAAATGCAAATGAGCTGCTGCTCCTGACCCGCTTTCCAGAAGAGGGCGGAGCTTTAACAGCTCACGCTTCGGTTGCTCAACAACAACAAAGCCGGAGAATCTCACGCAGCCAAAATGACAATTGTCAGTAACGGTGTTCAGCCTTACATTATTCAAACTTTACAACTTTTAGAACGCAACTGGACGTTTCTGAATGGTTAGTGGATAAATTTATGTTGCTGCTGTGGAGTTGATTCAACTCATCGACTATGTGACGTCATGTTAATCTTTTGTGCAAATTCAGTGTTGAATTGACCCTCGTTTGTGAAGCAGTCTGCCGTTAAATGACGGCATGGCAACAACACTCTACTACAACAACTCTTCCTCTTCTCTAAAGCAGCCCAACATGGCCTCACCCCCTTTGTTGCATGTTCTCGGGGGCGGGGTTTATGTACATTTTAGAATTAGTGATGTCACCAGCCCAGGAAGAAGCTTGTTGTAGTCCTTAAAAAGCGAGTTCTGTAAGAGAAAATATCTTCCCTTTGCATTGAACTTTGAGCGTTGTAACTTTGCAGATGTTGTTTATGCTCAAACAGCAACATTACACATTAACTAAAGTTAAAAAAGTGAAATCATAATCAAGGACCCCTTTAACCCTTATAGGGTCTTTTTAGACCCCAAACGACATTTGCTCAAATAAAAAAAAAAAGTTCTCTTTGTCCAAATGACATGAACTTTGTACACTTTCTAGATCTACAAAGAAAAAAAAAATTGGAGTGATATCTTGTTTTTATGTTAAGGGCACACTCAGGGTCTTCAGGGTCTTCACAGACCCCAGGCAACAAAATGTAGTTTTGTAACAAAATAATTGTTTTTTAAAAAACAAATTTAATTTTACTCTGTTTATTAATGTTTTTAATTCATATTTGTGCAGTTTTTGGAGGATTTGTCATATCTTTTAAATTTATATAAATAAATTTTTTTTTTTTAATACAAAAACAGCTTTTTATGTAAAATTCACTTCATAAAAGACCCACATTTCTAACTTTAATTCATGGGCATAAGATGGATAATTTGACATGGTTTACTGCAAGATTTTTGCCCATATTTTGGAAAATGCAGTTTTAAAAATAAAAAAAGTATCACTTTAACCAGTAGATGGCTGCAGAGCTCCACTATTTGCTATTTGACTAACTGAAAGACATCTTTTCTAAAGTTTTTTTTTTTTGTTGGATTCATATCTAAATGTTATGAAATCACAATTATAACAATAAAAATTACTTTTTGACAAAGTTTAACATTTTTTTTGTACTGAAAAAAATACGTTTTTCAAACATGTTGATTTTGAGGATGAATTTTGTCCAATTTCTAAGTGGGGTCTCATCATAATGTAACAATATTGAAAAACTGATTTTTTTCATTACAAAAAATACTAAACTTTGACAAAAAGTAGCCTTTATTGTTATAATTGTGATTTCATAATATTTAGATATGAATCTAACTGAAAAAAACTTGTGAAAAGATGTCTTTCAGTTAGTCAAATAGCACATAGCAAATAGTGGAGCTCTGCAGCCATTTACTGGTAAAAGTGATAATTCTTTTACTTTCAAAACTGCATTTTCCAAAAGATGGGCAAAAATCTTACATTAAACCATGTCAAATTATCCATGTTATCCCCATGAATGAAATTTAGAAATAATGGGTCTTTTATAAAGTGAATTTTACATAAAAAGCTGTTTTTGTATAAAAACCTATTTAAATTTGTTTTTTAAAATTTATTTATATAAATTTAAAAAATATGATAAATCCTCCAAAACTGTACAAACATGGAGTAAAAACATTAATAAGCAGAGTAAAATTACATCTGTTAAAAAAAAAACAAAAACAAGTATTTTGTTACAAAATTGCACAAGGGTTAAAAAAATAATATACATTTATAATTCTATACTTTGTGTTATATTAACTTGGCAGTAAATAATAATAAAAAATAAAAAAAAAACACGAATTAACGCTCCTGCAAATGTTTTCTAATACAACGGCTGAGAAAGTGATGGCAAATTTCACATCTTCCTCTCTTCTGCTGTAATCAGTTTCTCTATATATTTTTTTCTCTTTTGGAAAGTCATGGAAACAGAACTTTTCTTTTGCTATTGCAATTATATTTGCTGTTGTCTTCCGTTCACTGCTATAGAAGGAAATGTGAAAACGGTCTACAATAATAATAATAATAATGTCTTGAAATACAAAATCAAAAATATTACTTAGAACATGAAATGTATATAACTTCGGCAGAGTGAAAAAGAAAATACAGTGGACTTTATTCCTTCTGCATTTGATTGGATTATGAGAAGAGGGCTATGATTTTATTGATTAATATTGTTTTGTATTACTTATTAAAGCAGCATAAAGATTATTTTGGACTTCTTTAGCCACATGAATGCAGCAAGGTTAAACAGATTTTGTTTTTGAGGTTTGCCACCACCACATTAAATGGATTAAAACCAAAAAGAAGAATTCAAGGCATGCTTTTAGAAAATGCATTACCTGTCCCGCCGCAGCTCCAATGCTGCCTGTGCCGTCCACGATTCCTGTGACTGTGGCCAGAGCCTCCTGACTGTTCTGCAGCGCCTCCTGGCGGCCCAAATCTGCAGAGATCGCTGAACTGATCATGTTTGATGGACCTCCAATAAGGAAACCTGAAATATTCCATGATACAGAAATATTCCATGTTAATAGTTTCTTAGGAATAACTATTGTCTGAGCTCATAGTTATAAACTGTTTATATTATATTGTGTCACCTGTTGTTGCTAGAAGAGCTCCATTCACTATCTGGTTATTTGGAGAGTCTGAGCAAGCATTGAAAGAAATTAAGTTACAAGAAATACTTAATCAGCTGTAATTTCTCAAATTAAGCTATAAAAGAAAGAAGTGTCAGAAAGGGTTCAAGACAATATGATTTAGTCTAAACTTACGGCTGTATCCCACTAACGCTCCCATGGCCAGCACCAAACTGACTACTAACACAGGAGCTCGCTTTCCCAAAAGATCCGAGATTAAGCCTTGCACTGTTCCACCTGGAAGAGAATGCATTGAACACATAAGCAAATCCTTAAACTATTTGAACAGATATTTATTGCCAGATGCAAGAACTTTGTACCATTTCAGCCAAAAATTCAACAGTGACATAAAGCTTCTTTATCAAGATATTTTAACAGCAGGTATTCATGTCCAGTTACTTTTAAAGGTGCAATGTGTAAATTTTAGGAGGATCTATTGACAGAAATGCAATATTATATACATAACTACGTTTCCAGTGGTGTATAAAGACCTTACATAATGAACCGTTATGTATTTATTACCTTAGAATGAGCCATTTCTATCTACATACACCGCGGGTCCCCTTACATGTTAAATTGCAATTTTGCGGCAGCATGTTTCTACAGTAGCCCTAAATGGACAAACTGCTCTACAGAGCGTGTTTGCTTGACTGGCTACTCTCTGCTGTCTCATCTTTGTCCTGTGTTGGTCACCGTCAGTGTTGCCAAGTCCGTGTGTTTCCCATGGAATTGGGCTACATTTGCACTGTTGTTGCGGGTTGTTTTTCATGTCCGCGGGTTGAATCGACCCCAAAAAACTTGATATTTTACCCCTGGAATGTGAATTTTACCAGGGAAGTCCTGCCAAAAACGCAAATTTTACCCCCCTGAAATGCGATTGGGCAGGTTTTGTTGTGAAAACCTGGCAACCCTGGCCACCGTAGCTTCTATTGCAATTCGCAACCTCACCGCTAGATGCCACTAAAATTTACATACTGCACCTTTAAGGAAATGGAAAAAACTTTTTTGTCAAAGTTGATATTGTGGCTTTATATATGGTCAGACACTTACATGTGTCATTACGTTATTAAAATTTCACCAAATTCAAGCTCAAATGGAGTTAAAGGTCCCGTTTTTCGTGGTTGATTGTGTTTATAGTGTGCAATATAACATGTGTTCATGTTTTGCGTGTAAAAAAAAAAAAACAGTATTTTTCACATAATTTACTTATCTGTATACCGCTGTTTCCACTGTCATAAAAACAGGCTGATGACTTCCTTGTTCTATGAAGTCCCTCCTTCAGGAATACGTAACGAGTTCTGATTGTGCCAGCGGTTCCTGTGTTGTGATTCGACAGCTCTGAGCGCACCGTGCCCGGAAAGGTCACGCCTCTTACCATAAAGTGAAGATGCACGCGCTCAGTTTTATTGTAAACATGTCTTTAATTTTACCCTATCAATTTGAGCCGGAATCAGACCCGGTGATTGGACTGCGGGATGAAAATAACAGCGTTTCGACGACATGGCGACAAACACACTCTACAAACGTAACTCTTGTGTATTCCTGTGGGCGGAGGTTAGTCAAAAAACTGTTTTAGTGACGTCATTAAAGAAGGAAGTAGAGGGATGTAGTCCAAACTTCTGTTAAATAAAATATCTCGCTTGGCATTGAACTTTGAGCTTTAAAATTTTACAGATTTTATTTATACTCTAACAACAACATTACACACTAACTAAAGTTTGAAACATGGGATCACGAAGAACAGGACCTTTAAAAGGTTTTTGACCAGTGAATGTGGGACATACTGTACGTGTACCGAGTCATTAGAACTGAGGCATCTGACGCGGTAATACATAAATAGTGGTAACAGTGTTTCTTGAGTAAACGCTGTTCTTGTAAAACAGCTCTTTATTTACTCTTGCATTGCAAACAAGCAGAGACAGTCCAAACTGTGTGTGGCACTTAGTCACAAGCTCCTTTTAATACTTTTTATTGGTTAAATATTTGCAAAACCCCAAAAAAGACGTAAAGGGTGACCAACAGTAATGATTTGTAAATAAGTAAATAGGAGGCTTCCAACCAATAGCGACGATATGCAACTCTTTCTCTAATTTCTCTCTCCTAACACATGTCTGCTTCCAGTCTTGACTTCACTTTCACTTTTATTCTAGTGCAGTCGTTCGCTAAGCTGAACAGCCAAACAAACAGAGTTCTTTCTCGCTGATTCAACATGCTGAATCTGTCCAGACCCAGAATCCAAAACCCAGACAGTGTCTGAATAGAGTCAACGGTGTGGAACACACGGGAAAAACTAAGCCGAACGACGCCCGACCATCGGCTTGGTGTGTTTAAGCGAAAAAACGCTTAAACTTCATCTGGTATCATCTGGTTAGGACCAAACTGGGCACTCACCAACAATTCCTCCCACATCATACCACACAGACAGCCGGTCGGCCTGAACTTCCTTCCAGCCGAAGTTGTTGCTGAGATAAAATGGCAGCCAGAAGAAGAAAGAGTAGTTGACCAGCTTCAGACATGCGTAAGCCAGAGAATACTGCAGAAGACAATAAAAAAACATCAAATCTAGTCGACAATAATGAGGATAAGTAAGGAAGTGTTTAAATGGACACAGACAGGAAGGACTCCAGGCAGGCAGAAGGCCTTTAGGAAGCCAATGGCTTTGGGCTGTGGTTCAGGCTCCTCATCCTGCTGCTGTATGGAGCAGTTTTCATCACATAACTCATCTTCATCATCACTCATCAGAGGACGACTGTCTGAGTCTCTTGTCACTGATCTCAGAACTGTCTCAGAGGGGTCACTTAGTCCTTAAAAAAAAGAGACCAACAGATGAAAACACTTTTTTACATCAAGTTCAATATTACAGGGTCCATTTGTAGGATCAATGCAAAGAATGTTGTTTTTGACCAATATAAACCTGTATTTGAATAAATAAGGGTGTAATGACACCAAAATATTAGATATCTGTGAAATTTCACAATTGTCAATCCCAATTTCAATAATAAAATAATTACAAGTCAATGGCACAAATAAATACAACAGAACAAAGAAACAGTTTTTCTGGTAGGTAAGAAATACTACAGGAATTGAAAAAAGTTAAAGTAGTGAATAAACAATTTCTGATCTGTCTAATCTGGCTAGCTTCACAAATATTTACGTTAATGTGACAGTTTTATGTATCTAATCTCTTTTCCTCTGCACTGCAACAACACCAAAGATTTGTGCTTTCGGTCACATGCCCAGAGCTGCTGCTGTTACATAAACCTGTCTGCTTGTAAAGCCATGACGCAAGGAACGCCATTTCTGGGTCCAAGCCTCGACTCGATTCACTTGAGAATGCCATCTCGACGGCTGTTTATGAGCGCTATTTATTCATATTAAACATTTAACATTTTAAAAAGTTAAACATTTAAAATACAGTGTACACAACAGTCTATTAATCACTGTCTGGCCATCAGAGATTTTGGTATGGAGATAAAGGTTATGATTATAATTTTTTGGTAGTATTACACCACATCATGTGTGTATATTAGCACCGTTTGTTGTTTTCTTGTGGTATGAGATAGAGCGTTTGATTTAATTTCCACTGTGTTCTGTTCCTGTTTGCCTGTGTTCCCTTTACCTAGTTTGTCTCCATGGTTTTTGATTGAGTTATGCACGTGTTTCTCGTTACTTTAATTATCCCTGTTTTTTTAAACCCTCTGTTCATTCAGTTTCTTTGTCCAGTATCGTCTTTATGTTGTTGTGATATACTCTTCCTCCTGAAATCTCCTGCATGTTCTTGTTGGATTTAATAAAGACTGTTTGTTTTGAATACACCTTTGTTTCTTTGTGCGCTCTCTGCAACCAATCGTGACAACTACCTGTCTATCAATGTTTATGCTAAAATATAATTAAATAACCCATTATTAATATAATTAAATAACATCTGTGTTATTGAGTTGTGTCACTGTTAATTTCCAGTATCAGTAACCAGCATATTTGCACTTTCATTCAGCCTGTCTGCCATTTTTTACATATATCAGACATATTTACGTAAATCAGAATGAATTTCTGTGCCGAACATTTGTGTTTGTGTGAAATGGCCAAAGAAGTAAAACTGAAAAAGAAATAAAAGAGGCATTGATAAACTAAAACTGAAAAGCAAAGAATCAGCAGTGTTCATAATGAACTTACCAATTTCTTTTGGAGAAGTGAGCAGGCCAAAAAACACCACCACACCACCAGCAAACTGAACCACTGATGTCACGAGGAAGGCATACTGAAACACACACACAAACACACACTTAAGCATAACCCTCACACAAACATTTATGAAATTTATGAATAATATAATATAACATAACATAACATAACATAATATAATATATGTAAGCAATAAGGTATGAGAGGCTGTGCTGTATCGTGAATAAGTCACGGCTGAAGGGCGTTGTTAGGCACGACGCAAAGCGGAGCCAGAAATATGTATCAATGCAACTTTCATGAAGTAAACTTTCACTAAAGCCTTCCTTCCGCCAGAAAAAATAGTCCCCGACCTTGAACAGCAAAAGAAGTTACATTATTACGCCATTAGATGGCGGCAAAGACTGTCTTTATGAGTGTGTCAGTCAGTAGCGATGACTTTTACATTGAAAAGACTGAATTGTTGTGAACAAGACGCAACTGATAAATGCTTTGACTAGCTCTGTCAGTCACGGGAAAACCCCTTAACTGTTAAAAGGACAAGATAATACATCAGACATTTAGGACTGACCTGAAGGAAAATGCTAAATCTGAATGCAGGTAATAAATTTATCTTTTTCTCACAATACTTCTACATAATACAGTAAGCTTCAATGAACAATATCAATTGAGAACAAACAGTTTACGTTGCTAAGAGTGGTTGCTAAGGGTGTTGTGTAGTGATATACAGAACTGTTGGGTGAAGCGGTCATAACAGTGTTTTATTGTGAATAAAACACAGCTATTGACCAATCAGAATCAAGGACAGGAACTAAACGTTTTATATAAATTATATTATATTATATTATATTATATTATATTATATTATATTATATTATATTATATTATATTATATTATATTATATCATATTATAAAGTGCTCTTACCTCATAGCCATACTTCAGGACACTGGAGGCAAGAAACGCACCCAGAATATTCCCCACGGATGCACATGCACTCCACAGTCCAAACACAAAGCCTCGGCTGGCAGACAGAAGATATGCGTGTGAATTAGTTACTTTAGACAAATGTATTGCAGAATTACTGCCATAAGGAAACATAATGTCTGTGAATTCCCTGAAATCAAAACATACAGTTACTCCCCCCAAAAATGTAATCAAACTAAAACACTAAAACAAACAAACAGTGATATTTACACATTAGGCATGTTGGTGAAACTAATTTGTGTCCCATCACGTAGTCGTGTGATGACTAAATCATGGTATAATTACGGGTGCACATGCACAACGTTTGTGATATTTTTTTGATAAAGAGTATTAAAAAAGTCAAATGTTTGGTAAGCAACAGTATGCCAATTTTGTTTTGACTTTGGATGTATATTTTTTGCGCACCTGTATCAGTTGTTAATATGTAATGCGTATCATCTATTAGTATAATACTCATGACTATATTCATAATTTCACAGATAACTGAATTTTTGCAACTACAGCAGGTCTCCATGTTGGCATATGCTATGTACATTGTTTTAGCACCCAATTTACTACTTAAACTGTAGAAAACAGGTACAAAGGAGGCAAATTTGCAGTGGTGTAAAAAAACACAGCGCAGTGTCATTTCATCGCATTCAGCACCCAAATAAACTAGATCAAGGATGATTAGTGGAAAAAATGCAGATATTTTTGCATAAAAAGTCTGAAGTCTTAAAATAATCGCGGATTTCTGGAATCACGTTTGTGTATTACAGGATGATGTGAAATACTGACACCTACCCAGATTTCCCAAACCAGTTGCCCATGATGGCCACCACACAGGGCCAAACTGTAGATTGCAGCAGTCCATTTATCACCCACAAAACGCAATAAAAGTACACGTTATAAAAGTGAAGCCATTCTGTCAAAGTGCCAAAAATAAATTCCTAAAGAGAAGAGAGGGCGAATGTAATTAAATAAAGACACAAATATTTGTTCCCTTTCATAGGTTCACTCTGTGTCAGTAGCTGAAGTTATGGGAACACCATCCAGGTGTGATGATTGTCATGGAGAAAATTAATGGAAATTTTACCTCAGCAATCCAACTGTTGCACTAATGGCTTTGATTCTATACGGGCTTCAAACAATCATGCAATCTGGAGGGTGTTTTCATAGCACCAGAGACTATTCAGGGAACGAGAGTTACAAACGTAACCAAGAGGTTATCTTTGCTTTATACTTAATGCATTCAGCTCAACTTAATCAAATATTACATTAAACAAAATATTTGAATTGATTCACAGCCCTAATTACAGAATACCAACCGCGATTGCTGATCCACATAAACCGAAGGACAGAACATAGCGGAGGTTGAACCGATCGCCAATCACCCCACTGATATACAAACCCTGAAAGAAAACCAAACAAATCACTGTCACACAGGGGTGTGCGCGATCATTTACAACAATACCACAATTATTAATTTAACAATATGCGATTTGACATTATCAAGTATGTAGATTAAGGTTGATGAAAAAACTTGTAAAATAAAGATATTTTGTGCATTTGGATTGCATGCTTTCACTCGATGTTTCGTAACTGAATTAATCTGCATTTTTGAACAAATCATTTGAGTGAATGATTCGGTGACTCTTTAATAGAGTCACTTGCTTTTGAATGAATGACTCACTCACTCATTAAAGGGTTAGTTCACTCAAAAATGAAAATTCTGTTATTAATTACTCGCCTCATGTTGATCTACATCCGTAAGACCTTCGTTCATCTTCAGAACACAAATTAATATTTTTTTGATAAAATCCAATGGCTCAGTAAGGCCTCCATTGACAGCAAGATAATTAACACTTTCAGATGCCCAGAAATGTACTAAAAATATATTTAAAACTGTTCATGTGACTACAGTGGTTCAACCTTAATGTTATGAAGTGATGAGAATACTTTTTATGTGCCAAAAAAAACAACAAAATAATGACTTTATTCAATAATATCTAGTGATGAACGATTTCAAAACACTGCTTCATGAAGCTTCGAAGCTTTACGAATCTTTTGTTTCAAATCAGTGGTTCGGAGTGCGCATCAAACTGCCAAAGTCACATGAACAATTGAAATTTGGAAACACTTTTGATGTAACAAAACCTCATTTACTGAAATCACGTGACTTTGGCAGTTTGATACACGCTCCGAACCACTGATTCGAAACAAAAGATTCGTAAAGCTTCATGAAGCAGTGTTTTGAAATCGCCCATCACTAGATATTGTTGAATAAAGTCATTATTTTGTTTTTTTTGGCGCACAAAAAGTATTCTCGTCACTTCATAACATTAAGGTTGAACCATTGTAGTCACATGAACTGTTTTAAATATGCCTTTAGTAGCTTTCTGGGCATCTGAAAGTATTAATTATCTTGCTGGCGATGCAGACCTCATGCAACCTGAGCCATTGGGTTAGATCAAAAATATCTTAATTCTGTGTTTCCGAAGATGAGCAAAGGTCTTACGGGTGTAGATCAACATGAGGCGAGTAATTAATGACAGAATTTGAACTAAACCTTTAAGACACTCAGCAAATATTGTCAATATAGTTCAAATATCATTTTGTCAATATCACACACCCTACTGTCAGAGTATCTCACTGTCCAACTCCAACCTCCAAAACCTGCCTGCTACACCCATTCCTGTTTTTAACTTACCACAGCATAGGAGAAGAGAAAGATTGAGTCCAGAGCACCCAAAAACAAAGTAGCCTCCCCCGCATCAGCAAACAGTTTGTTATCCTCCCATGTCTACAAATGTAAAAACAAAAATTAAGTTTGTAGCAATATTATTACAAATTATTAAAAACTGAAAAGTCAATGCTGTATACAACTATACTGCAAGTTGTGAGAATGTCAGTGTTTGACCATGTGTTGCCCTTTCACATACTTAATGATTAATAGCCTTTTTCATGTGAAAATATAATATTGATACAGTATTGTGAGGTTTTCAAACGTATCAATACAGTGTTGTGAGGAAAAATTCTGTTTTTCTCTCACCCTTATTGGCAGAACACATTTTCTCCACAGCAAACAGTTAACAGGTAAGACATGGACTACTTGGTTTTGAATAAGACTATGTTAAACCATTAAAAAAAGTGAAAGCCTTTAAACAGTCTATATGTATTACAGTAATGACTGCAATCTACTTCTCAAATGGGTTTTTAGGATTTTCAGTTGTATTTTTAATTATTAATTGACTTGAGATACTTTTTTTTTTTAATTTCGACAACAAAATGACTGGAAATGCTCATGTATTATATCCATACCTCTCCAGGAGACAAAGTTATAGCGCTACCATTCTGCTGCAATGCTGACGGTGTCCACTGCGCTGAGATGCTCACTTTTACGTTACTAAAAGTCTTACGAGACGCGTGAAGCAGGACATAGCTGGACAGAGAGTGGAGAGAACAGACGGTATGTATGGAGATGAGCACATGTACTGTATAATGCATGCTCATTACTACAATGTCCTTCATTTAGTTCTTCATGTATATGGGTCAACACATACAATTAGTATAACTCCCCCATTATAAGCATGATTTTATGTCTGCATGATTATATAAAAATGAATCATCAAATTTTTCAAAACCACATGATACTAACACAAAGCATGCATTTCTAAGAACTTGCCACATGCATTTTAAAATTCTTTTTAAAACATTTTTCCATTTCTTTATCGTGAATACTCTTATACAGTAACTTGCAAAAGTATTCATATCCCTTTATTCGTTTCACATTTTGTCATGTTGCTACAATGCTTTAAACTTTTATTTTTTTCACATCAATCTCCACATCCCATAATGACAAGGCAAAAACCTACATTGCATAAGTATTCAAACCCTTTTCTTGTAACACTTTCTCCCTCTTTCTTTATGATGTTTCTTTGTAAACTTTAACTGGAGTTAACCGGTGACAAACTCAATTACTTGGACATGATTTAGAAAGACACACCTGCCTATACCTGCCTGTACAACAGCTGAAAATGCATTACAGCGCAAAAACCATGAGGTTAATCATGAGGTCAAAGGAACTGCCTGCACAGTTCAGAAACTGATCTGAGAAAAGACTACAAAAAAAATGTTTAGGTAAAAGGTTCACATGAGCACAGCGGCCTCAATAATTCTTAAATGGAAGGGGTTTGAAACAACCATTGCTGCTTTTCCCAGAAGCATTGTGAGCTAAGGTGATCATTAGAGCATTGGTGGCAAAAGTTTCTACGATCAACTTAGGCTTACGGTGCTTTTGGGAAACGTAGCCCTGGACTCTTCCCAGAGCTGGCCTCCCAGCTAGGGCTGGGCGATATATCGCATGCGATTGTCACACGCATTTCGTCAGTAAAGCCGGTTCCCTAATTACCACTAAATCGCCATCACCTGCTTTCAAATGGAGCGCCATTTAATAGACAGAACCGTAGATCACTGACAAGCTACGCAATATCGCGTTCATTATCGCAGATGAATCGCCTTCGATAATGAACGCGATATTGCGTGGCTTGTCAGTGAACTACGGCTCTGTCTATTAAATGCCGCTCCATTTGATGATGATTTAGCGGTAATCAGGGAACCGGCTTTACTGACGAAATGCGCGTGACAATCGCATGCAATATATCGCCCAGCCCTACTCCCAGCCAAACTGAGCAATCAGAGGAGAAGGGCCTTAGAAAGTGAGGAGACCATGAACTGAATGGTCCTCTTGTTGAGCTCCAAAGCTTATACAGTATGTGGAGATGGGAGAAAGTTACAAAAAGGACAGTCGTCACTGCAACACTCGACTGATCTGGGCTTTAAGGCCAGAACACACCAAGCCGATGCCGATGAACTAGTGGCGACGAAAGCAGACTGCGGGGTTGGCTCACGTCGGCAGCGTCTGTGTCCAAAGTTGGCCTGACACACCAAACCAACGCTAAACAGCCGACGGCCAAGTAGCACGTCAGTTCTGCGCCTGCGTGAGATGAAATGCCTTTCCGTACCAGCAGGTGGCAGTATCTGAACAGCCAATCAGAATGATCAGATGGCCCAACGAGCTCCGACGCCGATTCAACATTTCGAATCGGCCGGAAAAAAGCCAACAAGGACCAACTTCAGCCAACGGTGTGGAACACACGGAGAAAACTTAGTCGGCCGACGAAGAAAAACTGCCCGACGGCCGACCGTCGGCTTGGTGTGTTCCTGCCTTTACGGAAGAGTGGCTAGACATTCTCTCCTCAGTATATAATGTATGAAATCCTGCTTGGAATATGCAAAAAAAAGGCACCTAAAAGACTCCAAAACAAGATTCTTTGGTGTTATAAACCTCAATTCCAAGCATCATGTCTGGAGGAAACCAGGCACTGCTAATCATCAGCGCAACACCATCCCAGAGGTGAAGCACTGTTGTGGCACTATCATGCTGTGGGGGTGTTTTTCAGCTCTGGGTGCCAAGGGACTGATCAGAGTGGAAAGAAAGTTGAACACAGCTGTGGTGTGAAGCAGAGCGGGGCCAAGAGCCATGGGAGTGGAGCGAGGCCGGTGAAGTGAACGTTAAAGAGCGACACCTGAGCAACACACCAGTCATGGGTCCCACGGAGAAGCTCCGGAAACATAAAAGAAGAGAGAGGACCAGGCCTGGGGACATTTAAGTTGTTGTTTTGTTTTTGTTTATGAGGCAGTGGTCCATGAGGGGCTTGCCGCTTTAATTTCACTTTGTTGTTTATTTTGTGATTAAAGTTTACATTGAGGTTTGCCCGCCTCCTTCTTCCTGCATCTACGAATCTTGCTACAACAGCAAAATACAGAGATTATCCTTAATTAAAAACCTAGTTCAAAAAGCACACAGGGCTGCAGACTTGATCGAAGGCTCAACTTCCATAAGGACATTTATTCCATCAGGACAAGCACACAGTCAAGACAATGCACAATGGGCTTAAGGACAACTGAATGTGAATGTCCTTAAAGGTGCTAAAGTGTCTTTACTAACTGATAAAAGACTATTTATTAGGTGCATTGAAAGGAATAATATTAATATACATCATCTGTGCACGAGGTAGGGCCTTAAAAACATCAGCCAATGATCGCGTGAACGATTGGCCCTCTGGCTTGTCAATCACTGCTATGACGTTCCTTGTGAGAGATGAGCGCGGCTGCGCGCTCCAGTAACTTTCCACACTCCACAGGCGCCGCATGCAATGTTTTTGTCCGGAGACAGGAGTAACAACTGCAGATTATGAGTTACCTGCGGTGAGTCCGACATAATGAATCCACTAACACGATACATCGAATGCCGGTGGTAAACACTCGTGTTCCAATACTCGTGCACGAGTTTTGGGAGGCGTTCCCACGAAAGGGGGGGGGGGTTGTTCTTACGCATGCGCTCATTTCAAAAACTCAGTAACAGGCTTTGGTTTCTCAGTCGACGAAAAGATCCTCTTTAGCACCTTTAAGTGGCCCATCCTGAGGCCATCCCAATCAACCCAATCAAACATCTCTGGAGAAACCTTGAAAATAGTTGTCCATTGAAGGTCCCCATAATCAAACCTGACAGAGACTGAGAAAATCTGCAGAAAAGAATTGCAGAAAATCCCCAAATCCAGATGTTCAAACTAGGCTTGTCGCATCATACCTGAAACAACTCAAAAAGCAGTGATTATAGCCTCAACTAAGAACTAAGGCTCGAATACTTAAGGCCACAATATACTTCAAGCGACATCGAAGAACGAACTGATGTGAATTCATTTAGAACAAACAAAGTTTGTTTGAAGATTATTTCATGAGGTCAAAAAAACAGCTTAGCAAAGCAAACTTTCCGGAATAGTTCTCTCATGCTGGTAAAAACCTTTGACCTACCATTGGTCTGTGGCGATTACATAATAAAGCTTTGCTCTGCGGCTCCACCTTCTTTGATGTGGACATTTTTTAGGCTCATTTCGTTGAGGTAGGATGCAAGTACAAACATGAACATACTGGAGAGCAGCTTTTTAGTATAAATTAAAATTGTAATTGTAATTGAAAGCGACACTGACACTGTTTTTCATGTTAAACACTGTAAAGCTGCTTGCTTTAAAACAATCTATTGTATAAAGGGCTACAGTATCTCACAGAAGTGAGTACACCCCTCACAATTTTGTAAATATTTTATTATACCTTTTCATGTGACAACACTGAAGAAATTACACTTTGCTACAATGTAAAGTAGTGAGTGTACAGCTTGTATAACAGTGTAAATTCTGTATGGTGTATATTGGGGCCTTTAAGCAATGTAAATATTTACATTTTTGCTTTTTAATTTTTTTTTTTTTTAAGTTATGACATATCTGGTCTTTGATCTGCCAATATGGGGTGTAGATTGATGTGAGAAAAAATATTTTTTAAAACTTAAGTCATTGCATTTGGAAACAAAGATGAAGATCTCAAGGTAAAAGCATACATTCACTCTAGGTGTCAAACAACTAAAATTCAAGTCAGATATCTTGGAGCTCCAAATGTCAACAATTCTGTGTTTTTCTGTCAATATGGGGTGCTGTGTGTACATTAATGATGGAAAAAAATTTACTTAAATGATTTTAGCAATTGGCTGCAATATAACAAAGAGTGAAAAATTTAAGGGGGTCTGAATACTTTCCGTACCCATTGTGTGTGTGTGTGTGTGTATATATATATATATATATATATATATATATATATGTTTTAGCATAAGGTTGCAACATGACAATATGTGAAGAAAAAAAAAAGGGTTATGAATACTTTGGCAAATTACTGTTCATCATTTACCCACATACTCAGTTGAGTGTGGAAGTGAGTGAACATTTTTATTGTGATGTTGCTAAATTATCAATTGTAGCCAATCACTGCTAGTTTTCTGCATAACAGCTAGATTAATCATATAAGGGTCAGAATTCAAAATACAACCAGAGGGCCCTGGCTAAAAAGTAAAAAAAGTCCTTGTTGCATTACATGGCAATGGTGACAGTTCAAAACTGGGGAAAACACTTTCTGCATTACTGTGTATTTACTACAATACTGTGTATTTGCTCTCAATAGTGTAAGTGAAATCAAGAGTTCATGTTTATTTCAGTGTATTTTAAGATACATTTTTAGTTTCAACATTATTTGTTCATCAGACATTCCTTTTTAAATACAATAAGTATTCGCTGTATTTATAAGAAACAATGGTTAAAGGATTAGTTCACTTTCAAATAAAATAATTTACATTTTTTTCGAAAATGACCAATCGTTTTGCTAGATAAGACACTTATTCCTCATCTGGTATCGTTTAAAGCCCTTTGAAGCTGCACTGAAACTGTAATTTTGACCTTCAACCGTCTGGAGGCCACTGAAGTCCACTATAAGGAGAATAATCCTGTAATGTTTTCATCAAAAACCTTAATTTCTTTTCGACTGAAGAAAGACAGACATGAACATCTTGGATAACATGGGGGGGTGAGTAAATTATCAGGAAAATTTTATTTGAAAGTGAACTAATCCTTTAAGAACCTGTGAAGGACTTTGGGTGGAACACCCCAATAAGAGGTCACTAACAGTCTACCAGTCTCTGTAAAAATTAAATGATGATGATAATGCCATCTTTCTAAAGTCATTTTCACCCTTCTGTAACCTGAAAACTGTAATTCTGAAGCCCTTATACAAAACAGAATACATTCATCCATGGCATTTAATAGTTTGGCTTTCTTCACAAAAAAGGAAAAAAAAAAATAGCCAGGGACTTTTCTGAAATTTGGTTGATTTGACATGTAATGACCCAAACATTTTAAAGGTGCAATATGTCATATTTTCTGTCCGCTAGAGGTCAGTAGAGGTCTATTCAAAACAAAGGCGTAGCTTGATGACACCAAGTTTAAGCGCGGAATCTTGGGACATGTGGTCTCCACCTCACAGCCGGAGGAAATAATAGGGATAGGACTCGGGAAGAAATCATGTTCATGGATGCGATTATTAACGTTACTGTAGTATGAAGCAGAGCAGGACCGAGTGTTGTGGGAGCTGAACGAGGAGCTGGAGCGATTGCGTGACACACGCCTCACGAGCAGCTGAACTTTATTATGACACGGTCGCCGGTGCCGCTTCTGCTTTTCCGGTCGTGAGTATGAGGTAACGCAGCTCTGTTTATCATATTAGATACATTTGAGTGTGTTGAAAATTATGTAATAAAGTTACTCTGTCCGTACTCACAAAAAAATCAAGAAAATTAGATTTAAACAATAAGACCAAATGTGTTGAGCTATATAAAAATAATTAATTTTCTGTCTATAAATATATCAAAACAGTTGTTCCCTTGCCTAATAAAACATGTAATATATTAAAGCATCTTTGGTGTTTTCATGGTTTCTACAAAATAAAACCGGAAACCGAGGGTAACGCAGGTATTGACAGGCGACTCCTCACACGTCTTGGTTAAAATTGCAATTTTCTCACGATTTACAAATAGTTGGAAACATTTGGGATATTGTAAGTACTCTAGTGAACAAAATATATAACACTGGCCTAGTGGTTTTTGGATATTTTACTGCAAAAATATTACATATTGCACCTTTAAGTAATCAGAATACAGCTGGTTAAATGACACGCAGCACACATCTTTGAGCAACTAAGATGGCAAACAAGACAAAGTTCAACATACTTATTATGCACAATAAAACAGTGCCTGAAGCATGTCAGCAAACCATTCATGTAAAGCAGGTCTTTTCATCCATAACAGAATTCAGGAAACCCCACACAGACTTTTAGGCAACGCAGGGAACCACAACATTAAAGAGAAACTATATATTCCCAGTAACGCAGGCAGAAACGGATTACCATGGTAAGAACAGAAGGTGGTAGGAACAGGACAGCATAAGTTACCTGAGGAAGGTGAGGAGGAAGGCTAGCAGCTGATGATAGGTGTAGAGGGACCACATTATAAGAGTCTGGATCAAAAGGGGAGGAAGAGAAGGGGCTGGAGTCTTCAGGACACTCTACTGCACCATCTACAAACACTACACACCACATCACTGTCAAATCTATCCATCGACAGAGTGATAGATCAAACGACGCTCTTACTGTTACTCTTTGATGCTCGTCTGTAGCTTATTAAGATACATATTTACAGACTTCCACAGATACACTTATAGTAAGTATCGATACTCACCGGTTTAAATCATTTGCTGTAAATAAATCTCTGAGTGGAAGATACCGTCATTTTTTTAAAATGCAACGTAAACACAGACGTCATCCGGATGTAGCTCGTTTCAAAATAAAAGTCACTTTATTAGGGGTCCAAGCACAACTATTTTTTTCTGCCAAAAAAGCATATGTTCTTATTATTATGGGGAGATACCAACCAGCCTCCAAGCTTAACGTGCCTTTTTCTTTTTTATTATTCCTCTCTTACAGTTTTATAATACAACACAAGCAATAACAACAGTCATTATTAAAGTTAACAATAATAAAAAGAATAGAAATAGTTAAATTCAACATTTAATACTCCATAACTCACAATAAATTATAAAAATAAGTAATTAAATATATAAATATAATTAAATTTATATTTGTTTGATTAAATATAAAATAAGAAAAATATTCAATATCCAATAAAGTGAAACGTTTGTAGGCTGTGCAATATGGAAGCATATGGGTAGCAATATTTAATTTAATATGTAATATGCAAAATGGTAATGTACATACATTTAAATACAGAGACATTGCCATATTGCATTACCATTAAATATGTGCAACGTTCGGAGCAAAATGATAATTCAAATTCAATAATATAATTTACATTTGCTATTTCCTACAGTATTTTTAACATAATTTAAACATATTTTAACGTTTTATAAGTTGCAAATTTACACAGAAATGATTAGATATGTTTAACACGTTCAAGCAAAAATTGTAGCAAAATGATCATTTAAATGTTATTTTTCTTAATTGCATTTACACTCACAGTTAAAGGGATAGTTCACCCACAAATGAAGGTTCTATCATAATTTACTCACCCTCAAGTTGTTCCAAATCTTTATAATTTTCTTTGTTCTGTTGAACACAAAGGAAGATATTTTGAAGAATGTGTTAAACTGAACAGTTTTGGGGCACCATTGATTTCCATAGTAGTTTTTTTTTTCCTCAGTGGTGCACCAAGTCAGTGGTGCACCAAAGTGGCCTGATTACAAACTTTCTTCAAAATATCTTCCTTTGTGTTCAACAGAACAAAAAAAATGATACAGATTTGGAACAACTTGAGGGTGAGTAAATGATGATCATTTTTGGGTGAACTATCCCTTTAAGACACTTGCAATTGCATTTTCAGTCAGTCAAGCAAGAACAGAAATGTGAATGAGTCATTCCACGAAACCGGTACGATTTGGACTTACACATTTTTAGATTTTTTACCAAAATGTATTACTTTTCTGAACACCCCACAACATTAATGACATATTTCACTTCCAGAAAAACATATTTTCCCATCTCAGGCATCAAATCCCTATTATTATTGGTCATTATTTTAAGTTATGGACACTATGGGAGCTCTCTGAATATAATTATAAAATGTATTTGTGATAAAATCAACATTTTCCTATTAATCAGATGTCCCTCACACTAATTCAGTAATTGCAAATATAAAAGTTACATAAAATCTCACACTTTTTGTGACCGCAACCTCATCATTTTTGATCAAAGGCTTAACTTCAGAATTTGAACTAAAATCAGTATTCTTATGATTGCTCTGAACATTACAGACAGAGTTCAACAAACTTTAAATTACTTTTTCATAAACTTAAAAAAAATAATAATAATAAAAATGTAGGTGTGACGGGGTTGACTGTGACGAGGTTGAGATTTTTTTTGCCCAAATTGGCCACTGCTCTAAATCTAGTGAATAAATGGAGAGCACATGGCATGCATGATATTAAGAAATCATGAATAATGTTGAAATAACAAAGATAATTTTCACAAGTAATAGTTTTCTATCTTTAATTGAGGTAACAGGGTTGAGTCGTTAAACTTGACAAACACAATTTCACAACATAATTTAGTTATAATTATTAAAGAAGGTGGTAACTTGCCTGTGTCTGCTCACAATGTTGTTCAGAAGACTTCTATGATGTCACTTCCTATTAATGGTCTCACATAAGTATCGGTTCATTATTTTTATAGGGGGAGAATGGTTTGTGTAACGGGGTTGAGGGGTTACTGAGGTACGGAACTAAATGATGTGATTTTAATCAATAATCATGAATTTAATTAGAAAAACAAAACAAAAGCACAGATGGATATTTATTGGAATGGCAAAATGTCATATTTTTAAACATTATTAAAGGAGACATTTAAATTAATACAAAAAGCTTTTAAAAAATATATTTTGGTGACCCAATAGATAAAATACACTGAAAAAGATCAGAGGGACTCAAATCGTACCGGTTTCGTGGAATGACTCGAATGTTCCTGAAGATTATGGGTGTCCGTCAGTGATAGAACCAGTAAGTTATTAGAACATTTTCAAATCCTACCCGTCAGATAAGAGGAAAACCAGTCAAAAGCTTTACAGATGGAGAGTGCTAAGAGCACCAGAATCAGACAGAGGCTAAGAGGAGACCATTAGAATCTTAACCAGAGCTGTTTCAGGACTGAAACCATAGGTTCATGGAGGTTATGTGCTGTAACTGGGAAGCAACAACTTTTTCTAATATCTTAGAAAAGAGAGGTTTGAGATAGGCCTATTGTTACTTAGAGATGAAGGATCAAGATCAGGCTTTTTGAGAACAGGGTTGACAGCAGCCATCTTAAGTTTCAAATGGAACTATTCCAGAGGACATTTACATTTTAATAAAAATGGGTAACGCCAGAGCGGTCAAGCAATTTTTCAGTAAAGAGGTTGGTGCAGGATCAAGAAGACTAGCTGAGGGAATAGACTGCCTGATTATTCCATAATCAAATGACTAAAGAAACATTATCAGCATGATGGTGAAAAACTGTAAATTTCTTGTCCACCTACTGCTACTTACAGTATGTCACAGAAGTGAGTACACCCCTTACATTTTTGTAAATATTTTATTATATCTTTTCATGTGACAACACTGAAGAAATGACACTTTGCTACAATGTAAAGTAGTGAATGTAGAGCTTGTATAACAGTGTAAATTTGCTGTCCCCTCAAAATAATCAACACACAGCCATTAATGTCTAAACCGTTGGCCACAAAAGTGAGTATACCCCTAAGTGAAAATGTCCAAATTGGGCCCAATTAGCCATTTTCTCTCCCCGGTGTCATGTGACTTGCTATAATGTTACAATGTTACAAGGTCTCAGGTGTGAATGGGGAGCAGGTGTGTTAAATTTGGTGTTATCGCTCTCACTCTCTCATACTAGTCACTGGAAGTTCAACATGGCACCTCATGGCAAAGAACTCTCTGAGGATCTGAAAAAAAGAATGGTTGCTCTACATAAAGATGGCATAGGCTATAAGAAGATTGCTAAGACCCTGAAACTGAGCTGCAGCATAGTGGCCAAGACCATACAGTGGTTTAACAGTACAGGTTCCACTCAGAAGAGGCCTCACCATGGTCGACCAAAGAAGTTGAGTGCACGTGCTCAGCGTCATATCCAGAGGTTGTGTTTGGGAAATAGACGTATGAGTGTTGCCAGCATTGCTGCAGAGGTTGAAGGGGTGGGGGTCAGCCTGTCAGTGCTCAGACCATATGCCGCACACTGCATCAAATTGCTCTGCATGGCTGTTGTCCCAGAAGGAAGCCTCTTCTAAAGATGATGCACAAGAAAGCCCACAAACAGTTTGCTGAAGACAAGCAGACTAAGGACATGGATTAATGGAACCATGTCCCAAGATAAACTTTTGTGGTTCAGATGGTGTCAAGGGTGTGTAGTGGCAACCAGGTGAGGAGTACAAAGACAAGTGTGTCTTGCCTACAGTCAAGCATGGTGGTGGGATTGTCATGGTCTGGGGCTGCATGAGTGCTGTCCGCACTGGGGAGCTACAGTTCATTGAAGGAACCATGAATGAGCAGAACATGATCCCCTCCCTTCGGAGACTGGGCCACAGGGCAGTATTCCAACATGATAACGACCCCAAACACACCTCCAACATGACCACTGCCTTGCTAAAGAAGCAGAGGGTAAAGGTGATGGACTGGCTAAGCATGTCCCCAGACCTAAACCCTATTGAGGATCTGTGGGGCATCCTCAAACAGAAGGTGGAGGAGCACAAGGTCTCTAACATCCACCAGCTCCGTGATGTCGTCATGGAGGAGTGGAAGAGGACTCCAGTGGAAACCTGTGAAGCTCTGGTGAACTCCATGCCCAAGAGGGTTAAGGCAGTGCTGGAAAATAATGGTGGCCACACAAAATATTGACACTTTGGGCCCAATTTGGACATTTTCACTTAGGGGTGTACTCACTTTTGTGGCCAGCGGTTTAGACATTAATGGCTGTGTGTTAAGTTATTTTGAGGGGACAGCAAATTTACACTGTTATACAAGCTGTACACTCACTATTTTACATTGTAGCAAAGTGTCATTTCTTCAGTGTTGTCACATGAAAAGATATAATAAAATATTTACAAAAATGTGAGGGGTGTACTCACTTCTGTGAGATACTGTATACCAACGACAGAAAAAAGCACAGTTAGAATAGCAAAATATGTGGAAGAGCATTGCTACTTTGTGACTATATTGTAGTGCAATAAGTAGCACTTTGATAATAATACTGAATCAAAACAAGTTAGCACATACTTTATAGTTGAAAGGATTTAATAACAGTATTTGGTTATGGTTACACATGAATTTGGATACAAAATAGATGTGTAAGATGATAAAACACAGTTAATTGTACCCAGGATGTGTGTTGAATGTTACCTGAGAAAGACAGAGAGAGAGTGCTGGGGACTTCAGTCTGGCCTATGAATTTAACCCAGTTTTCTAGGAAGAGCAGAGGCCCAAGAAACGAGACAGAGAAAAGAGAAAAAACCCCCAGAGCAACAGTTACAATCTTCTTTTATCCCTTCCTTGAACATGTGACTAAAACCAAATGTGAGACATTAAAACCGAGCCCCAGTTAATCAACTACTAACACACCGTGAAGACTTTGAGCAAGGTTTTGTAAAAAGGAGAGTAGGACCTTTCTTCGAGGGATGGAGACGTCTTTCTTTAGACGTCTTTATTAGACAACTAGCCATTCACTGACAATAAGCTACTTTATATCTAGTCATTATGATATGCAGAGAAGGGCCAGAGCAAGTAACAGCATCTGACTTTTTAAAACAATCTTTAGTTGTAGTTATTGATAAACATGTTCACCCCCAAAGATTTAAAGTTCTTCCTATAAAAAACTTAGTTTGATTACTTGCGTAACATGGTTGAATGCTTGAAATTCAATGCAGAGAACATTTAATAAGATTTTGTAGAAAGGATCCAGATATTTTATCTTAGGTGTCAATTTTTAATAGAATGCTTCTTTTTTTGGAATGAGAAATATCATGGGTAACAACATGCTAAATGTGGGAAACAACTATTACAATTAGTTAATTAAAATGAATGAATGAACAAACAATGAATGTCAATTCAACAGATTAACAAATTAAAAAATATGCGATTTTCATAAAGGGCTTTGGATCCAGATGATGTCTGTCTGCTTCAGCTGGTCCTTCAGCTTCTTTGTCTCTCATTGCTTTCTTCTTTTTTTGCATTTTAAAACACACCTAAAATGCCAAACATTTATTTTTTTATTGACCAAACATCACTACTACCTTGAATTTCTTTTTATGTATACAATAGGCTACACACCTGTTTAAAAATGACACCATTAACAATGTGAGATTTTTAATTCCCACTTTAAGTCATCAACACATTTATTTAGTTTAGTATGAGGCAATAACATTCAGCACATTTTGTTAATAATTGCATACTGAGCATGATTCTAGCTTAAAATAATCTTAGAAAAACCTAAATCTAAAAGAAAAACTCTTAACAGTGGGCTCCAAACCTATATTTCTACAGAAAATATCCATGGCACAAAACTATGTTACACATTAGTAATGCAAGAAAATGTTAAAGCTGTTCTTCAAATGACTTTGTTGTAGTGAAACAACTGCAGTTCAACGGCGGCGTCAGATTGGCAGGAAACATTTTAATTAAAGGGATAGTTCACCTCAACTTATTTACTCACTCTTATGTCTGCAAGTCTTCTGAAGTCTTGGTTTTGTGTGGGAAACAGACTTGAGCTTAAAGGGTTAGTTCACCCAAAAATGAAAATTCTGTCATTAATTACTCACCCTCATGTCGTTCCACACCCGGAAGACTTTCATTCATCTTTGGAACACAAATTAAGATATTTTTGATGAAATCCAATGGCTCAGCCTGAATTGACAGCAACACAAAAAGCAACTAAAGACATATTTAAAACAGTTCATGTGACTACAGTGGTTCAACCTTAATATTATAAAGCGACAAGAATACTTTTTGTGTGCTAAAAAACAAAATAACGACTTAATTCAACAATATCTAGTGATGGGCGATTTCAAAACACTGCTTCATGAAGCTTCGAAGCTTTACGAATCTTTTGTTTTGAATCAGTGGTTCGGAGCGTGTATCAAACTGCCAAAGTCACGCCCCCCAGTGGTGAACCACTGAAAGTTCGAAACACTGATGACAAAGTCTCGTTTACTGAAATCACATGACTTTGGTAGTTTGATACTCACTCCGAACCACTGATTCGAAACAAAAAATTCGTAAAGCTTCATGAAGCAGTGTTTTGAAATCGCCCATCACTAGATATTGTTGAATAAAGTCGTTATTTTGTTTTTTTGCCACACAAAAAGTATTCTCATCACTTAATAATATTAAGGTTGAACCACTGTAGTCACATGAACTGTTTTAAATATGTCTTTAGTAGCTTTCTGGGCATCTGAAAGTGTTCATTATCTTGCTGTCAATAGAAGCCTCACTGAGACGTTGGATTTTATCAAAAATATCTTAATTTGTGTTCCGAAGATGAACGAAGGGGTGTGGATTTACATGAGGATGAGTATTTAGTGACAGAATTTTCATTTTTGTGTGAACTAACCCTTTAAGTTGTCATTCAGCGGTAGTACTCACATTCAGTACGCTGTTCATTTTTGTTTCTTCTGAGACAATTATTTTTAATACATCAGATTTGGTTAACAAATCAAACTGCTCTAGTTCTCAACTCAGTAACTCAATGATCCGGCCACAGTTAACAGCTCAGAAGATTATCATTGAATAAACAACTTGAATTTTAATTCATTACTCACAGAAAGGAATAATATGTCTTGACAAGATTTGGAATACAACGCATAAGCTGTATGGACTATAATGATGACATTTGTCATTTTTAGAGCTTGAAAGATGTGGTCAACTATGAGCTTTCAAATGGAAACGTTTCTTTTTGTGTTCCACAGAAAAACCACAACAGTAAACGGGTTTGGACATGGACATTGGTCATGAGGGCGAGTAAATAATGACAGGATTGAATTTTTTGATCGAACTATGTTTTCACTCCACACAAGGCACTCAGGATGACAACATGTGGCACATGTGTCAAACACTGTGGCTCTTCATGTGCCTGTTCAAGTGTGTACGACACGTGTAAGCCTTTGGGCACAGAGGACATGGGAACGGCCTCTTCCCAATATGAGTGTACATGTGCTTGCTCAAGTCATAGCGGCGGATGAATCGTTTCCCGCACTGTAAGCAGCAGTGCGGACGCTCTCCGGTGTGAAAGCACATGTGCGCCGTCAGGTGACTCGAAACCACGAATTTCTTGCTGCAGATTTTACACTGATACGGCTTCTCTCCCGTGTGAGAACGCAGATGCACCTGCAAGCATCCGGCGGAGACGAAACCCTTTCCGCACTGATGGCAAACGTACGGCTTCTCCCCGGTGTGAATCCTGATGTGGATTTTCAAATTCCCAGACAGTGAAAACTGCTTCTCGCAGTACGGACAGACGTGCGGCCGCTCGCCAGAATGACATCTCATGTGGGATTTTAATTGGATTTTGCTGTAAAACCGCTTTCCGCATTGCGAACATAGGAGAGGTTTTTCGCCCGTGTGGTTTGAGAGGTGGGCGAGCAGGCTGCTGTTTGCCGAAAAGCACTTCCCGCATTGGTCGCATATATACGGCCTGAACTCTGCGTGCGTCTTCAGATGGCTTCTTAATTCGCTGTCGACGCTGAACGTCAAATCACAAAAACGACACTTTCCTGGCTGGCGTTCCGGTTTCGACGGGGCCGCGTCTTTAACTTTATGAGACTTTTGGTGGATTAAACTGGCTCGGTACGAGCCGAAAGTCTCGTTGCATTGTTTACAGGTGTAGTTCCTTTTAACAGCAGGAGTTCGGTGAGCTCGCCGGTGACCGACCAGTCGTGACAGACTTGTGAACATCCGTCCACATTCAGGGCATTTGTGTGTGGTTTTCTCTTTGTGCACTCGGTTGTGTCTGTATAGGGTCCTGAGGGATCTAAAGTGGGCTGTGCATTTGATGCACTTGAAAATTCTGGTATTGCAGCTGATGTTCTTGTGCGCCGTCAGCTGCGTCGAATCGTCGAAAACTTGCCCACACTGATGACACTCGTGTGTCCCCGCCTGGGTGTGAATTTCCTGGTGCTTGACAAGATCAGAGCGATAGATGAAGTATTTCGTGCACTGCTGACATTTGTGTACGGTTCTGCCTGCATAGTGGAAGCCTTTAGAAGGTGAGTTTGGGAAGGTGTCAAGAGCGGGCCGCTGGAGAGGCACAGCAGTCTGAAAAATTAAATCACCTAAAGGAAAACATTGGACAAAAAGAGATGGTTTAGTCTAAAGATGATGAAAAGGTGTAATGAGAATCTTGACAGATATCCGGAAGGGCTGTACCTCTATGAGTATCGTTGGTGGATGACGGCACGCTTGGCTCTTCCGAGTTATTCCTACAAAAAGAATAAACAGGATGTTTTACAAATCAAACATTTTATATCTTAAAGGGTTAGTTCACCCCAAAATGAAAATTCTGTCATTAATTACTCACCCTCATATCGCTCCACACCCATAAGACTTTTGTTCATCTTCGTAACACAAATTAAGATATTTTTGATGACAGAATGATGTCAGTAAAACTTTGACACCTCAAAAAGTTCATAAAGAGATTGGAAAACTAATCCATATGAATCGAGTGGTTTAGTCCAAATTTTCTGAAGAGAATCAATCGCTTGTTATGATGAACAGATTTTATTTCTTTTATTCACATGTAAACCTTGATCAGCGAACATAAGCAGAAGCTCAACTGAACCTGAATAATCTCTTCCGAAAGCTCAAATGTGCTGCGTAACACACGAAAATGAACCTCATTGGTTACGCAGCACGTTTGAGCTTCCGGAAGAGGTTTGTTCTTGTGCATTATTTAAAAAATTTGGACTAAACTGCTCGATTCATATGGATCACTCGATTCCGATTTCTTTATGAACTTTTTCAGTTGCAAAGGCAGTCTATGGAAGGAAATCTGATTCATCAAAAATATCTTCATTTGTGTTCTGAAGATGAACAAAAGTCTTATGGGTGTGGAGCGATATGAGGGTGAGTAATTAATGACAGAATTTTCATTTTGGAGTGAACTAACCCTTTAAAGGTGCCCTAGAACTTTTTTTAAAAAGGTGTAATATAAGTCTAAGGTGTCCCCTGAATGTGTCTGTGAAGTTTCAGCTCAAAATACCCCATAGATTTTTTTTAATTAATTTTTTTAACTGCCTATTTTGGGGCATAATTAGAAATGAGCCGATTCAGGGTGTGTGGCCCTTTAAATCTCGTGCTCCACGCCCCAAAAGCTCGCGCTTGCCTTAAACAACATAAAAAAAATTTCAAACAGCTAATATAACCCTCAAAATGGATCTTTACAAAGTGTTCGTCATGCAACATGTCTAATCGCGTAAGAACAGTGTTTATTTTGATGTTTACATTGATTCTGAATGAGTTTGAGGCTATATGCTCCGTGGCTAACGGCTAATGCTACACTGTTGGAGAATGAAGTTGTGTTTGTGCATTATACAGACTGCAAGCGTTTAAAAATGAAAATAGTGACGGCTCTTGTCTCCGTGAATACAGTAAGAAACGATGGTAACTTTAACCACATTTAACAGTACATTAGCAACATGCTAATGAAACATTTAGAAAGACAATTTACAAATATCACTAAAAATATCATGTTATCATGAATCATGTCAGTTATTATTGCTCCATCTGCCATTTTTCACTATTGTCCTTGCTTGCTTACCTAGTCTGTTGATTCACCTGTGCACAGATCCAGACGTTTATACTGGCTGCCCTTGTCTAATGCCTTTGATAATGTTGGGAACTTGGGCTGGTATATGCAAATAATGGGGGCGTACACCCGACTGTTACGTAACAGTTGGTGTTATGTTGAGATTCGCCTGTTCTTCGGAGGTCTTTTAAACAAATGAGATTCATATAAGGAGTAAACAATGGAGTTTGAGACTCACTGTATGTCATTTCCATGTACAGAACTCTTGTTATTTAACTGTGCTGAGGTAAATTCAATTTTTGAATCTAGGGCACCTTTAATTCAAGAACACTACAGAGTAAATTTCATAGCAATGTGCTCAGTCCTAAAAAAATAGATGGTAAGATAATGAGGAATATTACTCAAAGCAGACATTTTGATAACAGTCTGACAGTAATTATCTTGAAATTATTATTGAATGCTGTGAATTTGTTGCACAAGACGCACTCTCAGAACCATCTCAGAAATTGCATATCAGAAAACTATCACCTACATCATTAAAGGTGCTAAAGAGGATGTTTTGTTTTATACATTTTTGAAATATTACTTGAAACTGTCTTTACTAACTGATAAAAGACTATTTATTAGGTGCACTGAAAGGAATAATATTAATATACATCATTTGTGCACGAGGTAGGGCCTTAAAAACATCAGCCAATGATCGCGTAAACGATTGGCCCTCTGGCTTGTCAATCACTGCCGTGACGTTCCTTGTGAGAGACGAGCGCGGCTGCGCGCTCCAGTAACTTTCCACACTCCACAGGCGCCGCATGCAATGTTTTTGTCAGGAGACAGGAGTAACAACTGCAGATTAGAGTTACCTGTGGTGAGTCCGACATAATGAATCCACTAACACGACACAGCGAATGCCGGTGGTAAACACTCGTGTTCCAATACTCGTGCACGGGTTTTGGGAGGCGTTCCCTCGAAATGAGCTGTGAAGGAGGGGGGGGGTTGTTCTTACGCATGCGCTCATTTCAAAAACTCACTAACAGTCTTTGGTTTCTCAGTCGACGAAAAGATCCTCTGTAGCACCTTTAACACCAACACCAAAAATGATTTCAATTGAGTGTGACAACTTCAATTTTGTGGTGTGCAACATACAAAATGCCCATATTGCTGATTTTGGAGCTTGAGCCTTAGACCCCAATGACTTTCACTGTATGGACAAAAACAGCTAAAAAAATTCTTCAAATGTGACCCTGAACCACAAAACCAGTCATAAGTCGCATGGGTATATTTGTAGTAATAGCCAACAATACATTGTATGGGTCAAAATTATCGATTTTTCTTTTATGCCAAAAATCATTAGGATATTAAGTAAAGATCATGTTCCATAAAGATATTTTGTAAATTTCCTACCTTAAATATATCTAAAATTTATTTTTGTAAGTAATATCCATTGCTAAGGACTTCATTTGGACAACTTTAAAGGTGATTTTCTCAATATTTTGATTTTTTTTTGCACCCTCAGTTTCCAGATTTTCAAATAGTTGTATCAAATTTTTCCTATCCTAACAAACCATACATCAATGGAAAGTTTTTTTATTAAATTTTCAGATGATGAATAAATCTCAATTTTAAAAAATTGACCCTTATGACTGGTTTTGTGGTCCAGGGTTACAAATATCTTTGTGTTCTACAGAAAATTATACAAATCTGAAGAGATGAGAGTGATAGAAATGATTTTTGCACTATTCCTTCAAACTAAATTAAAAAAAAAGAAATACATCTATTCATCTTCAGTAATTGATTAGTTGGTTGTTATATAACTAGCTGACCATCCTGCCCACACCTAGTAATATTGGTAAGGTAAACGTACCGTTGCAATTCATCAGCGTTTGAGTTTGTTTCCTTTTCTCCATCACTGTCTCTGGAGGACTCTGATGATTCACAGCTGGAGCTGGATCCCACATCCTGGACATTTGGATCACCTGTCCCAGTCTCCTTGTCCATACTATGTTGTTGGTTTGGCAGGTTTTTAGAATCGAGAGGCAGTAACTTGCCATCATCATTGTGCTGGTTTATAATGACCGAGTCGCCAACAGGCGGCAGTGACAATGATGATACTATTCGATCCTCAACTATTGATGGAAGAGCTTCAAAATAAAAATATGAAAACAAAATTAGCCATTGACCAATTGTGCTTTATAACTGTATTTTATAGTAATATAAGTGGGTCTCAATCTTCATCTGGTGCTCTGGTTAGCTGGATAAGTTTTGGTATATCTCAACATAAATTTGTGATTTTCCAATCAGAATTCTCAAATCTGTTTACTGGGCGAAGTAGATATCTCAGCTATAATTCTCTAACATATCAAGTTCAACCTAAAGCATATGGAATAACACTAATATTCAAAGACTAAATTTTACCATTTTTTTCCAAAGTCCCACAAACATCTGTTTGCAGCAAGGATAGCAAATTGTGTGATTTGCAAACAGAGTCCACACATGCATCGAGCTCCCCAGGGTGACAGCTAAGCAACAATGAAAGCTGAAATAAAAGAAAATGAAGATTAAAAATACATTACAAACACAAAAAAATCTGTATAATAAGTAGCAGGCCTGAATCATTCAGATACGATAAGCGTGTATCATCAGACCTGTTTGAAGTTTGGTACAGGCAGAAGTTGCTCCAATCTGGAGAGGAAAAAGCCAACAAGGACTTGCAGTGCTTTATCAAAGTCAGGACCATACTCGACCGGAAATACTTCCTGAAACACAAATTTCATTTGAAGTCTTCATGCAAACCTATCTGAAAAACAGCCATTAAGATTGAGCAACTTCCACTGCAGTTCATAGCACCTATGGTGCAGGTCGGACATCAAGGACATGTCTTTAGCACATGTTCACAAGACTCTGAAATGAAAGGTGCAAGAGAACTCTTAAATGAATCTTACGGAGCTGAGAATGAACATTCACCCATAGACAAACAAAGTTGTCTGTTTTTTTTTACAGTTACACGTGTGGTTGGGTATTCCAATAAGGTAAAAAGAATGAAGTCAAACATTTAAATAACCTATAAAACATATTTATTCTGTCTTTTTACAAAATATTCTTTTGCAACTGAACAAAAATCAGCAGCCTACAGAACAAAAATCAACAGCCGAACAGTGTAAAGAATACTTACACATGGAGCTTTTGCCTATAGTTTTAACAAAAATACCACAGCAAAAACAACTAGACAAACTAATATAAATTTCAAACATTATTAAAGACAAGTAAATAGTCAGTAATAAAATAAGAACAAATAAATTAGCTATAGTATAAATAAATACAAAGTTCAGGTACAGAAATTGAAATCAGATGTAATCAAAGCCACGTTTCCACCGAAATTACCCGGAACAATTGTACCAGGAACTTTTCTCCCAGGAACTTTTTGTCCCCCCCAGACCTGTTGCCTTCTGCGTTTCCACGCGGTCTAAAGTACTGTGAAGATTAGGCTAATTTGTCCGGTGACGTAGTACTGCGCGCAACTGTTTCTTCCTGTCAGTGACGGACCGTAATCATTCTTGTGCGACAGAAAAAGCAGTATGGAGGAGATTCAAGGAATGCTGCTTCTGCTCATGGTGTATTGGTTTACTAAAGAAATAATGAACCAAACGGCCGAAAACAGACGAGCACTGATAGTAAAGCGTATACAGAAAGCTCGTAATTCTCGATATAAAATGAGACAACGTGTCTTATCAGCAATTTCCGACATCGACCGTGAGATGGCTGGGACGAACGCGCGCCATCGGGCAGAAAGAACAAGATTGGTAAGAAAACAATCAAAATTATCCAGAGTTGTGAAGAATGTTATTATGGAATTTACTGCTGCGTGGAGTTGACCAATCAAATGCGGCGTGAATCCGACCAATCAGCATGTTCAGCGCCTAGTCCCACCCCCGAAAGTTCCTGAACTTTGAAAAAGTACCACCTCGCCATCAGGGACTTTTCTGAGGGGGAAATTTTACCCGGAACTTTTTTTAGTTCCTTGTTCCTGCGGTGGAAACACACCGAGTACCAGCCCAAAGTCCCTAGTTCCTGGGTAAAGTTCCTGCGGTGGAAACGGGGCTCAAATGTAAAATAATTTCTTCTTATAAATAAATTATACACTTATCTAAAGTTACAAAAGTTATTCAGTCAAGAAATTATTCAGTCAAGATCAGAAACTATCGATTTTAGACACAGTTGCTCCTTTGCAACCCTTTGCAAAAAAAAGATGAACCCTACTCCTTTCCTCGGGTCATTTTGACCCAAAATGATTATATTTAGAATTTTTAAAAATCTGGTGTTTATCTGAGTGGTCTAAAGCCTGGAACACACTAAGCCGATGGCGACGAACTAGTGGTGACAAAAGTATCTAAAGTTGGCTTGACACACCAAACTGACGCTCGACACCCGACGGCCAAGTAGCACGTCCGTTCTGCGCCTGCGTAAGATGAAATGCCTTTCTGAACCAGCAGGTGGCAGTAGCTAAACAGCCAATCAGAATGATCAGATGGCCCGACAGACTGGCGAGTTCCGACGCCAATTCAACATGTCGAATCGGCCGAAAAAAAGCTGATGAGAAACAACTTCAGGCAACGGTGTGAAACACACTGAGAAAACTTAGTCGGCCGACGAACAAAAACTGCCCGATGGCCGACCGTCGGCTTGGTGTGTTCCGGGCTTAAGAGCTTGCTTAAAACGTTCACACTTGAAATGAGAATATACACACTCTCAAACACACAAAAATGACAGGATTCATAGGATTTGTATTTGTAATAAAAATGGTAACAAATCCTTCCCTTGTGGGTCAATTTGACCCCCATGAGGAATGAATGGGAAATGGGGAAACAATTTTTTGGTCAAAAAATATATATAAAGATCTGGCACAATCCAGAACACACACATGCTCAAATGAAAGGATGAGACTAGAATATCCCCAATGCAGAACAGACTCACACAAACACATAGAAATACACAAAATCTCCCCAAATCTTCTATAGAATCTCCATAGAAAAACTATAGGCCCCTCTAGTGGCAGTAATCATAAAATGCAGATTAATGTCATTCAATCCATTGCATTGCATTATCCTGCAAATTTCTATTCTGACAGCAAATATACATACAAAAACATACACATATACATCTATGCATGCTTTTTCATCTGGAACATTTCATACTCAAGAGTGTTTGTTCATCTGCAGTACGTCTCCAACTTTTTTAATGGATCTTGAAGGCACTGACCTGAAAGAAGTATTCTCTTTTCATGGAATCCTCTAGCAAGCTCAGAACGAGTTGAAGTACGCTGTCTTGTAAGCTCTCCATGTCTGTGTCATTCACCTGTGGACAAACAGAAAATCAATTTAAGCCAACTGTGTCACAACAGTTGATGCGTGAAAAGCTTAGGTGCGTACTCCAGACATTACAGCCGTGCAGAGAGTGAACCAACCTCTGCAGCATCACCCACAAGAGCTTTCACCGTGAGGGCGGCATTGTTCTTAATGTTGTTGAGAGCAAAGAAGGTGCTGAGCTCATTCAGAGGAGAAACAGCAGTGTTCACAGCAAAGTTCACAGTCTATGATGATTGCTGATTCTCTGCTACAAGCTTAAAGGGATAGTTCACCCAAACATGAAAATTTGATGTTTATCAGCTTACCTCCAGGGCATCCAAGATGTAGGTGACTTTGTTTCTTCAGTAGAACACAAATGATGATTTTTAACTCCAACCGTTGCCGTCTGTCAGTCATATAATGTATGTCAATGGCAACACAATCTATAAGAGTCAAAAAAACATGCACAGACAAATCCAAATTAAACCCTGCGGCTCGTGACGACAAATTGATCTCCTAAGACACGAAACAATTGGTTTGTGCGAGAAACCGAACAGTATTTATATAATTTTTTTACCTCTAAAACACCATCATGTCCAACTGCCCTCCACATCCGGTTGGTGAGGTCAAAAAACACGCTCTGATGCCGGAAGTGATCTCTCGTGCTTTGCTTCAATGAGTGCGAGACATCCCTTCTGTTGTCAGAGCACGATCAGACCTCACTAACCGGATGTGGAGGGCAGTTGGACAAAGTGGTGTTTTAGAGGTAAAAAATGATATAAATACTGTTCCGTTTCTTGCACAAACCGATCGCTTCGTATCTTAGGACATCAATGTGTCGTCACGAGCCGCAGGGTTTAATTTGGATTTGTCTATGATTGTTTTTTTACTCTTACAGGCGAAGTTCCCATTAACATGCATTATATGACTGACAGACGGCAACGGTTGGAGTTAAAAATCATCATTTGTGTTCTACTGAAGAAACAAAGTCACAAAAACAAAACAAAAACAATGACTTTATTCAACAATTTCTTCTATACCCTGTCAGACTCGCACACAGTTGACGCAGTGAACGCTGTGCAGCGTTTCTGTGTTTATGTCCGAACGCCGGCTCAGTATTGGCTGACCCTTTTCACGTGAGCACCACGACGCATGCGTGTGATGCTGATGTAGGAGCTGGACAATACTGAGCCTGCGTTCAGATGTAAACACGGAAACGCTGAACTGCTGTCTATGGGGGATAAAAAAAACAACAACAAAAAAAAACAAAACAGATTTTATCAAAAATATCTTAATTTGTGTTCAGAAGATAAACAAAGGTCTTACGGGTGTGGAACAACATGAGGGTGAGTAATTAATGACTGAAATTTCATTTTTTGGGTGAACTAACCCTTTAACACTCTGAATCGGGTGAACTGCTGCTGACTTCAGCCCTACTAGAGCCAATGTGGGGAATACACCACAAAAACTAGCCCGACAGATGCTCACAAACGGCCCGATAGAATCAATGTCCAAAAGTGTTTGTATATTGTAGGTAATAAAAAAAAATGACAACCAGTACAAAAGATGAGAATTTGAGACAAATCAATGCTATGTTGTGTCGAATCTTGTAACATGGCTGTCCCATCCTGGAATGCATTCGATTCTGGATAAACTGAGAACCACAATTTTTTTGTTTAGAATAGAGATCACGTTTCTCTGACGATTCTGACAAAATGTTAATTGCCGCAGTCTATTTAAAAAAATATTTAATTAATTAGATTTTTTTAACTTTGAAATGATTCATTGACTCACTCATAAAGACTTTTTTACTAGATGAATCAGTATTTTTGAACTAATCTCTTGAATGAATGATTTAATGACAAATACATTTTTTAACGGTCACTTGTCGCCACCTACTGGTGTAACAATGTAACTGATACAAACTTTATTTGAAGCATCAATTTATTTTCAAAAGGTGATTTGCTCTATTTTAATCACTACCGTAGACATCAGTGTTTATATCCGAACTATAAACTTTCATCCCAGTACTTCTGTGATCATTTGAATTACTGTAACACAGAAATAAAGATACTGTGTGGTTGAAAAGACTGTGAAGCTGTTTTTCATACCTATACATGATAACTGCTCTCTTTGACCCAGCAAAAACAGATTAGAATTTTTGCTGTGATCATTCTTATCAAAGTTTAATAGACATAGCCGAATCGCTGTCATAGAGGAATAAGAATCGAGATTTTAACGATTAATCGTGCAGCTCTAGTATGGACAAAGTCAATTTTACAAAACCTTTGAACAACATTGAATAATATTCATGTCCAGAGTATCTGCAGGTATCAGCATTAATACCATTTTCAAGACCTTTCCAAAAAGTTAAGACCTGCACATCACTTCCATTGGCTTCAATGCGAACAAACAAAATCACCCTGCTCAGAGATGCACATTACAAATGAATAATGGACTTTAAAAAAAATCTGTTTTGTAATATTAATACTGGACTGAAAATATAAATGATAAAAATAATAATGCATTTTTATTTGGGGATACAAGAGTAAAACATTTTTGTTTGAATTCACGTATGCATTATTGTATGACTTATTTTACGATTACTGTGGTGTCAATTCAGTTGCATTTTTAACACCTTTAAAAAGTGAATTGAAGACATTTTAATGCTAATTAAGGCCTTATTTTACATTAAAACTTATTTTTACATTTTAAGACATAAGGATCACCATGAGGTCATTTACTACAGGGGAATTGGTTTACTGCATACAATCAAAAAAATGACTATATGTAATCATAACAGACATACATAATCAGAGTATTCTGATATTAATCAGAATCATCTTGTAAACGTAAATGCAGTTGCATCGAGAAGATACACATTTGCATTTTGAGTGCTTCAGTTGAGTTTTATTAAAATCAGTAGATCAGTACTGGCCATTCTAAACATGTGTAATTCATTGCCCTCAAACGTCAGCTCTTGCTAATTAAAATTAGGATTTAATATTTAGGAAAATAAAAACGTGTAATAGAAAATGAAAAAACATTGAGACTCCACATACCTTTAATAAATCAGTAGTCTGAATTTGATGAATGTGTGATTTGACAGTGTGAATGTCTGCGGGAAGCTCGCCTCGACACATCTCAAGAATCATCTAAAAGATCATTCACAGCAAACGAAACGCACAATCATACAACAATTAGTTCACAATGGACAGCATTTAATAGGTTTTAAAGTTAACTACATCTCCAACAGCTCTTTAGGCCTGTTTGCAATATATTTTTGGAAATTAAAAACACTTTTGCAGCAGTATGCTCAACCATTAAACAGTTATTAAATATTGCATATTGTTCTGAAAGTAAGTAGGGTCTCATTTCAAAGGCTGCGAAGATCACATTTGTTGTCTGTTAGCTCTTATGAGCCGTAATTATTGTAATTTCTTTCTTACTTCAGAATGTGATGGTTGCTCTCCTGAAATGACACACTTGTCTTGTTCACACACACTAACTGTATCTATTAAAGGATTAGTTCACTTTCAAATTAAAATTTCCTGATAATTTACTCACCCCCATGTCATCCAAGATGTTCATGTCTTTCTTTCTTCAGTTGAAAAGAAATTAAGGTTTTTGATGAACGCATTCCAGGATTATTCTCCATATAATGGACTTCAATAGACCCCAAATGGTTGAATTACTGCCCTCCACAGGTCAAAGTTTGAACTAAATTGTCATATACAATATGCTAGTGCAAGTATATGACAATTAGTTCAAACTTTGACCTGAGGAGGGCAGTAATACACTTAGCAGTGTCTACACTGCCGGAATTCTAATAGAGAAGAAGAAGAAGAGAGCTAGTTCAAGATTGCATTTATTGTTAAAACGTATAGAAGTGTTTTTTTTTTTTGTTTTGTTTTTTTAGAAAATGAGTGATGGTTTCTCTAGATAAGACCCTTATTTATCATATGGGATTGTGTAGAATGCTTTGAAACTGCAATGAAACTGTAATTTTGACCTTCAACCGTTTGGGGTCCATTGAAGTCCACTATAAGGAGAATAATTCTGGAATGTTTTCATCAAAAACCTTAATTTCTTTTCGACTGAAGAAAGAAGGACATGAACATCTTGGATGACATGGGGGTGAGTAAATTATCAGGAAATTTTAATTTGAAAGTGAACTAATCCTTTAAGTTTGGGTGTCAGGAAATGTGTTGCATGTGGAAGGATCCAGCACTAACACATTATCTAACAGTGGACTGACACATTTCACCACTGTAACTGCGTCAGGAGAGCAAACCTCAAAGAAAACGGTAACAAATACTGTACATAAACACATCTAACCTTAGCTCGCAGCCCTACTATCAAAGTGGCTCTCTGCCTCCTGCTTAACAGTTCTGGCACGAGGTTTGTCATCACAGAAACAAATTCTTCCAGTTTTCCAAACTGCTCCACATTCTGTTCCTGGACAACTTGCCACATGAAGGCAGATGTTAGACGAAGGGGAGAAACCAGCAGGCGAAGTGAGGAGAGAGGAGGGACAGACTCTACAGAGATATACAAACATTTATTAAAATTATTTAAAATGTATATTCATTTACACGTAAAAAAAGATATTGTAACAAAACGACAAATAATAACGTTACATGCCAGAACATAATCTATCAGTCTCATCCAACATGATGTACTAGCTGTGTACTTCAAAGCTATGATACTCTACATCAGTCTAGCCGTGAGAAATACTGTAGCATTATACATCTAACGACAAATAATTTAAACCATTGCAAGGTAGATAATTATACACACCCATTGCTTCTTTCTTTAAAAATATTTGGACTGACAAACAGTCTTGTTTCCAACTTCGTCCGTTGACTCGTTCCGTTACACACTGCGCATGCGCATGAAATAGAACCAAGAGCGGCAAAGAAGGCAAGAAGGTGCACTTTTAATGGGGCGGGGTTATCTGCTTTGGCTTTGTCTCTGATTGGTCAGGTGCGATGGTTGCGAATAATAATTATCAAATTTTTACTTTCACTTTGCATCTATTTTTTTTTTAAATATATGTTTTAAAGGTCATAAATGACAGTACTCAAGTAAAATATATTGTCCGAACTACTTTCTGAAGCAGCGCATAAGCGCCTGTCACGTGATATATGTTACTTTTCTCAGCGAAGCTAAAGGTGGACCAATCACAGTCGTTTATGATTATTGGATTCGGATGTATTTTAAAATCATTTTTATTCAGATTAATGGGGCCAGATTGTCAGGTGGCAATCTGTGCATCAATCTGATTTAAAGGATTATTCGTTTAGTGTATAAATATCTCTAGTGAGACGAAAAAACTCTGGAGATTTGAATGAGGTGCTATTGACACGCCGCCTCATGAGCCATCAGGCACCCCCTGGAGGAAAAAGACTTTCTGTTCTTTGTTATAGGCTAGTGTCATTAGCCGCCCAAACAGCACACATGTGTCTTTAAACCTTCCTCGCATCTTCTTTCTTTTAGTTGTATTCTGCACACAGCCATAGTGTACTGCCATCTACAGTTCAATACAAGTGAATAGTTACTGTAAACAACTAATTTTATCCACCACTGTCATAAAAAAGTAAAAAAAAGAAGTAAACTAATAAAAGAAACAATAATACATTGTTTGACGGAGATCCTAAAATGTTTTTATTATTATTTTAACAATAACTATGAAGGTCACTGTTTTTTTTATTATTTTTGAGTAGGTTTTTACATAAAGAATGTTGGTGTACATATATCACAATGTTCAAGAAGATCGTGTGAGTTTTCCTCATTTATTCTGGTAAATATTTACATTCCTTCTCAAGCCTCCAAGCATGATGCTGCAAAAGCTGGTTTAATCAAATCACAGACATGAAGTAACAACACACATGTTCTTTTTTGTTATTACTCTTGGGGACTTTAACAATGCAAGACTTACCAGTGAACTACATTACATGCCCCACCAGAGACAAAAAACATATTAAATCACTGCTACAGCACAATAAAGGACACTCTGTTCCCTGAACAGCTTTGGGACTCTCTGATCAATGCCCTGTTCATCTTCTCCTAATCTACAGGCAGAAACATAAATGGATTAGTTCACCCAAAAATGAAAATTCTGTCATCATTTACTCACCCTCATATCGTTACAAACCCGTTAAGACTTTTGTTCATCTTCAAAACAAATATTTTTGATTAAATCTGAGAGCTTCTGTCCCTCCATTGACACTGAATGCTGAACAGATTAAATTTAGGCTTTTATTCACATATAAACATTCATCAACGCACACATCAGTTGTGGTAAATGGAAATTCGAGCATGTTCGCTTGACGTGCAAAAACCAATGAGGTTCATTCTCGTGTGTTACACAGCACATCTGAGCTTCTGCAAGAGGTTTGTTATTGCTTGTCAAGCAGGTTCGATTGAGCTTCTGTTTATGTTCGCTGATCAATGTTTATACAGTGCTCAGTGTGAATGAGTGCACCCCCTTTGAGAAGTAACATTTTAAACAATATCTCAATGAACACAAAAACAATTTCCAAAAACTTATAACATGAAAGTAAGGTTAATAATATAACTTAGAGAACAAAATTTTCAGTTTTACTCAAATTAAGGTGATGCAAAAATGAGTACACCCTACTGAAAGTTTCTGGAGCAAAGCTAAATTTTAGACTACAAATGTCAGTTGACTATAAAAGGTTGTTAAAACCCCTTCCCATTTCATGCTGTCAGCAATGGCACTACATGGAAGAGAAATGTCACATGACCTGAGAAAGAAAATAATTTCTTTACACCAGAAAGGTGAAGGCTACAAGAAGATCAGCAAAGCTTTACTTATCAGTCAGAATACTGTAGCAAAAGTGGTACAAAAATGTAAAAAAGATGGAAATGCAACCATCTCACAGAGACATCCAGGTCGTCCACGGAAGTTAACACCTCGACAGGAGCTGATGAGAAGGGTTGAAGAAAATTGGCATGCAAGTTCACTCCAAACTGGGGTGACTATTTCCCGTGACACAATATGGCGTACACTGCAGAGGAATGGCATGCATGGGTGCCGCCCATGAAAGAAGACTCTCCTAAAGCCCAGGCACAATAAAGCCCACCTAGAGTTTGCCAGTGCCCATGCTGACAAAGATGAAGACTACTGGGACTCTATACTCTGGAGTGATGAGACCAAGATAAATGTTTTTGGAACTGATGGCTTCAAAACTGTATGGCGTCGCAAAGGTGAGGAATACAAAGAAAAATGCATGGTGCCTACAGTGAAACATGGTGGTGGTAGTGTCCTTATGTGGGGCTGCATGAGTGCTGCTGGTGTCGGGAGCTGCATTTCATTGATGGCATCATGAATTCACAGATGTACGGCTCTAAACTGAAAGAGAAGATACTACCATCACTCTGTGCCCTTTGTCGTTGTGCACTTTTCCATCCAACATGACAATGATCCTAAACACACATCTAAGGCCACTGTTGGATTTCTGAAGAAGAACAGGGTGAAAGTGATTCAGTGGCTGATCCCAATTGAACACCTGTGGGGAATTCTGAAGAGACAAGTTGAGAATCACTCTCCATCCAGCATCCAGTCTCTAAAAGAGGTCATACTTTTAGAATGGAAAATGTGGCAAAATGTTGCCAACTTGTTCATTCCATGCCTAGAAGACTTGGTGCTGTCATTTAAAATCATGGAGGCCATACAAGGCACTAGATGTAGTAGTTTTTGTTGTGGGGTGTACTCATTTTTGCATCACCCTAATTTGAGTAAAACTGAAAAATGTGTAATCTAAGTTATATTATTAACTTTACTTTCATGTTATAAGTTAAATAGATGTGATATTAAACTTAGTCTTGTCAACATTTTGGAAATTGTTTTTGTGTCATTGAGATATTGTTTAAAATGTTACTTTTCAAAGGGGGTGTACTCATTTACGCTGAGCACAGTAAATACTTAATAGAAGATAATGCTTTGAGACATTTTATTCATAAATGTCATTTTGAATTCAAGACAATAAACAGAAATGGACAGTTGAATGGATTTAGAACCTGGCATGCTTTGTATGTAAGGGTACTTTATTACATGAAGTACACATACATTACAACGACATACTTAAATGTGTTTATCTCTGACATACACAGAACAACAGATCTCACAGCAGTACAGTCGACATAAGTGGCATAGACAGACATATTACATTCTGTGTAAAAGTACAGAAAATCATGTTTTAGTAATCTGAGAAATGGACTACAAAAATTGCGTAGTGTGCATGTAATGAAGTGATCTGAACTGTAGTGGGCTGGAAACTATGATTTTACAGTATTTTGTACTATGTTGTTAGGGTTAAATGCATTGACCTATTTGATGGCTTATATTAAGGCTGGGAATATAAGCAAGGGATTTCATTTCCATATTTCTCCTCATATGTTCAAGTATTTAACATCCAAAAAAAAAACACACACACACACACACACACACACACACACACACACACACACACACACACACACACACACTTCACCTTTAAAGTCCATTCAAAATCTCAATATAATTAGTAGAAAGAAAGACATTGAGTTCACATTGTGCTTGATTAAATGCTTTAAAAGTCATAATAATGTATAATAATGGTATTGTTTTTAGCATAAACTGTCATGCGCACAATAAAATCACATGATTCAGTGCCTAGGCCAGAATATCCAAGCAAACCCAGGCAGGAACAGTGCTATAAGGACAGAAGAGAACAGATTCACTCCATTGTTATCCAGGATGGGTTTCCCACATATTCGTTTAACACTTGGTGACTCGTAACTCACGACTTTCCCGATGGATTCATCGTATCCTTGATGGAGAGGGAAAAATGGTCAATCATCAAGAATAATTTAAAAGAAATGCTCAAAGAAAAGTAAGCACTATATATTTTAAAACAAAACTGCTTCACTTGATTTTCCCATTTCAAAATATTTTTCTTCAAAGCTAAGATCATGCAACAACCGGTGGACAAGCATTTCTCCACATTTGGAGTTAGGAACATGCTATAATCGACTTCTTCATTTTTATTATTAAAGTGCCCAGATTATGCTTTTTTTTGAAGATTACCTTTCATGTAGTGTGTAATATAGCTGTTTGTGAATGTAAAAGGTCTGCAAACTTTCTTAGATCAAAGCACATGATAAATGGACTTCTTGTCTCCCAATAGAAAGAATAGATTTTGAACTGCCTGAAATGAGTCAAGTCCTGCTGAAACTATGTAGGTTTGCAACAAATTTGCATTTCACATGGAAACATTTAGTTTCCGATGTGTTGTAAGTGGTAGATCAATCACAACAGACTGGGCCATTCGACCAATCTCGGAAAGAAGGGGTTTAGAGAGACCGGATCCTTGATCAAACCGTTACAGACACTGTGAGAAAACAGGTGATGTTGCAATGTATATTATGTATTATTTGACCTTGAATGCATGTAAACCTATTGTAAGAGTCCTCCAAAGCAAAAAAGTAATCTTTAAAATAACATAATAGGGGCACATTTGTTCATATTTTATTTTGCACTTTTAACATAACATCTGTCCCTTCCTCCCCTACTTGGCTTCTAGGCTTTTTCTTATGGTAAGACGATTTGAGAGTGCATCTGTAGTGACATCTGCAGGATGGGAGGTTTGTTACAAATAATGTGCTACAAACAGCGTTAATTTTACAATTTTAGTCAGTCACATACATAGATTAAAAGATTTATCTTGGGAATTTAAGAATCCATAATGTTTTAGAAAATCTTATTTTTACCCAGTTCATCACACCCATGAGCCTACTAACACATGATGCCAATTCAGTGCTCAGTAACTTGGCATGACCAGTATGAGTAAGAGGAGGATAGATGCTTCTATTGTATAAAAAGTAAATTACCACTCTGGTACAGGAAACCTGGAATAACATTGTGAGTGGCCCCCAAGGGAAAAAAATGATATGATACCTTTGAGTAAAATTAATTTAATTTTAATTACCATATAATGTGTGCATTTATTTACCCTAATTTGATTTTATAATATTAATCAGCCAGATTACCTGAATACTGCATAGTTGCACCGAGGAATGAGTCTAGCAAAGATCCAAACAGCCCAGCTATTGCTGCATATAAGATGACAGGCCACTGAGGAACTGCCAAATGCAAATCTTTTACCAGCAGGAGTTGCATGAAGAAGTACGCTATACCCACTGCGCCTCCACCCAAAACACTGGCCACCAATCCAACAGCAGTGACTCCACCATTGGTACCTATAAACCAGTGAAGACAAAGGCATTTTGCTGAAATTTATCAATTCAAAGAGTCCATAATCAGGGTTTAAAATTAACACTCGCCAAAAACGGGTCACAGTAGCCAATTTGGGGGCTATGGTTATGTTCTGTCAATTTGCATGCCATCGCTATCAGAGCCTCCAACATTAGCAAAACAAAGAGACTTCTTTTACATTTCAACCCATTCTCTCTCCATAGCCATTCGATAAATGCTCCACATTTGCGTGTCATTATACATTCATCAAAAGTGCCCTCTGGAATCTTTATTGCAACACTGCCAGTAAACCCGTTGCTTTAAATCAGAAACATTTGTTGTCAATACACAGCAAAATCCCCAGAGTTAAATCAACTCTGCTCAGAGTACATATGGTCCCTCTCTATATAGTGTTAAAGTAACACTGAAGCAGAGTTCAAGGTAATGAGATTAAGTGATTAATTAAGTGATGATTGAGCATTAGTGATGAACACCTGCTGTTAACAAGCAGAATCACTGAAGAGAAATACAAGAACTACAACTGACTTCCAGCCACAGCCTAAGGTGAACTCAACTGAAGATAAAAGACATCAAACTCCACAAACAGCATATTATCTCATTAACTTTAACTCTGCTTCAGTGTTATTTCAGTTCTATGTATAGAGGGAACATATGTTCTCTGACCAGAGTTGATTTAACTCTGGGGATTGTGCTGTGTATTCTGACGCAAAGGGCTAAAGGCCATGATAGTTATATCATGGTAAAATTATATTGGTGGAGTAAAATATTGTCAATGTGATATTTTGGGGCATGATTATCACTAGCATTGTTATGCACCTTGGGAGTGAGAGTCACGGGTTGGTTTTTAATGGCTGTCAATGGAAAAGTGGATTCAAAGAGCTGAGTTCAGTACACTGACTTCAGTGAGGAAACCACAGATCACAGCTGATGAATTCACAGCCTGTCTACTAAACTTTAACATGTTTACCATTACACATTCATATTGAAGCTACACTTTTTGTTTTTTCTGTCTTTGAAAGTGTCTTTTGTTCACCAAGCTTGCATTTATTTGATAAGAAATATAGTAAAAACAGTAATTTTGAGAAATATTATTACAATTCCAAATAAATTGATGAGTATAAGCTACTTTTCTCAAAAACATAGGGGGGAAAAAAGTATTATTACAAACTTTTGACAGGTAGTATACAGTAGTGGCCAAAAGTAATGTCTAGAGGGAATATTTATTTTTCATGACCCTATAAGTTTGATTAAACAATCAGAATATAGGAAAAATATTTTATATTTTTTAAATAAAAAAAATGTAAAAACAAAACAAGGTTATTTACCTGATTTTGCAACAAAGGCAAACTACAGCTACATGTTTAATTTTACTATGCAAAAAAAAAAAACCCATAGAAAAACAAAAAGCTCACACGAAAAAACATTTAACATAACACAATTAGTTATTGATATTTCTCTTATTTTTGCATGTGTTCATAATTTCTTTGTATGACATCCTGGCAAAACAATTATGTCTGCACGATATGACATGTTTCATAACGTTATCACAAATAAATCTCCAAGCACAACTAAGCAAATTACTTACAAAATACAGCATCATTTACAGCATCTGTACCATCAGTTTGTGTTGTATTTAAACATGAAATGATGCCACATATTCTGTTAATTAAACTGTGAACATTGTAATATTTTGTTAATTTCCACAATTTCAATGTTGTGCTTTGTATACCTGCTGGGACGTATCTCCAGGAGGTGATGAGCCTGGGCTTGCTCTTACTAAGCACAGGACCCACCTCAGAAGCCCAGGTGTCCCCTGTGCTGCAAGCCAGGGCTCCTAATAGGGATAAGCACATCCATGAAGCAGAATATTGCTTCCCAAAATCCACAGGTATTTCTCCAGGACCAGATTCAATCATATAGAGCAGCGCCAATTCTGTAGGAACTCCACCATTACAGAAAACTTGCAACCAGTTCCTCTGGCCACCTGCAGACATCAGAGAAGTCAACATCTGCCATCAATTCAGAGGGGCTGAAAATCAGTTGGGTTAGACAGCACTATACAAACAAACAAGAATTGAAAAGCTTACTAATTTTTAAAGTGATTTTTATGAACGTTTTGGATTTTTGAATTTGAAAATGAGAGCCATATGGCTCGGACCAAATTAGATTTTCAGAACACAACAAACATGTAATGTCATGATACCACCAGAGCTGATAGGACCAACTGAGTCTCTGCAGAATTCAGAAATGGTGAAGAGAATTATGAGGGCCAATCAGAGCAGAGCAGTTTTTAACCTTTGTAATCCATTCGATTGGAACATCTGAATTGTTCAGTAGCCACTTACCTTCTTTATAATCGGAGTCGATTTGTTTTTTGATGTCCCCCTTCCATTTGGTTAGTTTGGTGGATGTGATGAAAAAGGTTAACAAAGCTGCAAAAAAGCTCATGTTGGCCATAGTAAGAGCAAAGCCAACCAGCATTGCTGCAAAGAGAAGGACATTTTTTTAAATTTTGCAATTTATTAATCTAGTCACATCATCAACAGTACAATACCATTTGCCATCCAAACCAGTACCATCCGACTTTAATACATCCTATGCGATAGCAAAACATTTCCGTCCTAAATGATTCACTTACACAAGTTTTTTTATGTTTTTTCCCAACTTGCAAAAGACATACATATTCACCATTTGTCATAAAAAATAGCTGCAATTGAAAAACAGTGTTAAAGTGCTTTAAAAGTTTTTTTTTAAATTAGATTTTTATTATAGTTTTTATTATGTTTTCTTTAGCAAACCTGTAAGCACCTTAATCAGAGATAATAAAAAAAAGGCACCGCCCAGATCTCCATAAATGTTTGCATCATTTTTAGAATCATAAGTCATGTCTTTATACCTAGTTTCGTGTTCTGAGTTCTGTTCTGAGGTTTATGTTTATGAATTATAGAATACACTTTTTGGTACACTCAACCACAGCCCTATTTTTTAAATGACCAAGTTATAGCCATACAAATACTAAACTTTAACATTTTCTGATAATTATTGACCTAGGGATTTCAGAGAATTTTTGTTGAGGTTGAGTGAAAAATCAAGGACTTTTGCAGAATTTCACAATTATTATTATTATTATTTTTATCAATACTTTATTGTGCTTATTCTTACAAACAGCTACCAGTACTGACAGCAACAAACATTCACTGAACAATGAAGGAGATAATATGAAGTAGATTACAGTATCTCACAGAAGTGAGTACACCCCTCACATTTTTGTAAATATTTTATTATATCTTTTCATGTGACAACACTGAAGAAATGACATTTTGCTACAATGTAAAGTAGTGAGTGTACAGCTTGTATAACAGTGTAAATTTGCTGTCCCCTCAAAATAACTCAACACACAGCCATTAATGTCTATACTGCTGGCCACAAAAGTGAAAAAACTGAAGCAGAGTTCAAATTAATGAGATAATATGATGTTTGTGGAGTTGTTTAATCAGATCTTGAGAGATTTAACATCTTTTATCTTCAGTTGAGTTCATCTTAGGCTATATATCTTGTGTTTCTCTTCAGTGATTCTGCTTGTTAACAGCAGGTGTTCATCACTAATGCTCAATCATCACTTAATTAATCACTTAATCTCATTAACTTTAACTCTGCTTCAGTGTTACTTTAACACTATATAGAGAGGGACCATATGTACTCTGAGCAGAGTTGATTTAACTCTGGGGATTTTGCTGTGATAGGCAAAAATGTCTTAGACACTTAAAACCACTTAAAACCTAGGTTTTGTTAAGGGATTAATTCATGTTATATCTTAGTGTGTGTTTCAAAAGGATAGGTTAGTTTAGATTGTTTAGGTTTTTTTGTGTGTGTGTGTGTGTGTGCTCATTTTAACTGGTAGAAATGTTTGTTTGTTTGTAAGAAAGCACTGCTTTGGGACATATTCTAGTAGACTATCTCTTTACAACCTGTAACGAGTGTTGAAACAATAAAATGTGTACTTAAAATGAACCCACAAGGCCATTTGTGCTTTAAAATATATTCCTCACCTCCTATGGCACCACCATGATCAAGACTCCTACGTTTAAATGCTCGAAATGTAATGTAAAGAGGGACCAGCACTGAAAACAGCCACCGCCATGGTGATACTGGCTGCAGAGTACCTGCAAAACAGCATTTTATATACACTGAATTGCATATGAAAGTCAGACTTTAACATTACCTTTCAAAATTTCTAGGCCTGGAAACAACACTTTTTATATTCCCTGATATTTCCAGGAAAGTTAGGGTTAGTATAGAAACGCAAACTGTAATCCTTACATTTTAACAACATCTTTTCTTAGAAAAGTCTAAAAGCTGTAAAATTGCTGCAAAAGCTTAAAGCTGTCCGTTTTTATCAATTTGTCACAATGTCTTGTAAGAAATAAGAATTGTAATCTCGAAATATGTATTCTTGGCTATCTATAAATTTAAATAATCTATTAAAGGAACACTCCATTTTTTTGAAAATAGGCTCATTTTCCAACTCCCCTAGAGTGTGTTACGGTTGGTTGCAGGAAGGAGCACAGACGAGGAGAATAAATCCAAATACTAGTTTAATGATGTAATCCACAGGGTAACAGGCATATAGATACAACACAACCTACTCAAACGGTGAACGGACAAAGACTGAGTGAACAGGGGGAAACTAAATAGCAAACATAACAAGGATGATTAATAAGACACAGGTGATACAGATGAACTAATAATGAAGGCGGGAAACAGAACATGTGATCATAGAATGCAAACAGAAAGTCCATAAACTGAAACTGAAACTAAACAGACTGTGACAGAGTTAAACAGTTGAGTTTTACCGTTTTCGAATCCATTCAGCCGATCACCGGGTCTGGCGGTACCATTTTTAGCATAGCTTAGCATAGTTCATTGAATATGATTAGACCGTTAGCATCTCGCTCAAAAATGACCAAAGAGTTTCAATATTTTTCCTATTTAATACTTGACTCTTCTGTAGTTACATCGTGTACTAAGACTGACGGAAAATGAAAAGTTGTGATTTTCTAGTCCGATATGGCTAGGAACTATACTCTCATTCCGGCGTAATAATCAAGGAACTTTGCTGCCATACCATGGCTGCAGCAGGCACAATGATATTACACAGCACCTCTCACAAATGTCTCCATGGTTGCAAGGCACGCTCCCTGTGCAAACAGGGGATCACAGATGCTACGTAATATAATTGCGCCTGCTGCAACTTTTCATTTTCCGTCGGTCTTAGTATACGATGTAACTACAGAAGAGTCAAGTTTTAAATAGGAAAAATATTGAAACTCTTTGGTTATTTTTGAGCAGGATGCTAACGGTCTAATCAGATTCAATGAACTATGCTAAGCTATGCTAAAAGTGGTACAGCCAGACCCGGAGATCGGCTGAATGGATTCGAAAACGATAAACTCAACTGTTTAACTCTAGGGGAGTTGGAAAATGAGCCTATTTTCAAAAAAAGTGGAGTGTTCCTTTAAGTTGAATTCATTTTAGATCATTGCTTGAACTAAGATGTCTGAAACCAGTTTCCTTAGGAGGCCCCTTCATACACACACACTGACAGACTGGGCAATAAGGCTGGTTTCACACACAGCCCTTATTATTCATATATGACTAAATGTAAGTCCATATCATGAGAAAGTGAGCTCTCACCGTAGTAAGTGCTGGCAGTTATAGACAGGACCCAGAACGATAATGAAATTGCCAGTGTGAAACACAACACAACCATATACGCCATCATCCTGATGTAATCGTTGATGAATATACCATCCTCAAACTGAATGTTAATCGAAGAGCGCAAAGCTGTGGAGGAAATCAAAACAAATGTCAACCAAATGTTGCTTATTATTTTCTCAGGATTAAAATGATTGTGTTAAAGTCAATCCTAAATGCTACCGTCCCTTTTCAAAACTCTATAACACTTATTTACTGTACAGCTCCTCTGAGACAGTATGTATTGTGGAGAAGAAAATTAATTATAGTTTCTGTCAAAATATAATAATTACTACTCTCATTTTACTCATCACTGTCATCATCCAAAGTAGGGCTGGGCGATATTAGTAATATTAGTAATATTAGTTTATTTGAACATGTAAATAAAAAATATATATACAAACATGCATACATATATAAAATTAAATTAAAATAGCAGCTGAATTTAAATCATATACTTCTCAACACAATCTTCCAAAAATATTATAGAAATTCCCATGTTCAAAAAGGAGTAGGAAGAAGTTCGTAACAAACTTTTCAAGTCCTACCCCATTTCTCTATTTTTATCCTTTAGTTAAATACAAAACAATTTGATACTTCTCTTATACATACATCTTTACATACACCATATATCTACCTACCTTATATTCACATAAACCCATACATTCACATAGATACAGATGCATACACACACATTCCCTTTTTTTTTTTTTTTTACTAGACTTAACATATAAACCAATGAACCTGTATACACTCCTATCACCTCGAGTCCTTTTCATATTCATTTAATATATTCTGTTTAAATAATCTTTTAAAGTTACTCATTGTTGTACATGATTTTATCTCTTCACTGCAGCTGTTCCATACAGTAACTCCTTTGGTTGAGATGCAGTGATATTTAGAATTTGTTCTTATAAATTTCTTTTTAAATACAAATGTTCCTCTTAAGTGATGTTTGCTCTCTCTCATTTGAAACAACCCTTGAATACTATTCGATAGCTGTTGATTATTTATTTTATACATGATTTGTGCAATTTTAAAGTCAACCATATCTCTGAATTTTAGTGCTTTTAATTTAATAAACAGTGGAGTAGTTGGTGCTCTATAGGTAGTTTTATTTACAATTCTTAAGGCTCTCTTTTGAAGGATAAATATTGGTTCAGTATTAGTTTTATAAGTGTTTCCCCATACCTCCAAACAGTAAGTGATGTATGGAAGTATGAAGGAACAATACAACATGTACAATGTTTGTTGATTTAATAGATAATTAATTTTATACAATATAGCAATTGATTTAGATATTTTAGCCTTGATATAATGTATATGTGGCTTCCAACATAATTTTTCATCAATTATTACTCCCAAAAATTTAAATTCTTTTACTCTTTCTATCTCAATATCATTTATCATAAGCTTTTTGTTTAAAATTGTAGCTCGATTACCAAAAATTATAAATTTAGTTTTACTTAAATTCAGTGTTAGTTTATTTGCATCAAACCAGCTCTTCAGCTTTTGTAATTCATTTTCCACTGTATCCAAGAGTTGTTCCATATTTTCTCCAGAACAGATTAAATTAGTATCATCAGCAAACAAAATGGTTTTCAGTGTTTTTGACACCTCCCATACATTATTAATATACAAGTTAAACAACAATGGTCCCAACACTGACCCCTGGGGGACCCCACAAGTAATTTTCTTTGACTTTGAAATATGGTTTTGCAGTTCAACATATTGTTGTCGATTATGTAAGTAGCTATTTAACCAAGAAAGTGCAGTCCCCCTAATTCCATATTTGTGTAATTTCATAATCAAAAAATTGTGGTCTACTGTATCAAATGCTTTCTTAAGATCCAAGAATATCCCTACTGCATATTTTTTTTGTTCTATTGCTGTTGTTATTTCTTCCACAAATTGAATAAGTGCATGTGAGGTTGTCCTATTAGTCCTGAAACCATATTGCTGATCACACAGTATATTATGTTTAGTAATGAAATTATCGAGCCTTTTAGAAAATATTTTTTCTAATATTTTTGAAAATTGGGAGAGCAGTGAAACAGGTCTATAGTTTGAGAGTGTATGTTTTTCACCAGCCTTATATATTGGTATCACTTTTGCCATTTTCGAATGCTTTTGTCACGCGCATTTTGTCAGTAAAGCCGGTTCCCTGATTGCCGCTAAATCGCCATCACCTGCTTTCAAATGGAGCGGCATTTAATAGACAGAGCCGTAGATCACTGATAAGCCACGCAATATCGCGTTCATTATCGAAGGCGATACATCTGCGATATGAACGCGATATTGCGTGGCTTATCAGTGATCTACGGCTCTGTCTATTAAATGCCGCTCCATTTGAAAGCAGGTGATGGCGATTTAGCGGCAATCAGGGAACCGGCTTTACTGACGAAATGCGCGTGACAATCGCATGCGATATATCGCCCAGCCCTAATCCAAAGTAATAAAAATCAACAAACTGACAGAGATAATTTGAGAGCTATTTTATAATATGGGATCCTAATATATCATAATTATTATAATATAATTTATTATAAGTGTATTGCATTAAACATACCTGTAGTAACTATGGTAAGTTAGACATTATGGTTATAGCGCATTTTTGTAAGGTTGTGTACAAGCCCAGGTGAAAAAAAAACTATAGTAATTTATAGCAAATACTATAGTGTTTTTGAACCATACTATAGTAAATTGTAGTTTAATGTATATATTATAGTATTTATAACACTTTGTTAATGAATGCTACAGCATACTGTATAGTGAACTGATCAACTGTAATATACTTTAGTTTTTACTACAGTAAACTGTAGTGTATTGTAGTATAATATACCCTATAGTTAGTACAGTATTGGGTAAAGTAATTTGTTTATATTACTATAGTTGTTATGTTACCACAGCAACTATAGAATTACCACAACAAATTAATTCAAGTATGGTTCAAAAACACTGTAGTATTTACTATAAATTACTTCACCTGGGAGCTTCTAACACCATGCTTTACTAAAATTAATATTAAACTATAACAAACAACACCTGAAATACTCCTGGCACAAATACTTGTTCCCCATTTGCTCCATGTTTCCTGAAATACAGCCACGTTTGGAAGTGTTCAATAATAGTGAGCAAAGAAGACAGGTCTGTGTGAACTAGTGAACTGATTTCCGGTCAACTCGTCAAACAGCGAAATCTGACCTACCAGGATAAAGTACACAGAGATGACGCACAGGGATTGGCGGAGGGCAAAGCAGTGCTTTACCTCGATTGGTGGAAATCTGTTGCTTCATGATATCTTCTTCTTCCTTCGCTTGTATGGAGCTTCGCAAGTGTCACTAGTGCCACCTACTTAGTGTACTGCGGCGAGACCAGAGAAAATACAGCATTTATTAGCTTTAAAACACACTTTTTTTTACACTATCTGTAATTTGTCCTTAAACAACATACAACAGAATAATTCTGTAAAATGTTATTAAACATGTCTCTCTGTATTGTGTTTAGTTAGAAAATGACATTTTGAATATTTTTGCAATAAAATGGCTGACTTTCTTGTCTCGATGAGGCTAATCCTATCCTAAGTACAATACCTTTTTAAATGTTATTTATTTACAATTCATAAAAGTATCTTACAAAAATCATACATTTAATCTCAACTGACACTGCTGTCTCGTTGGTAAACAAATACAGTAACATTTGAAAAACCTTATTCGTTTTATAAACCTATTTGTTGCAGTGTTTGTTAAATGTAATACACTATATCTACTTAATAAAAGTTTGGCAACACATTACAAGCGATATCATTAATTAAATTCAACAAATAGAATTGAGTCAGAATTAATCAAATTAATTCCTTAGATGTCAACCATTTAAATGAGTACATTTTAAGTAAAATTTAAACAAAAATAACTTATAACAGACAGACATCAAAGATGAATTAACAACTCTTTATTTTTTATTGCCAACATTGAAGACACCTGATGATGAGAAGCAGAATCACTGAAGAAAAGAGAAACACAAGAATTAACAGAGGTTTAGATGTTGATGTTGATTTTATTGAAAATGAAGTTGGGCAGATTTTGTAATGGTGTATGCTAATTTTACACATTTTAAATGGTTGACTTTTAAGGAATTCATTTGATTAATTCTAACTCAATTCTTATATGTTGAATTTAATTAATAATATTGCTTGTTATCTGTTGCCACAATTTTATTGAGTAGATGGAGCATATTACTTTTTACAGTGTAGAAATGACCACAACTGAGGGGTGTCACTGGCTAATTAAAAAAAGATTTACATTTTTTTTCAGACAATAATTTTATTAAAAATGTATAATAATACAATAATATTTTAAACATGATATAATAACATTTAACATTTTAAACATTTAAAGGTAGGGTAGGTAAGAACTGTATGAAAATTTTTTTTTTTAAAATGTGTTTAAACTTTATTTATATATCAATACATAATTAAAATGTAAGTACTCTGAAAAAGAAAGTATAAAAATCGAGTGTCTGTAGACCTCTCACGACTGTTTTAAAGACAGCTCATTATTTCTATTCACTCCACCCCCTCCCTTCTGGGCTCCTTCCAAAGCCACGCCCCCAAAACACATGAACGCGCGACTCCGACCACTGAGCTGGAAGACGCATTATTTACCTGAGACGAGCGGAGAGGAAGGAGCACAGTGCATGACATCATGTCAGAATCACATGTAATAAAAATAACTTTATAATTATGAAGATAAACAAACAAGATGTATTTTAGTACTCACTAATCAAGCTAGCATATTGATATTGGTAAAGTTTAAAATATATATTTTTTTGAATCGCTAACGAGCTAGTTATGTAGAAGGCAAAGCTAAAAACAGGTTGCATGATACACGTTTTTCCATTACCATCATTTACACTGTGATGAAGATGAATTTCGTGTAAGATTCATAACATATACGTTGTTCTGCATGTAAGAGTTTCCATGATGAAAGCATTGTTGACTCTGATGAGGACTACACTCAAATATCAACTCACAACTGCATTGCAGACACAAAATAATAACACACACATACAACAAAGTGTGTACAACACACACAGATACAAGATAAAGACATCAGTAAACATAGGTAGAGAATATAAAAACAAAACAAAGGCGAAAAAAACGTGCAGGTAAACTTACAAGTGAACATGGTAAAAGAGTTAGACAGAGGGTAAATATAGTTCTAAGAAAAGTTCCTAGATGCGGAGTAACGTTAGGCCTACTATCTGTTAAACATGTGTTTAGTTATCTAAAGCAAAATTATGCACAATTCAACACTATAGCCATCATCTTGAGCTAGGCTATAGATTATTTATCGTCTCTACTACGGCTCGCTAAGTAATGTTATGTTAGCTATATTACGCAGCTACGTGTGCTAATGACACATGCTTCATGAAAAAATAAACAAAAAAATATGTACGATTAAAATACAAAAAGAAAGATTTACCTGTCCAGCAGAAATAAGGCCATCAACGAGTCACTTTTCAGCCCCTTGAGTTCCCTCAGTTCTCGCCATCGCTGGAAAGCCACGCCGATATTAACTCTTGTTTTATTTCTTTGTTTATCCAAAATGTTTTTGTTCCTTGCCTTTTCTTGTATTGTTACCGTCTTCCTTTTTTTGCCCGGTTTGCCTTCAGTAACTGCATAGGCCGGTACAGAGAATTCTGCTTGATGTTTCTCTGCCATTGTTTGGTACGTTATTCCTCTTGAATTCCCCAAATCAAACGTGCGCGCGCAAGTGGGCAGGTCATGTGTGGCAAAAGGGTGGTTGCCATGGTTGCGAGAGAGTGACAGCCGCCTAAGCCAATCCTATGTTTCGTCCCGAATGGAAATAATGAGCTGTGTTTAATACAGATTAAACGGTCTAGAGTCAATCGATTTTTATACTCTTTTTATCAGAGTACTTACATTTTAATTATGCATTGAAATATATAGAAAGTTTAAACAAATTTGGAAGAAAGTTGTTAAAAATTTTTTTACCTACACTGCCTTTAAGAAATTCTGTCTAGACATGAAATCTACACATCCAGTGTTACATTACTAACATTTGAAAAGTAATAATAAATGCATTATAGAAATGTGACTCTATATGAATCTATAATAACACCAGACATATATTTAAACATCCTATTATAATGACACAATGACCATGTTTTCCATCTATTTAAGTAAGTAATTTAATAAAAAAAAACACAGACTAAGATATTATAGTGGACAAGGACACATTTTACAAACAGGTATTACAGGTAGTAAATATAAAATTATGATAGAAAATAAGTAATCAAATAATCAACACATTCACTTACCCAGAAGAAGAAATTCAAGGTTTTTGCATCTCAATGTGACTCTCTGCATGAAAAAGCATGATAATGCATGTCAAGACAGCAATCACATGATATTAAAAGGGTCCTGTGTTCTGCGACACTTCAATTTCCACATGCCAGACATCACCGCAGCTCAATATGGTTGCCAGGTCTACTATTGGGCTACTTTTAAACTGTTGCCTCCCAGTGATGTAACTGTAGTGACAGAGTAAGGAGATTTTTGTCAGGGTTGGGAGCCTTTGCTAAGCTCCTTTATGAAAACAGGCTATGTTTATGATTGATACTATACAGAGAACAACTTTTTCGAGTTGAAAATCATTAAAATATACGTTTTAAATATGGGAGTGGCATATTTTGAATTTTGGTTTTGTTTGGTCAGATTTGGCAACCCTACAGCTCAATGACCATATTTATCAGTATGACCCATCAGATCATTTCTGAGAAACATGGGAAATTCTCTGTTGATGGAGGTATAGAAAAGGGTCTTTGTAACCCCTTATGAAACAAAAATATAGGGCAATATTATATAATGCAATATTATTTTACATAATACATTTCCATATATGGGAAACTATAGTGCTCATATTTTTCAATAAACTGTAGTATATGCATGGGCCATGGCTATATATTGATACATATAGCAATGTCGACAAAAACCTTTCTTCTCCAATGCTCACTAGCCCTCGAGATGCAACCGCATTGTTTCCCCACCAAACGCTCTAAAATCTCTTTCTTTACTGAGAGAGCTTTACAGTGGGTGCAAACTATCTGGCAGCAAGATGGACCTGTGAGCTTTATCATTTCACCCTCATTTCCTTTAATAAAACTATTTTACACTAGGTAGGCCTACACAAAATAGTTAGGACCAAAATGTTCCCTATTGAAACTCATTAAAACTGCAGTTTTTAATTCTACCAGTGGAGCTTTGCTGGCATCTAATGGAAAAAGTTTGGTACTGCGCCTAAAAAATATCTTACTGAAAGCTAATTTTTTGAGATATCAATCTCAAATTTGGAACACAACTTGTTTAGATTTATGGCTTTGATTTTCTAGCATTTTTTGAGTTCAGCATGTATATATTTTATATAAAAAATTGTTCATAAATCATTTTCATAATCTAAAACCTTTGGTTCACTTTTTAACTCAACAATGATGAATGTCTTTCAGCAGAGTGACACAGAGCTGACACAAAGACTGTGTTTGTATTGTGGAGATGGGGGACACGTAATATCCACATGTCCCGTTCGTTCCTTGAAGTCAGCTGTGAGTTATGTTACCACTCCTAATAATTGAATTATTCGCCACTAACCCTTCAAGTCAGATGTCTCCACCGTGAGGAAATTACCCTCCTGGTTCTGAGGAGCTCGACAGCTGAGGTAGTCCAGGCTGATTCTACACTTGCCAATCCTCTCTTGGAAACATCCTGAAATGGGGGTCCAGGTATCTGTTCCTGCTTTCCCCAGCTTTCAAGGCCTCCAGTGAGATGTTTATCCTCACTGTTCTTTCTGCTTACTACTTCCATCGAAAGCCCCATCAGTAAAACCTCAGCTGAAATTGCACAGGCCATATAGGAAAGACAGACGCAGGCCCATAAAAAGGACTTCTCTCCAATAATTCATAGACTAACCTATCTATGAATGAACATGCATATCCCCAGGACATTGTGTGTATTATTACTGTTTTGCATATTGTCTTTTTGTATTGTATCCTGTTTAATGCATGCCTTATGATAGAACAATTAGATAATGTCACCTTATTGGTTTCATGCTTCCTATCAAAATAATCGTTGTTAACACCCTGCACATTGGTGTATATCACCTCCTTATACACTGCCCAGCCCCCGCCCCCCCAAAAAAAGTCACTGTTTGGATTTTAATAGGCAAATACTTAAGAGTCTATGGATGGATCATTATTACAGTGATTATTATGTTGCTAGCATGTCATATGTTTGGCAATGGTTCTTTTAACCCTTAAAGATGGAGTGTGTAGCTTTTCATTTCTTAAACAACCATGTAGGAAACCACATCATGACCATATTCCAGGATGACAATGTCAAGATTCACCAGGGTTAAAATTGTGAAAGAATGGTTAGGCAGGAGCATGAAGAATCATTTTCACACATAAATTGACACCTCTGAGCCCTGACCTTAATTTCATTGAAAGTCTTTGGGATGTGCTGGAGGAGTGCTCACCTCTTGCATTGTTAATACAAGATCTTGACCACAAATTGATGCACCTCTTGATGGAAATAACATCACAACATTTATTTCCATCGAGAGGTGCATCATTTTTTGGTCAAGATCTTGTTACCAAAAAACAAAACAAAAAAACAACAACAATAGCTACAGTAGTTACCTAAAAATGAAAACGTCATTATCTTACCCTCATGTCTTTCTAACCCAGAATTATTTTATTATGATTGAGGACACAAAAAGAGAAATTTTGTACAAAATTTACTACATTTGTGGGGCGGGATACGGTTTGGACATTAATGACATGATGGTGAGTAAACGATGACAGAATTTTTGAGTGAGCTTAGTCTGGGAAGTTACAAAGCTCGTCTTTGCCAATGTTTCCTCCGCTGAGAATGACCACCACATTCTTGTCATTGATATCTGGAATTTTGTCATTCGTGACGGCAGCAAACGCTGCAGTGCCTGAAGGTTCAACAACAAGACCAGCCTTATAAAGCGTGGAAACGGCAGATTTGATCTCCTCGTCGGTCACCAGCACAATGTTCTCCACGTACTTCTGACAAAGCACATACGGCAAGGTACCTGAGGTTGAATCCCAATAAACAAGTTTCCGTTAGCCCAAATAAAAATCCTGAATCTTAAATAATGTAAAGTTTTAATAAAGAACACTGCCATAAAGTTTAATTTAAAGTAGATTTCATACCTGCAAATGGTGGTGCTAGCCCCGAAGCGATGCTTTTCGCATCCATACCAACAGGCTTCTTCTCAATGAAGCTCTTGTACATTGTACATGCTGTTGAAAATCAAGATGGTTTATTTAATAATGTGCACATATCAGTAAAACAAAAGTGTAATTTTCAAAAAGCAGTGCCTTTCCATCACAACAACTTACTTTATTTCAGCTATTTGCCAAGGCAACATTTCTCATTTTCGGTCACTTTGAGTTTAAGTATGGAAGCTTGTTTCCGCCATGGAATAAAAAATAAAAAAGTAAATTGCGACTTTTTATCTTGCAATTCTGAGAATTTCTCAGAATTGCGTGCTACAAAGTCGCAACTGCAAGTTATAAAGTCAGATTTGCAAGAAATAAAGTCAGTCTTTTTTTCCTAAACTCATAATTTCAAGTTCATATCTCACAATTCTGAGAAAATAAGTCAGATATGTGACTTATAAAGTCAAAATTGCAACTTTATATCTCGCAATTCTGACATTATAACTCGCAATTGCGAGTTATAACACAATTGTGAGAAAAAAAGTCTGAATTGCGAGACGTAAACTGGCAATTGTGAAAAATGTCAGAATTGTGAGATAAAAATTATCTTTTACATTTTTTTATTCCGTGGTGGAAACAAGCTTCCATAAGTATTAAAATAACTAAAACTTAAGAATAAAAGTTAATAAAAAGTTATATAGAAAAATTTGAAATAATAATAAAAATGGCAAAAACACACAACAAAAGTACTAAAACATTAACTAAAATTAAAACAGAAAATATAAAAAATATAATCTAATTTAAAATATTAACAAAAAAACTATACTAATTAAATAATAGTATCTTAAAGGATTAGGCCACTTTCAAATAAAAATGGAAAAAAAAAAGAAACTGGCGCTGCATTCGTTCCATAAGTAGAATAGGGAAGGCGTAGGACATACAGTGTAAGCTTTTTGAAGAATGTGGAAAGCGGAAGCACGTGCAAGGCGATCATCTGTTTATATAAAGCATATACAGTTTTTTCGAAAATGAGCGATCGTTTTGCTAGATAAGACCCTTATTCCTCGTCTGGTATCATTTAAAGCCCTTTGAAGCTGCACTGAAACTGTAATTTGGACCTTCAACCGTTTGGAGTCCACTGAAGTCCACTATAAGGAGAATAATCCTGGAATGTTTCCATCAAAAACCTTAATTTCTTTTCGACTGAAGAAAGAAAGACATGAACATCTTGGATGACATGGGGGTGAGTAAATTATCAGGAAATTTTATTTGAAAGTGGACTAATCCTTTAATGATTCTGGTTCAGTGGTAACCTTTTCAAATGAGATGCTAATTAAATTGAAGTTTTCATGTACAAATGGCATAATTTCTTGAGCACGACTCTCAGACATCACTTTAACAGGGGACTGGAATATTCACCTCCTTCTGGTTCCACTCCATAGATCTTCGTGTTCTCACAGCCAGACAGTTTGATAGCAGCTGCCACACCAGCAAGTAACCCTCCTCCACCACAGCAAACCACCACCACATCTGGACAGGGCACAACCTCCAGGATCTCAAAGCCTAAGCTATCATTGAAAATGACACTAGCATGAGTCAAACAATTATAATACATTCCATTATTGATGCAAGTAAGGAGTAAAGTAGCCAGAGCTGGGTAGTAATGGATTACATGTAATCTGGATTACGTAATCAGATTCCAAAAATCAAGTACTTGTAATTAGAGTAAACTTTAAAATACTCGTAATCAGACTACAGTTACCTTTTTTATGGATTACATATTATTTATACAATGGCAGTAAGTTGTTCACAATTCATTTTCTTTTTTTTTATTCTTTATTTTTTTTTTTTTCACAATAAACCTGCCACTTACATACGTTTGTGATTCTTCAAGTTTTTCCGGCGAAGAGGGGGAAATATAGATGAATATACAGCTATGGAAAAAATTAATTAACATTGATTTCTGAACTTGGAGTGGTCTCTTAATTTTTTCCATAGCTGTATATGAAACATAGATGAAATATATATATGAAATAATATAATAATAATAATATATAAAATATATGATGTAGCAGTGATATTGCTGTGAATTTCATGTTTTTCAATATTTGTTTTTGTAATGTTGCTATTTTCTAAATTTAAAGTAAATATGTTTTAAAATCATAAGATGTGATTTTGTTTTATTCAGTGTTTCTATCAGCAAACACTAACAGGTACATTAGTGCTTTTTGAAGTATGAAATAATTAAATATGTTAAATAACACAAACATACTTTACACAGCAAAATCCCCAGTTAAATCAACACTGCTCAGAGAACATATGGTCCCTCTCTACATAGAGTTAAAATAACACTGAAGCAGAGTTAAAGGTAATGAGATAATATGCTGTTTGTGGAGTTGTTTAATCTTAATCTTGAGAGATTTAATGTCTTTTATCTTCAGTTGAGTTCACCTTAGGCTGTGGCTATAAGTCAGTTGTAGTTCTTGTGTTTCTCTTCAGTGATTTTGCTTGTTAACAGCAGGTGTTCATCACTAATGCTCAATCATAACTTAATCACTTAATTATCTCATTAACTTTAATTCTGATTCAGTGTTACTTTAACACTATATAGAGAGGAACCATGTGTACTCTGAGCAGATTTAATTTAACTCTGGGGATTTTGCTGTGTGTGTATTTAATTTCACTTTATTAACCAATGTCTTTGCTGCTGACTTTCTTTGGTTCAGTTCAACCATACTAATAAGCAAAAATGCCTTTAGATAAAAATCACATTTGTGTTTCATTTTTAGTTTTATTGCTTAAGTAAGAGTGTTGAACTTTCTTCTCCTTCATCCTATTCTTCTGTGATCCAGAAAGGCAGCACAGCTGAAAGGTGTTTGAGCTGCGCCCTCTACTGTACAGGCGTGAATTTGCATTTCCTTCAGCCTGAGGTTTGTTCATTTGGCTTTTTGTGTGAAAAGGACTTTACATTTGCCAAGAATATACCTTTTTTGTAATTAAAAAACAAACAGGCAAGCCCAGTCCAGGTGGGAAAAAGTAACACAAACATAACATAGCACATTATTGCGTTACTCCCTAACAAGTAACTAATTGCGTAACTTAGTTACTTGTTAGGGAGTAACACAATATTGTAACTCATTACTTTTAAAAGTAACTTTCCCCAAGACAGTCACCATTCACTTTCATTATAGTGGCAAAAGCAGTGAAGATTCCTCAAAAGATATCTCCTGTTGTGTTAAAAGAAAGAAAGTCATGCCAGTTTGGATTGACATGAGGGTGAGTAAATAATGACAGGATTTTCATGCTTGAACTATTTCTTTAAACCCCAAACATGTATTTAACCTGGCATGTCCAGCGATAAGGTCCGGATCATCATAGGAATGTAGGAAGGTCATGCTGTCCTCTTGAACACACCGGTTAACAACATCCATGAGACGAGTAGTTGGCGCTCGTTCGACCTCAACTCCCAAACTCTACACATTTTGACACCATTTTTTTTGTTAAACATTCAATAAAGAAAAAAGTGCCTCTGTAAAGTGTATAAATGAGAGTGTGGTACTTGAATCAGCAGAGATCTGGAGATGGGAGCAGTTTCTGGCATCACCACTTTGCCTTTGGATCCATAATGCTTACATGCATACGCAAATGACTTCCCATAATTCCCAGCAGACATGGTCACAAAATTGTCCCCTTTGAGTCTCCTGGCAAACTGGTTTGCAACACCTCTTATCTTAAAAGAACCTGCAGGAAGAGGAAAGACAAGTTTGAAAAATTCATAAGCAGCCATAACCAAATCAAACAGACACAAACCAACCCGTCCTCTGCATGTTCTCCAGTTTGATGTGAATGTTGCCGGATGTTTTGAGCGGCAGTGTGGTTTGGCACCATGGGATCATTGGTGTGTTGATCACATCCAGCGGGCTGCGCCTGACAGTCCCACAGGCCTCTCTGAGCATCTCTACTGTGATGCTGTCTGCTGACACTTCTCCCATTGTTCTTGGGTGAACACTTGATTGCTACGAATAAATAATGTACAAAATAATTAAATTATTTTTATTAATATTTATTCTGTCCTATAATTTATTCATACTTTATTATTCAAAATAATTATTATATCTTGGGATTTTTGTTGTTTTTATTAACAAATCTTTTGACTCAAAACTAGTTTGTTTGCTAATTTATTGAGCAGAGCTTTCGATTGTGTTATAAAAAAACGGAGAAGTAAACAAATCCAACCATACGACATTGATGGAGGTTTTCAGTGGTGTCAAATACTTGTTTATTTTGGTATAACCCAACTATAAAACCTAACAGCTCGAAAGTTTTCAGCTGAATTGCATTTAGTTGCACTGTAGCTAAACGCTTGCAGTATTTCTGGACGATAGTATTACCGTAAAAACGATAGTGAAATCCAAAAATATAATGCTGGGTTTTATGAAGCTACTTTTCCAAATGAAGAAATTTCATTCAGGGTTTCCACCACGACCAAACAAGGGTGTCCCGTTGATCATTTTGAAATAATCATTGTGTGGCAGAAAACCAGGATACTATTGATAATTATGTGGCACAAACATGTTATTCCTGCAGGGGGCGCTCGATGGCTCAGGAAAACAAATCATCCATAATCTGGACTTCAATTATTAGTACAGTAACAAACATGATATATCATTTAAATAAATATGTTATCCCATTTAACATCATGTTGATGTTTTATAATTGTATATGTATACTTTTAAAGTATAATTGTTCAAACACGTACATAAATCAGTGTGTAATCTCAGTAAATTATCTCAGTATTATTTAAACGGAATTATTAAACAGAATGTCGATTCTGTCAGCGCAAAGAAAAAAAAATCATCAGGTACCACGTGAGTATAACGATTACATCAAGTCGGAATATCTCATTAAAGAGATAGTTTACCCAAAAATGAAAATTCTGTCATCATTTACTCACCCTCAAGTTGTTCCAAACCTGTACAAATTTCTTTGCTCTGCTGTACACAAAGGAAGATATTTTGAAGGAAGTTTGTAAACAGGCTGCTTTGGGGCACTATTGTACAGAGCCCCGCACATGACATGCAAGAAAAAAAATTTAATTGTGCGCACGATTTACTATTTCGTTCCCTTGATTTACTTATTTGTGCACACAATTTACTATTTCGTTCCCTCGATTTACGTATTCGTGAGCACGATTTACTATTTCGTTCCCTCGATTTACTAAATTGTGTGCACGATTTACTATTTTGTTCCCACGATCTACTATTTCGTGTCCTCGATTTACTAAATCGTGTGCACGATTTACTATTTTGTTCCCTCGATTAACTAAATCGTGCACGTGATTTACTATTTTGTTCCCTCGATTTACTTATTTGTGCGCACGATTTACTAATTCGTTCCCTCGATTTACTTATTCGTGTGCATGATTTACTATTTCGTTCCCTCAGTTTACTTATTCGTGCGCACGATTTACTATTTCGTTCCCTCGATTTACTAAATTGTGCGCACGATTTACTATTTCGTTTCCTCGATTTACTAATTAATCATGCGCACGATTTACTATTTCGTTCCCTCGATTAACTAAAACGTGCACACGACACGATTTACTATTTCGTTCCCTTAATTTACTTATTCGTGCACACGATTTACTATTTCGTTCCCTCGATTTACTTATTCGTGCACACAATTTACTTTTTCATTCCCTCGATTTGTAAATCATGTGCATGATTTAGAAATAGAGGGAACAAAATAAATTGTGTGCGCATTTTAGTAAATCAAGGGAACAAATTAGTAAATCATGTGCACGATTTATCCTACTATTTTTTTCCTGCATGTCATATCCGGGGCTCCGTACCATTGACTTCCATAGTAGGAAAAAAAAATACTATGGAAGTCAATGGTGCCTCAGAACTGTTCAGTTTCCCACATTCTTCAAAATATATTCCTTTGTGTTCAACAGAACAAAGAATTTTATACAGGTTTGGAACAACCTTAGGGATAGTAAATGATGACATAATTTTCATTTTTGGGTGAACTATCCCTTTAATTTAAATTGAAATTGAAAAATTTGTGACAAGAAACTTTCGGGCAACAAAGTCATTCTACTTGGCCATTCTACTTATTATATTTCTGTGGACTTTAAACGCAACACGCTTCTTGCAGTGTCACGGTTTAAAGTGTTCAAAAGCCCGGAACTATAGTTTCGTTCGTGTTTTTCTTTGTTTCCGATCGGTCAAGATTTTGAAAAGAACTTTAACTATGGCGACCTTCATTGCACAGGCGTGAAATGTCTCTAAAATTCTCTTTACTTGCATAATTAAATGTATTTGAGCACATATTAATAATAGGTGTTATGGGTGTAATTAGACATGTTGTGTGTGCTATGTCTGGAGGGGTTGACAGTTCTGTCAGTGCATTGTTACTCAAAAGAATGGGTAAGTTTTCAGTGTACTAAAATTTAATTTCAATTTTACTCATTTTTATTAAATTAACTTTACAATCCAGTTCACAGAGCACAGTATGAGCATCAACACATTTCGTAAGTTACTGTAATGAAATGTTTGCAGTCACCGTTTTAACTTGTATGGATATGTGCTATAATGTTATGCTTTTATGTTCTGTACTGGATTGTAAATTAGATTGTATTGTAGCAATAATAATAAAGTATTCGGTTTAATAATAAAGTAAACACTTATATACACTACCAGTCAAAAGTTTGGAAACTGTAAGATTTTTAATGTTTTTAAAAGAAGTTTCGTCTGCTCACCAAGGCTGCATTTATTTAATTAAAAGTACAGTAAAAACAGTAATATTGTGACATATTATTACAATTTAAAATGACTGTTTTCTGTTGGAATATATTTTATAATGCAATTTATTCCTGTGATCAAAGCTGAATTTTCAGCATCGTTACTCCAGTCTTCAGTGTCACATGATCCTTCAGAAATCATTCTAATATGTTGATTTGATGCTCAAGAAACATTAATGATTATTATCAATGTTGAAAACAGTTGTGTACTTTTTTGTCAGGATTCCTTGATGAATAGAAAGTTCAAAAGAACAGAAATTCAATATCTGAAATTCAAAGCTTTTGTAACATTTTACACTTCCGTTTAAAAGTTTGGGGTCAGTAAGAATTTTTATTTTTATTTTTTTGAAGAGAAATTAAAGAAATTAATAATTTTATTCAGCAAGGATGCATTAAATCGATCAAAAGTGACAGTAAAAACATTTATAATGTTACAAAAGATTATATTTCAAATAAACACTGTTCTTTTGAACGTTCTATTCATCAAATAATCCTGAAAAAAAATACTGTACACAAATATTTTGTACAATTGTAAACAATAAATGTTTCTTGAGCAGCAAATTGACATATTAGAATGATTTCTGAAGGATCATGTGACACTGAGGACTGGATTAACGATGCTGAAAATTCAGCTTTAATCACAGGAATAAAATACTTTATAAAATATATTCAAACAGAAAACAGTTATTTTAAATTGTAATAATATTTCACAATATCACTGTTTTTACTGTATTTTTAATTAAATAAATGCAGCCTTGATGAGCAGATAAAACGTCTTTTAAAAACATTAAAAATCTTACAGTTTCCAAACTTTTGACCGGTAGTGTGTGTCTGAATGTAAAGTTAACTATTATTTGACTGTCATTAAATTAGATAGAAAATATTAAAGCAAGCTGCACTTATTTTACATAGACATAAAAAAGCTCAACGCTCTGCAACTGAGGAAAACGCATGCAAACAGAAAAAAGAAGAAAACATCTTCATCGGTATCACTCACACATGTGCTGCAAATACTCACAACACACTCAAATACAGAAACACGTTACAAATACTCACAACAAGGGACGAACCTGGCGTTGTGAGTATTTGCAGCACATTTGTTTGTCAAACTGATGATGTTTTCTTAATTTACTGGTGTTTTTTCTTCAGTTGCAGCATGGTGAGCTCTCTCAGTCACCGTAGTTTGTTGAAAATGCTAAAACAATTCATACAGTGTTTATTGTGCAGGCAAAAAAAAGACGCATTCTGGCTTTCCAGTCTAGCATCATATGTTATCTGATATCTGTTTGTCTGCCATCAGGCTATCATGTGACCGGTGTGTTCATGAAGAACTGGGACTCTCATGATGAGAGAGGCGTCTGTTCATCAGAGAGAGACTGTGAAGATGCTTATAAAGTGTGTAAGATGCTGGATATGCCTTTCCATCAGGTCTCTTATATTAAAGAATACTGGCATGAAGTATTTAGGTAAATATTGCAGCCATTTTAAGTTAATTAAATTCAAAATGTTGTGCAAAATTTGTTCATATTCTCTCATTTTTATTTTTTATGTTTTCAGTAATCTTCTCAGGGAATATGAGAAGGGCAGAACACCAAATCCAGACATAATGTGTAACAAACACATCAAGTTTAAGCACTTCTATCAGTATACAGTTAATACTTTAGGTAAGTTAAGAAGAATTGCTGAAGTTTTGGAGTTTTCCACTGAGTTTTTTCTGTTAAAATAGTCTTATTTGACAACAGGTGCTGATGCCATGGCAACGGGACACTATGCCCGGACATCCCAGGAGGATGAGGATGTTTTTCAACAGAAGCATGTTCCTGCTCCCAGAACTCTCTTCAGAGACCGCTTTGAAATTAGAAAGCGTAAGTGTAACATCTGTCCATGTGATGTAGAGCACAGGGAAAGAAAACATTTTTTTTTTTTAAGTATCGAATCAAAATGTCTAAATTAGTAATGAAAATCATCCTGTTCAGACACAAGTTGTATTTTTTTTTTTCCTATTAAATTTAAAAATATATATTTTAATTTAATTACTATTATTTATAAAGATATATATTTATATAAATATAACCCTACAATTAAAAATAACATGCTACCATAATGTATACTTAAAGGGTTAGTTCACCCAAAAATTCTGTCATTTATTACTTACCCTCATGCCGTTCCACACCCGTAAGACCTTCGTTAATCTTCAGAACACAAATTAAGATATTTTTGTTGAAATCCGATGGCTCCGTGAGGCCTCCATAGGGAGCAATGACACTTCCTCTCTCAAGATCCATTAATGTACTAAAAACATATTTAAATCAGTTCATGTGAGTACAGTGGTTCAATATTAATATTATAAAGCGACGAGAATATTTTTGGTGCGCCAAAAAAAAACAAAATAACGACTTATTTAGTGATGGCCGATTTCAAAACACTGCTTCAGGAAGCTTCGGAGTGTTATGAATCAGCGTGTCGAATCATGATTCGGATCGCGTGTCAAACCGCCAAACTGCTGAAATCACGTGACTTTGGCGCTCCGAACCGCTGATTTGACACGCTGATTCATAACGCTCCGAAGCTTCCTGAAGCAGTGTTTTGAAATCGGCCATCACTATATAAGTAGTTATATTGTTTGTTTTTTTTGGTGCACCAAAAATATTCTTGTCACTTTGTAATATTAATATCGAACCACTGTACTCACATGAACTGATTTTAGTACATTAATGGATCTTTAGAGAGGAAATGTCATTGCTGGCTATGGAGGCCTCACTGAGCCATCGGATTTCAACTAAAATATCTATGATATTTTTTTTTTTTTTTAGATTTAAAAAAACTGTTAATGTCAGTTGTATATGTGATTTGTTTCAGAACTGATCTTTAATCTCCTTCTGAATCTTATTAGCCGTGCGGCTCTATCAGGGTGCTGACCGCTTGAAGGACCAGACGTTCTTCCTCAGTCAAATTCCCCAAGATGCTTTGCGGCGCACATTATTCCCCCTAGCTGGGCTAACCAAAGACTTTGTGAAGAAGATAGCTGCTGAGGCCGGCTTCCAACATGTTCTGAAGAAAAAAGAGGTACTTTTATAAATAAAATGACTCTTCTATACAAGAGTCACAAGAGGTTTGACATTCAGTAGTGTTCAGTATATTAAATGTAATATAATCCACTGTATTGATGATTAATTGATATAAAAATGTCTGCTAAATGACTACATATAATGTAAATGCAATTAATTGAATCTGCTTTATTTCCCCCGGAAGAGCATGGGAATCTGTTTCATTGGAGAAAGAGATTTTGAGGACTTTATTCTTGAGGTATGTTCTTTGATGCAGCTCTCAACTCTCTAAGGAATGTTTTTTGTTTTTAAAGCAATAAAAACACAAATCGCATCTTCTCTGTAGTAAAACTACAACAGTTCAACTAAATTTTTGTTTAAATATTTTTATTAGAAATTTTAACAGCCGAAGTCGATTGTAATTACACTTTTTTAAAATGCAAACAAAACTTATATTCTAACAAATAGGCATAAAAAAGAAGAAAATAGAAAACCACAATAGTTATAGAAGTAATAGTTGAACAGAAAATAAAATAAAATTTCCCCCCACCCAAGTCAACTCAACAATTTTTATCAAAAGCTCAGCCCTGTTACCAAAGTTATTGTAAGAATGATAAAAGAAAATGCTAAATAACACATATTTTTCTTTAATTTATAGGAAATATTAATTCATCAATAACAAATTTGGTCCTAAATTATCCAGCCTTCACCTACAGCTTAATTTAGGCTAAATTCGCAACCCTGTTACCTATTCTGACCTATTCTAACCCTGTTACCTATTTTGTTTAAATCTTTTTTTTTATTATTTTTATTGCGCATTTATGTTCATTGCACAAATATCTGACATTTAAACTGTATTCAAACATATCCTAAATTTTGGTAACAGGGTTGAAAAAAAAGGGCAAACCTCATATAAAATAAATTGAAATTAAACAGCTCTTTTAGAGTGAGGTGTATGGATTATCTCGGCAAAGGAGAAGTGCTCACTAACACCGATTTAGACAGATTTGTGAACAATATTTGAGAGAAATAGGCCTTTTGTGTACATAGAAAAAGTCTTAGATCTTTGAGTTCAGCTCATGAAAAATGGGGGCAAAAACAAGTGTTGCGTTTATAATTTTGTTCCGTGTATATACTACAGTCACCTAACATTTGTACCTTTTTCCCTATGTCAAATTTATTACAGTACTTGGAGCCCAAACCAGGAAATTTTGTCTCCATTGAAGATGGGAAGATCATGGGGCAGCATAAAGGTGGATATTAATTATGTTGGCTTGACAAAGCCAAAATACTGATCTACTATTTAACGTTATTCATCTTCTTTTTGTGAGACAAACTTTTAAACAGTATATCCTCTGAGCTTTAAAGCTACACCAAAGATGGGTAAGACCATCAGACTATTCTAACTCAGGTTGCTATATCTTTTCTAACTGATCCGACTTTGGGAATTCCCGTATGGGACTTCCGAGCATTTCTAAATTCCATATACTTTTATTGTGTTAAATCATGCTAGAAACATGCTAGCAACTTGAAAAAATTATGTTAGCAACATGTTAGAAACATTGTAGCAACTTGATAAATTTTGCTAAAACATGTTAGCAATGTGCTAATGTGCTAACAACTTGTTAAAATGTTAGCGATGTGCTAAAATATGTTAATAACATTTTAATGAATTAAAATCTTCAAGTTTTTAAAGTTATTTCAAACCTTCAGAACTTGAAAAAATTGTTAGCAACATGCTAGAAACATTGTAGCAACTTGATAAATTTTGCTAAAACACGTTAGCAATGTGCTAATGTGCTAGCAACTTGCTAAAATGTTAGCATTGTGCTAAAACATGTTAACATTTTAATGAATTAAAATCTTCAAGTTTTTAAAGTTATTTCAAACCTTCAGAACTTGAAAAAATTGTTAGCAACATGCTAGAAACATTGTAGCAACTTGATAAATTTTGCTAAAACACGTTAGCAATGTGCTAATGTGCTAGCAACTTGCTAAAATGTTAGCATTGTGCTAAAACATGTTAACATTTTAATGAATTAAAATCTTCAAGTTTTTAAAGTTATTTCAAACCTTCAGAACTTGAAAAAATTGTTAGCAACATGCTAGAAACATTGTAGCAACTTGATAAATTTTGCTAAAACACGTTAGCAATGTGCTAATGTGCTTGCAACTTGCTAAAATGTTAGCAGTGTGCTAAAACATGTTAATAACATTTTAATGAATTAAAATCTTCAAGTTTTTAAAGTTATTTCAAACCTTCAGAAAAGGCTTTGCCAAGCCAACATCAAAGTTCATCATCAAACCCTAGTCATCTAGTTTGTTGATGTTTTCCTACATTTTGTCTGTGTTACTGCATGACTGATACACACAATGTTATATTTCACAGGCTGGTTCACATTAACACTAGGTCAGAGGGCAAGAATAGGAGGACAAGAAGACCCTTGGTTTGTAGTTGATAAAGATATCAGTACCGGTGATGTATTTGTGGTGAGTTGCACAATTTGGACACTTCATAGGCTGCGTCCCAAATGGTGCACTTCATGTGCACTTTCGGTCTTGTGGACTTACTTGGCCGCTGCGTGCGTGTGTCCGTTAAGCCCACAAGACCGTAGGGTGTCCCATTCATCATTTTAGGTTTCAGAAGGGTGCTCGCGATAGCCCCCTTTGTGGCCGCTATGCGCCCTCGATGCGCACTTCTGCTGAGCCCGCAAGTTCGCGAGCTACGCAGAGGACTTTACCCAGCATTATGTCATGGAAGTGCGGACTCAGGAGAAGACCGTGAGGGTTTAGGGTTCCCTTTTGGGACGCTGCCATAGTTTTTTACATTTATTTTGCTAAAAATGGCCACATAAGACTTTTCAGGTCGATTGACTTGTAAAATATGGAACTCTTGCAGGGTCCAACCACTAATCACCCAGCACTGTTACGAGACACATTACAGACAGACCGCTTCCACTGGATCGCCGAAGAGCCGCCTGTTGAACTTGTCCGCACTCAGATGATGGAATGTCACTTCCGTTTCAACAACCGCATGCCTTTGAGTGAGTCGCCTTCCTTTTTTTTTTTTTTAGCTGGAATTGTTAGAAATCGGGTCAGTTGAAATAGTGCCACCACATTTTACAACCAGTAGCCAATATTTGTCTCTGTTTTGTCTACAGCAGGGGTGGGGAACGTTGATCCTGGAGGACCATTGTCCTGCAGATTTTAGCTCCAACCCTGAAAAAAACACTCACCTGCCTGTAACTTTAGTAATCCTGAAGACCTTGATTACCTTCAGGTGTATTTAATTAGGGTTGGAGCTAAATTCTGCAGGACAATGGCCCTCCAGGATCAATGTTCCCCACTCCTGGTCTACAGCAGTGTTATTTTAGTATAATTTATATTCTAAAGTGTTCATTAATATTTAGCTTTTATTACTTTTATTTTTATTTATCATTTATTTTATTTTTATATTTTCATTTTAAATTTAGTTTGTTTTAGTGATTTTATGTTCTTTGGTCATTAAAATGTTTGTTTTTTTATATTTCTATTTAGCTTTATTTTTTATTTACTTTTATTTACGTTTTTGTTTTTATTCAGTTTTAGTTTAGTAATTTTGGTAATTTCAACTTACATATTATTTTGTTTCATTTAGGGGCCAAAGCAACATTTAAAATTAGAATTTTTTTTTTTAAGGTTTTTTTTTTTTCATATATGTATTTTATTTCTATTTTAATTTTTTTTAGTCATTATATTTTATTACGGCTTTGTTTTAGTTTTTATCATTAATATCAAGACTGTTCTGCTAAACAGTGCTTATACAAAAATCTTGTTTCTTTCAGCTCCATGTACCGTAACCTTGAATCTCGATGGCTCAGTGTGGGTAATGGTGAAAGAGCCATTAAGAGCAATGACACCTGGGCAGGTAATCCAGAAATATCTATCTAATATGTATCTTGAATATTGAACACTTTAAAGTGCTCCTGTTATGTTAAAGGTTCCTGATTTTGTTTTGGATGTTTCTTACAATAGACATTACAATACATGCACCCAAGGTAAAAAAACAAACAAACAAAACTTTAATTTTCTCATAATACAGTGGTGTGAAAAAGTGTTTGCCCCCTTCCTGATTTTTTTTTAATTTTTTTGCATGTTTGTCACACTTTAATGTTTCAGATCATCAAACAAATGTAAATATTAATCAAAGATAACACAAGTAAACACAACATGCAGTTTTTAAATAAATTGATTATGAAGGGAAAACAAAATCCAAACCCACATGGCCCTGTGTGAAAAAGTGCAGGCCTCACTTGCCTCAGTTAAGGTCAGTGTTCATGACTCCACCATAAGGAAGAGACTGGGCAAAAATAGCCTGCATGGCAGAGTTCCAAAACGAAAACCGCTGCTGAGCAAAAAGAACATAAAGGCTCGTCTCAGTTTTGCCAGGAAACATCTTGATGATCCCCAAGACTTTTGGGAAAATACTCTGTGCACTGACGAGACAAAAGTTGAACTTTTTGGAAGGTGTGTGTCCCATTACATCTGACGTAAAAGTAAGACAGCATTTCAGAAAAAGAACATCATACGAACAGTAAAATATGGTGGTGGTAGTGTGATGGTCTGGGGCTGTTTTGCTGCTTCAGGACCTGGAAGACTTGCTGTGATAAATGGAACCATGAATTCTGCTGTCTACCAAAAAATCCTGAAGGACAATATCCGGCCATCTGTTCGTGACCTCAAGCTGAAGTGAACTTGGGTTCTGCAGCAGGACAATGATCCAAAACACACCAGCAAGTCCACCTCTGAATGGCTGAAGAAAAACAAAATTAAGATTTTGGAGTGGCCTAGTCAAAGTCCTGACCTCAATCCTATTGAGATGCTGTGGCATGACCTTAAAAAGGCAGTTCATGCTCGAAAACCCTCCAATGTGGCTGAATTACAACAATTCTGCAAAGATAAGTAGGACAAAATTCCTCCACAGTGCTGTAACAGACTCATTGCAAGTTATCGCAAATGCTTGATTGCAGTTGTTGCTGCTAAGGGTGGCCCAACCAGTTATTAGGTTTAGGGGGCAAGCACTTTTTCACACAGGGCCATGTGGGTGTTCATTTAAAAACTGCATGTTGTGTTTACTTGTGTTATCTTTGATTAATATTTAAATTTGTATGATGATCTGAAACATTAAAGTGTGACAAACATGCAAAAAAAATAAAAAATCAGGAAGGGGGCAAACACTTTTTCACACCACTATACATTTCACATCACTTCATTTCTGAAAAAGTCTGAAAACAGTTTGTTCAAAGAATCAGTCTTTCTAAACCCATCCTTTCTGAGAGCTGCTCTGCTCTGATTGGTCAGACAGTCCAGTCTGTCGTGATTGGTTTACAGCTTACAGCAGGTGTCGGAAACAAAACGGCCATTACCACATCTGAATTTCAGCTCTTCAGCTTCATAAACAATGACATGAACAGTAATGATGATGTTGGTTTTTCCATATAAATTCCAGCACAAGTTCTCAATCTTTTTGAAATGCATGCAAAGTGGCGTAAAAAACAGCGTCTTCTTGACGTGTCAACAACACTCCAAACTCTTTCAGGCCTCAGCTACAACTACAGTGTTTGAGGGTCAAAGTAGACATTATTCGTGGGCCGCCAATGAAGGCTGACATTATGCAAATTAGTTACATTATTATGTAGGTATGTAACAGGAAGTGAGATTGAATTGCTGACATCTCGTTTTGATAGTTCAGAATCAATTCTTTCTTTTAGCAGACAATAACCACATTTGTTATGCACTTTGATCTTTAAAACTTTGCAGACCTTAGTCTACAGTTAGACTTATTAACTGTATTACTATATTATAATCATGGAAAGGGTATTTTGGGAATTTGGGTGCTGATTATTTTCCATTGTCTTTGCTTTGCAGTTTGCTGTGCTCTATAAGGGAGATGAGTGTTTGGGCAGTGGGAAGATCATTCGTCTGGGACCCACAAAATTCACTCTTCAGAAAGGTCAAAACTGCATGAACTGCCACCCTAAAGACACAAACCAACAACATCCAGAACCTCTCAGCTGAGACACAAACAAGCACAATAACAAGATCTCAGCAGGCTTGTGCTGTGGAAAGATGCTCTCAGTATTTACAGACATTTAGGCTGGGAGAAAGTATAGAAACTTTGATAGTGTTTTGAATTGTATGTATTTTTATTTCAATTGTAATTAACTTGGGAATTGTAATTTATTTGTATAATATAAATATTGATTATTGAATTACTTTTTTTTTCTTTTCTTTTTCTTTTTAAGATTTTATAAATGTAAATGGTTTTTGTGCCTTTTATTGTGCACCACATCCTGAACTATGCAAAATATTAAGCCACGGGTTCACTTTGAGTTGGAGTTCTTTTCTCTGCCAATAGAGGGCGTGAGTGCATCACTTATATAGCTGGTGCTGATGGACAAATGCAATCTTCTTCAGTTTTCATTAAAGACAATTTTGCTGAACACATTTAACTAAATTAAACGTAAATGAACGTATTTATACTATACGTCGTCAGATAATTGCAATATCTGTCTTTGCGGTTTTGGTCATGATTCCTCTTCTGGGTTTATTTAATGTCTCCTCTTTCAGTTTGGTTGAATTGTATGTGTGTATATAATGTAATTAGCATTTGTTGTAAATAAATATTTTAAGAAAAATTAGTTTTCAAAGCAGAGTGTGATTTTATTTTTTACCAGTAATACACTTTTCTATATCCTTTATAGGGAGACAGTGCATGTTTTCACATTTAGTAAACACTAGGATGAAGTCAGCTAAAATGGGCCAAGTAAGGTTGTAGCGTCATATCTCTTTAAATTTTTACAGCCAATCACAATAACTGATCTTGCATTGTTGCTTCAACACTTGTTGACATGTAACAATAGTTTTGACTGGTCTGAGTTTTTTAAGGCGGGCAGGGCAGAGTGTTAAACGAAGCTTGTAAGAGAAATTGTAAGGAAAGTGAGCCTGACTTAGTAAATTTCATTCATTCATGACTAATAAGGGTACTAAAGCATTTATAAGTACGCTTACCAACAAAGCAAAGGTTTATGAATAATTTTGGCATGCTCTTTCAAATAAAAAAGTTTAATTTAAAAAAGTTCATTTTAGTTATAAAATGGCTGGTTAAGCTAAAATGGGCTGCATACACACACACACACACACACACTTTTACACAGAAATTGAGGGTGCAAATAGGTTTATATGAATAGATTTATCCTTATAAAATCTTAACAGGCTTTTTTTTTAAAAATTGCATTGCAGAGAGTATGGCAGGAGGACTAGCAAAGAAAAGAAACAGAGATAAAAAGAGAGAAAAGAAAGGGAAAGAAAGGAAGATGTTAGTACAAGTACAATGTTAAGACCTATAGCTACAGGAAATGTTCTAATCTTTAACAAAACATTTGACAGATATTTGACAAGCGTACACACATACATACACACAAAAGACACCAATGCACAGAAACACACACCTGTACAACATGATCAGTTCATTTTTAATTGCATTTTTTAATGAAATATTCGTTCAACTTTCTATTTAATGAAATAAATGTATAGTTCTGTTGCTATGGCACACTAAAGACAATATTGTCAATTTACTATTAAAAATAAAATTATTTTAGCCAAAATTACCTGTGTTGATCTCATTTTTTTTTATATTGGCCCATTTTACCTGAATGTTGTGCCGTGGGTCAAAAAGGGACTTGCTGATACAACTATACTTTTTCACATTTTAAATATATATATTTATGTATGTTTAGGTTCAGTAATTTCACTTTAATGGCAATTAATAGGTAATTTTCATTGCCATTAAAGTGAAATAACTGAACATAAACATACAAGCTTGATAAAAATGCTCATTTTAGGAGAAAATTTCAGATGGCACTTAGAGGCTTTTGCATCTGAAGTCTTCATATATATATATATATATATATATATATATATATATATATATATATATATATATATATATATATATAAGAGACCCATGCTAATTTGTAAAAATATCATTAGATCTCATGCATAGCTTATTTGATGGTATTATAAGTGGTTTACCAAAATGTGGCCCATTTTAGCTGAATTCACTCTACATTTAATAAGATGAAAGAAAATTACCGTATTCATAGTATGTATAACTATAAATAGGCCTACAAAAGCACAAGTATAAGGCTAAGAAAATACATTCAAAAGCACTCTAATATCTGTCAAAGAACATTTGCATTATATTTGTGTTGCAGTAGCCTATGTGTGAGAAAATTAAGTTTTGAATGACAAACATCATTTTATTCTCTTTCCTTTTTATATGTGTGTGTATACATATATACTGCCCTCCAAAAGTTTGGAAACGCCCTAGAAAAGTGTAGTTTTGGACAATATTGGCATGAAACCTTTTTAATTTGTGATAATTTTGCACTGATAAGGGACAACACAAACTACAAAAACATATTTTATTATATAAACAGTTTATACATACAAAAAACTTACATTTTCGATTCATCAAAATATCCACCATTAGCAGCTATCTGACCTAAACTGGGTTCTAATTGGTTCATTGTATTCTAAACTTCATTGGCAATCAATTGTTGAAGCTATGAAGGTGTGCTGACCCAAAAATATTTTACAAACCTGGGCCAAGTTTAAACCAGTAACCAGGCATCACAGCTGGCAAAGGGGCATGTCTGACTTTGACATGTATATATTGCCATTATTATGTAATCAGAATGAAAATTATTATTGCTGTTCTTCAATGATAATGTCAAATTACTTTAATGTATTTGCACCAAAAAAAAAATGATAAGGATTTATGATGATATCGTCCAAAACCACATTTTGCCAGGGGTGTTTCCAAACTTTTGGAGGGCAGTATATATCTTTATACATCTGTCTTTTATATCTTAATATATATCTTTTTTATTTTTAAGTCAAAAACATCGTTGTAATGATTTTATTACCCGCCAAACGCTATTTTAATGTTAAAAAAACAAACGATCTCGTTTTTTTTTTCTTTTTCTTTTAAATATTTTATATTTTTGGTGACAATAACAATATTACGACATTCTGGCGAAAATACTGGCTGCCGTGGTATTTTTGTAATAGTTTGAATAGAGAATAAACAATAATTTATTCATGCACAGTTTAGTTTTACTGTAGCCGAATAACAGATAGAGAATCCAGCATTGATAACTCTTTATTTCTTTACAGCCGCTTGTCAACTGAGTGATTTAAACACGTGGTGTGGATTCACGTCACTTTAATAGACAGAAATCAGAAAACTTTATCCGTGTAGTCTCAACTGCGAGCGAGCGACTCAACACAACACATTAAATACACAAAATACCCATTATAAATGACATTTTAGCGTTTATTTATAATGGAAGCATTCACTCTACGTGCGGGCAGTCGCGTGAAACTGTTTAATCGCGCAACTTCATTTATTATAATGGGAGAGTTCTAGTTTGACGCGCCGCGTCGCTTACTTTAAAGAACCAAGGAATATGCAGCGGTGAATAACAATGGTTGAATTTCCATGAGAGTTCTTTAGTCCTGAGAGGAGGTGCAGGTTTATGTTAATGACTGTGTGTGTGTGTGTGTGTGTGTGTGTGTGTGTGTGCGGGGGGAGAGACGCGCACGCACGGAGCCATTTTGTCCTCATTTAAAACTTAACGTGGATACTGTCACTTGGCTCCATGGATACCACCCTGATAAACTGTGTTTTCTGCTGTTAAAAAGCTACAATGAAGGATAAAAGAAGGTCGACGTGCCGGCAGAAGGAGAGCTGACGTGTTTTTCTGCATGTTTTGTGGAGTTTTACACCATGGATTTAGTAATGTGTTGGTTATTATGGGTTCACCTTCTCCTCTGCACTCCTCTCATGGGATGTTTTGACTTGCACCTCTCGGAGACTTTACATTCTGGAGCTGTTCTTGCCAATTTGTCACTCGGACCTGGTTGGACTTATAAAATAGACAGGACTTTAACTTCCAAGTACATTGGGAACTTTATTAAAGTGGATTGGAGAGATGGAGTAGTGCGTTTAAATGGAGAGGTGGACTGTGCGCGCGCCCCACAGAGCGCGCTGCCTCTTTATTTTAAAATGAAATCATTAACAACTGAAGGACTAGTTAACGCACATTTTAATGTGTTCGTACACGGACGCAATTGCGTGTTCAAATATAAAAGGAAGAGAGTGAGTAAGCCTGACATTAACGTGGATTGCAGCTATAACTTGGGACTAACTTCCTGCTTTTCTCCAGGTGATGTACTTCTTAGTTTTAAGGACTATTTACCTGTCTTCACAAGACACTCTGCTTCTTCTTGCACCTCAGACCACCTGAATGTGTTTGTGCGTAACGGGACGTTACTTGTGAAGGACGCGTACTGTTTGGAGACACGCTTCAAAGACACTATTCGCTGTTTGTTTCGTGATTCAAACGGTGACCCCTTCTCTATGTGCCTTAAATTACGATTCGCCTCAGTCCAAACTTCATTATTACACTCTATGCAAGACGTATCAAATCAATGGAAACCGAGAGTAAAGCGAGCGGCGAATTCAGCGCCTCAGTTTCAGTTACCGAACTACCAGGTTTCAGTGCCCGAGAACGAGCCTGCGGGTACGCGCGTCATCACCCTCAAAGCGACTGACAGCGACCCTGGAGAGGCGGGAAGGATCGAGTATGGCATGGAGGCATTATTCGACAGCCGTTCTAACGGCTTCTTTCGGATAGACCCCCAAACCGGCAGCGTTGAGACCGTCCAGCCCTTAGATAGAGAAGTTAAAGACTCACACCTTTTAAAAGTCACAGCTACTGATAATGGCACGCCGCGACGCGCAGCCACGTCATACCTAACCGTTACAGTTAGCGACACCAACGACCACGGACCCGTTTTTGAGCAGAATGAATATAGGGTTAGGATAAGAGAAAATGTGGAGGTTGGTTTTGAGGTGATTACAGTCAGGGCGACAGATGGAGATGCACCATCCAATGCAAACATGATATATAAGATTGTAAATGGTGAAGGTGTCAATTCTGGGTTTGAAATCGATTCTCGCAATGGACTGGTCAAGATTCGGGTGCGTCCAGACAGAGAAACCATGGCCCAGTATCAACTGATAGTCGAGGCAAACGACCAAGGAAAGGACCCTGGTCCTCGCAGTGCTACTGCGACAGTGTACATCACGGTTGAAGATGAAAATGACAATTACCCTCAGTTTAGTGAGAAAAGATATATAGTCCAAGTGCCAGAAAACGTGGCAGTTAACACTAAAGTGGCCCAGGTAGAAGCCACAGACCGAGACGAGGGCAATAACGCTAAGGTTCATTACAGTATAATCAGCGGCAACGTCAAAGGTCAGTTCTTCATTCACACCCCTAACGGAGCCATCGATGTCATAAACCCTCTGGACTACGAAGTGATCAGAGAGTATAATTTACGCATCAAGGCACAGGATGGAGGCAGGCCTCCTCTTATTAATGGCACAGGAATCGTTGTCGTCCAAGTTGTGGATGTGAACGACAATGCTCCCATGTTTGTAAGCACTCCTTTCCAAGCCACCGTTTTAGAGAACGTGCCCATTGGATATTCTGTGATTCACATTCAGGCCATCGATTCTGACTCTGGCGAAAATGCCCGTTTGGATTACCGCCTCACAGACACTGCTCCAGGTTTCCCCTTCACTATCAATAACAGCACTGGATGGATAACAGTCAGTGTTGAGCTGGACAGGGAAACCACTGAGTATTACACCTTTGGAGTTGAAGCCAGAGACAACGGAGTTCCGGTAATGTCGTCGTCGGCTAGCATTAGCATCACCGTCCTAGATGTGAACGACAACATCCCTACGTTCACCGAAAAATCATACTCTCTGAAAATCAATGAAGATGCCGTTGTAGGAACCAGTGTGTTAACTGTCACAGCTCTGGACCGTGATGTAAACAGTGTGGTCACCTATCAGATCTCCAGCGGTAATACGCGGAACCGCTTTGCTATAACTAGTCAAAGCGGAGGTGGACTCATCACCCTGGCGTTGCCGTTAGATTACAAACAGGAACGGCAGTACGTTCTGACTGTCACTGCCTCTGACGGTACACGCTTTGACACCGCACAGGTGTTCATCAACGTAACCGACGCTAACACTCACAGACCCGTGTTCCAGAGCGCCAGCTACCATCAGACCTTCAGCGAGGACCGACCCATTGGATCAACAGTTGTGGTAATCAGTGCAACGGATGAGGATACGGGTGAGAATGCACGTATTACCTACATGATGGAGGACAACGTACCACAGTTTAAGATTGATCCAGACACAGGTGCAATCACCACACAGATGGAGATCGACTATGAAGATCAAGCGTCCTACACGCTGGCCATCATCGCCCGTGACAATGGAATCCCCCAGAAGTCTGATACCACCTATGTGGAAATCATTGTTCTGGACGCCAATGATAATACTCCTCAGTTTGGGAGGGACAAATACCAGGGTACTGTGTTCGAAGATGCACCTCTAATGACCAGCGTGCTCCAGATATCTGCTTCAGACAGGGACTCAGGGTCTAATGGACGTGTGAGCTACACCTTTCAAGGAGGGGACGATGGGGAAGGAGACTTCATAATTGAGCCGTACTCTGGAATTATCAGAACCCACCGGAAGCTGGACAGAGAGAACGTTCCAGTCTATAACCTGAAGGCCTATGCAGTAGATAGAGGTGTTCCTCCTCTCAAAGCAGCAGTGGAGATCCAGATATCTGTGTTGGATATCAATGACAATGCTCCTGTTTTTGAGAAGGACGAACTGTACATCGACGTCAAAGAAAACAGTCCTGTTGATTCAGTAGTTGCCCGGATCACCGCCATGGACCCCGATGAAGGAACCAACGCTCAGATATTGTACCAAATTGTGGAAGGAAACATCCCTGAGGTCTTTGACTTGGATATATTCACCGGAGACTTAAAAGCGCTTGTGGATTTGGACTACGAGACCAAAAAGGAATATGTCATAGTTGTACAGGCCACATCCGCACCTCTGGTCAGCAGAGCAACGGTCCACATTCGTCTGGTTGATGTCAATGACAACGATCCCGTCCTGCAGAATTTTGAGATTATCTTCAATAACTACGTCACCAACAAATCCAACAGCTTTCCATCTGGGATTATAGGAAAGGTACCAGCCCATGATCCAGATGTGTCAGATAAACTCAAGTATAGTTTCATTGAAGGAAATGAGCTGAATTTGCTGATTCTAAACCCGGATACTGGAGAGCTAAAACTCAGCAAAGATCTGGATAACAACAGACCTCTGGAGGCCACCATGAAAGTTTCTGTCACAGGTCAGTTAACTTCCCTTTGTATCTTTTGAATTAACTGTGTTTGCTTGTAATGTCCCTCATATTTGAGATTTTGCAGTGTACAAAGGTAAGCAGGGTAAAAAAAAGTGGTAAGGTCTCATTTGTTAACATTAATTAATGTATGAACTAACAATGAGCAATACAGCATTTATTAATCTTTGTTAATGTTAGTTAATATAAATCTAGCTGTTCATCATGTTAGTCCACAGTGCATTAACTAATGTTAACAAACAGCTACAACATTTGATTTCCATAATGTATTAGTAAAAACATTAACTAAGATTTATAAATGCTGTAGAAGTATCTCAGTTCATGTTTAATTAGTTAACTAATGGAACCTTATTGTAAAGTGTTACCAAAAAAAACAAGGTTAAAAAAGGACTAATTTGATACAAACTAATGTTTATTATGTCAATTGATGTCAATGATGGAGCTGCTGCTCTGATGAGCTGCATGTTTTCGGTGTGCATTTGCTTCAGGCTGAATCACAATCCTGTTCTTCTGCTTATGAGGTGTTTGTTAGATATGTTGAAGAAGGCAAGAACCGTTTGTGTGAGAATGAGTTCTCGGTTCACTCGGTTCACTGTTATATCGAGATCCCTGCTAGTGTTCTGTTTTGAAATGTTTGAGATGAGCAACACATTATTATTGTTGAAGTAGGTGCCTCTTAAAGGGTTACTTCACCCAAAAATGAAAATTCTGTCATTAATTACTCACCCTCATGTCGTTCCACACCCGTAAGACCTTCGTTCATCTTCAGAAACACAAATTAAGATATTCTTGATGAAATCTGATGGCTCAGTGAGGCCTCTATTGAGAGCAAGATAATTAACACTTTCAATGCCGAGAAAGCTACTGAAGACATATTTAAATCAGTTCATGTGACTACAGTGGTTCAACTTTAATGTTATGAAGTGACGAGAATACTTTTTGTGCGCCAAAAAAAACAAAATAACGACTTAATTCAACAATATCTAGTGATGGGAGATTTCAAAACACTGCTTCATGAAGCTTCGAAGCTTTACAAATCTTTTGTTTTGAATCAGTGGTTCGGAGCACGTATCAAACTGCCAAAGTCACGTGAACCAATGAAATTTCGAAACACTTATGTCATAACGAAGCCTCGTTTACTGAAATCACGTGACTTTGATACGCACTCTGAACCACTGATTCGAAACAGATTTGTAAAGCTTCGAAGCTTCATGAAGCAGTGTTTTGAAATCACCCATCACTAGATATTGTTGAATAAAATCGTTATTTTCTACTCACCGACAGATTGTTGTCTGTAATAATTTATCCCACCAGTCAGACTGTTGTTAATCCTCCAACAATCACAGTTTTTGGCCAATGCCAATAATATAAAAATGACAAAATATCAGCTGATTAATCAACCTGACCAATATATATGACTAATTGACTGGCGGTGAATGGATTTAAAATTTAACTGATTTAAACGACACTTTAAACGAACTACATGGCATGTTAGCGTGTTGTTGCAGTGCTTTATTGTGACCATAACTGTGGCAATGTTAGATTATACCATGCTCACATGTACAGCCAGCCTCTTCAAATGGCATCAGCTTCTCATATCTCACACTCTTCCTTCTCTGTTTCTGTCCTCCTTTTCTCTCTCTCTCTTCCTCCCACTCATGGGCCTTCCTGTTAATTTGCAACTTGCAATTCAAATACATCTCACAGAATACAGCTCTCTTGTCTGTACTCTGTGGCTTTACGGCCGTGTCTTTGTTGGTCTGATTGCCGGTCCTCATCTGAATGTGCATGCTCATGGTCATTGTTGGGGTCGTAATGAGCCGCATTCATGCTATGCTCTCTCATTCATGACAAAGACACATCGGTTTTCATCGCAGTTCCCGCCCTCTTTTACCCCCTCAAATCCCACACAGATCTCTTTCTCTCTTGTCTAATAAACTAATGCATTTTATTCCTTGGACATACCCACATGTCAGATGTTAGGTAACCATTAACACTGCTTATGTGACCTCTTCACCTCCAGCCCAGGGGAAAGGAAACGGCCCTTAAGGGAAAACATGTGACAGAGCTCTTAGCTAGATTTTAACGTCTACTTTGGTCTATAAGTGTCTCAAATTCAGCCATCTTCAGAAATGTAGCAAATGTTTTTCGATCATGCGATGTTTGAGTTTTAGAAGAGCTAAAAGGAGACATCTTAGACAGAAATAATTTAGTTAAATTATGTATTTTCCATCTATTATTTGCTATGTTCAGATATATCAGTTTAGAAATTTGTTACTGTTTGCTATTGGTCGAACTTTAAAGGGTTAGTTCACCCAAAAATTAAAATTCTGTCATCATTTACTCACTCTTATGTCGTTCCCAACCCATAAGACTTTGGTCAATCTTCGAAACGTTCACATATCGTGTCTTTTCCACGCGCAAGTCAGTTATTTCAAATGTAGCCGCGCGGCAGGCGCGCTCATAATGGAAGCGACGCGGTCGCGGCGCGCATGAGTTGCGTTTTCCAGGCGCATCGAGCTGAAAAATTCTCAACTTTTCAGAATGCTGCAAGCGCACTGCAGGTCATGTGACAAGAACCAGCCTATCAGCTTCAGCCTTTCCGTAACAAAACATCGAAGGCTCAGCCAAACAGCTGATCATAGCTGTACAGGGTGGTTTTTACATCTCATCTCCATAAATATATCTAGTAGTAAAGCTAATGCAAAGGCTAGAAATCAATTAATCCTTTGCTGAAACTTCCTACTCCTCGTGGAGAGCACAGTTCATGGTTACATAGCAATGACAGATGCCACGGGAGCGCAAGCACTTTGGAAAGAAGGAATTTTTTCTAAAAAGATATTTTTAATGAAACCTGAGAGGTTTCTGTTCATCCATTGAAAGTCCAGGTAACCAAAATTTAGAAGATCCAAAAAGGTCATAAGTTTGTCGTAAAATGAAGCCATGTGAATGGAGTGGTCTTGTGAGGAGATACGATCGCTTATGTGATTAGCATAGAGGGGACAGAAATCTCTCAGGTTTCACAAAAAAATTCTTAATATGTGTTTTGAAGATTATATGAAGTCTTTTGGGGTTTGGAACGACATGAGGGTAAGGGGTTTCATTTTTGGTGAACTAAAGTTTAGTGTTTAAGGTTAGGCCTTTAAGGTTAGGGTGTTATTTACACGACTAAGCCTAAGTAGTAAACACTGATTTTACTTTTAACTAATCAAATTTATCATTTTGTCCTGGCAAACAATAAAAAAGGCATACATAACCCAAGGAACCCAAGGTATATCTTAGGGATCAAAATATAGAGACTTGGGGATGGGCTCTTTTGACTTGAAGCAGAAAGCAACCTCCCAGAACACCCTAGTAACCGCATAGCAACATGTTAAAAACCAGTCAAAACAAATGCATAGCAGGGCCCTAGCAACCCCCCACTGAGCCCTAGAATCATGCTAGTGAGTTTTGCATGGGCAAACATCTCTCACACGGTCTTCACAAAATGTAAAAATATAGTTTTTTACCACATTTTTATATATTTTACACTGTGAAAAATTAAATTTGCATAATTTTCTACCTTATCTGACCCTCAAAAAATGACTTTTGTTGGTTTAACCTAATGTAGTTACTTTAAGTGTTTCCACACGACTCATTTTAAGATTGTTTCACAAATGGAACACTATGAAGACAGACACTGTTATCGTTCTCTCCTGAACAGGTGTTTTCCTTATCGACTTAAGTTTTAATTATTTATCAAGCACTTGGGGACACACAAGAAGTCCCAGATATGTCCCTGATAAAAGCAAGTTAACATTCTAGTCAAAACAAGGGCCATTCTAGCCTAAAACAACGGCAGTTTGCACAGCAAACACAACGGAGTGAGGGCTGTGTGTTTGAACAGTAACCTAATCTCTCTTATCTGTGTCTGTTAACATTCAACAAGGCTTTTCCCGATTTGAGGGGTGTCCTCTGCAAAATGATGCCACTTTTTTTTTTAGCCCTGCACCTTTGTGCTTTGTTTCACTGGATCAATACGGGTGATAAGCCATCTGTCGCAGCCTCAAGATAGATGGAGCCAGCCATCATTTGTACTGGTGAAACTGAATTTCCCAACTTTTTTGATGTCTTTATCTTTCGATTATGATCCATGTCACATCCAAAGAGAGGAGGGGAGGAAATTTATCACTTCTAGCCAGTTTCTTCCTCTCTTCCCCCTGCAGTCAGCGAGCTGAGCCTGCCGATACACGCAGACCCTTTTAGTGGGGTGAGCTTCTGCCTGTGGGCCACTGCGTCTGCGCCTCATGTAGTTGACTGTAGCCCACTCAGCGCTGCGGGACTCGCATACCTTGACTATTCTACATTGCATTGCCAAACTCTCTGAACTTGTATTTCAGTTAGGACTTGAACACTTAGCTTCATATCCTACAAAAAATTCTTGTAATTTGATGGTTGAGGTTCGTAAAATTGAAAAACCATTGAAAACACAATGGTGTAAGATTTTTACTTAGAAATTGTTAGTTGATTTTTATAAATAATTACAAAGAAATGGCAAGGAACACATTGAATTAAACATGAAATTCTGAAGGAGAAAGACTGAAATAGTATTTTCTTGTAAAATGATCTCAAATAAACTGTCTTAGAGTACGTTTACACGACAACGATGTACTGAAAATTGAAAAGTTTTCCTTTGCATTTTTCACGTACAGATGACCACATTGTCAAAACAATTCCTGTTCACATGGATATGCGAAAATTACTAAAAATGCTGTATTATTCGTGCCAGGCCAGTAGTTGGCGATGTCACTTTTTAATGAAACACAATGCGACTATAGACTGAACACGTAATACACACGCGCATGACGTCACCGTTTTTATAAATTCACGTTTTTGTAATTAACAAGGAGATCTCTTCAAAAAAGTTTTCAGTCCCCTAAAACGCCTTGTGTAAATGAACGGCCAAAAAAAGTTTTACGTTTTTAGTTGTTAATGGTGTTGTGTAAACGCCCCCTTATTTACAACCTCAAAACATTATTTTAAAAAAAAAATCTGTGAAATTCTGCAAAGCCAATATAAACAGTAAAATAGATGGAGTTGAGCTGCAAGAGGGCAGTTTTTAAAATTTTAAATTATAAAGTTAAAATTAAAAATAATAATATTTTAATAATATATTAAAAAATATATATATATATATAAAAAAAAAGATTTTTTGGCCTAGTATTTTATTTGTGTATTTATTGCTGTCTCAGCATCTTTTAAATGTGTATGTATATATCTGTAGTTTAAATTTAAACAAACAAACATTATTAAAAATGTTACTAATAGCTACTGTGTATGATTTTATCTTGGCTGTGAGGTCGGGCCTAATTGTAACAGGTTATGAATATAATGTAATCTTTTAAAATGCTTAATCAACATAATTTAATCAAAATATGTAGTTGAAGACTGTTCTTAATTTATTAACTGATCAATATACAGTATCTCACAGAAGTGAGTACACCCCTCACATTTTTGTAAATATTTTATTATATCTTTTCATGTGACAACACTGAAGAAATGCCACTTTGCTACAATGTAAAGTAGTGAGTGTACAGCTTGTATAACAGTGTAAATTTGCTGTCCCCTCGAAATAACTCAACACACAGCCATTAATGTGTGTTTCAGGGCCTTGGCAATCTTTTTATAGCCTATGCCATCTTTATGTAAAGCAACAATTCTTTTTTTCAGATCCTCAGAGAGTTCTTTGCCATGAGGTGCCATGTTGAACTTCCAGTGACCAGTATGAGAGAGTGAGAGCGATAACACCAAATTTAACACACCTGCTCCCCATTCACACCTGAGACCTAGTAACACTAACGAGTCACATGACAGAGAGAAAATGGCTAATTGGGCCCAATTTGGACATTTTCACTTAGTGGTGTACTCACTTTTGTGGCCAGCGGTTTAGACATTAATGACTGTGTGTTGAGTTATTTTGAGGGGACAGCAAATTTACACTGTTATACAAACTGTACACTCACTACTTTACATTGTAGCAAAGTGTCATTTCTTCAGTGTTGTCACATGAAAAAATATAATAAAATATTTACAAAAATGTGAGGGGTGTACTCACTTCTGAGAGATACTGTATTTTAGTAAAAAAGATTGAACTTATTTCATATAATTATAAAGTAGGCAACTGTAACATTCTGATTTTTTCTTTTTAATTTATTAAATTAAGTGTGTCTTTTGCAATGAAAACACATGAGGCTGTGCAAGTAGAACTCTGTGAATGATGGAAGTCGGCAGGGCTTTCTATGGAATTCTGCAGCTGTCGAATCCCTTCAGGCCTACCTGTGAGTAAATGGGGTAATGAGCTGAGTAATTTGTTTGCAATGACTGTTATGAATGGTGTGCTGCGATATGTAGGCTAAATGTAAAACCCTTTGAACTAATTCATAAAGCTGGTATGCTAAGTGGCCAAAAAAAAGTCAACGTGAGTTAACGTGAACTGGCTTAAGTTGTAAAAGCTGTTTCTGTGTGGTTCATGTATGTGTTGTGTGAGCAGACGGGGTCAGAGTAGGGCTGGCCAGCTGTGTCCTCAAATCTGCTCTCTGACATGCACACAGCAGCTGTAAGAGAGACAGACAGAGACTTTAATCACTGTAGAAGTGCCCTGAGCACTGCACTGCCTGTCCCCTGTCATCTACATGTCATCAACAGAGGAGATCTCCACTCCAGGTGTGACTGTCCTTCTGCCTCATCTACACATGACCCTCTGACCTCTGAGGTCACAGACATGCTGTGGGTGTCACTCTGTCAAACATACTTTGTTTATAAGGACAAATCCCACTTAGCATTCATAAATGAGGCTGAAGTAGTAATAGAAAGTGTTATGAAATAACGTTTAGATATTTTTTTTATTTTTTTATGAAGAAGGCACGAGTGATGCTTTCACATGCAAAACTCACCACCACAATATGCTAAGCTGTTTGGTTGTATTAGTTTTTACAGTGTAGCTATGCTAAAGATGTTCAGGGTTGGGTTGCTATATTTTCAAATTTTAATTAAACATATATATAACATATATATATATATATATTTTTTTTTTTCTTCAGTTTAGTGTCTTTGGTTTTTATTTTAGCTTTAATATTTTAGGGCTGCCAATGTTGTGCTAACTGGTATCATTTAAAAAATGTTTAAAGCATTAGATTTATCACGTTTATTGCACAGTAATATTGTCAAGATTTATAAGGTAATAAAAAAGTAATTAATTAATTTTTAGGCCATTTTTGTTGCAGTTTAGTTTTGAAGTTGTGGAAATGTATTTTATTTTATTTTCGTTTATTTCCAGTAATGTTAGTTCAATTAAACATATATATATATATATATATATATATATATACAGTACAGTCCAAAAGTTTGGAACCACTAAGATTTTTAATGTTTTTAAAAGAAGTTTCGTCTGCTCACCAAGGCTACATTTATTTAATTAAAAATACAGTAAAAAACAGTAATATTGTGAAATATTATTACAATTTAAAATAACTGTGTACTATTTAAATATATTTGACAAAGTAATTTATTCCTGTGATCAAAGCTGAATTTTCAGCATCGTTACTCCAGTCTTCAGTGTCACATGATCCTTCAGAAATCATTCTAATATGCTGATCTGCTGCTCAATAAACATTTATGATTATTTTCAATGTTGAAAACAGTTGTGTACTTTTTTTTTCAGGATTCCTTGATGAATAGAAAGTTCAAAAGAACAGCATTTATCTGAAATACAAAGCTTCTGTAGCATTATACACTACCGTTCAAAAGTTTGGGGTCAGTAAGAATTTTTTTTTTTTTTTTTTTAAAGAAATTGAAGAAATGAATACTTTTATTCAGCAAGGATGCATTAAATCAATCAAAAGTGGCAGTAAAGACATTTATAATGTTACAAAAGATTAGATTTCAGATAAACACTGTTCTTTTGAACTTTCTATTCATCAAATAATCCTGAAAAAAATATTGTACACAAATATTTTGTATAATTGTACACATTAAATGTTTCTTGAGCAGCAGATCAGCATATTAGAATGATTTCTGAAGGATCATGTGACACTGAAGACTGGAGTAATGATGCTGAAAATTCAACTTTGCCATCACAGGAATAAATTACTTTGTGAAATATATTCAAATAGAAAACAGTTATTTTAAATTGTAATAATATTTCACAATATTACTGTTTTTTACTGTATTTTTAATTAAATAAATGTAGCCTTGGTGAGCAGACGAAACTTCTTTTAAAAACATTAAAAATATTAGTGGTTCCAAACTTTTGGACTGTACTGTATATATATATATATATATATATATATATATATATATATATATATATATGTGTGTGTGTGTGTGCGTGTGTGTGACCCGTGCTGGCAAAACAAGTCAGAATGGGCATGGGCTCATTTTGAGCTACAGGCAAAACGAGTCAAAAATGTAGATTTTGGTCAAATTTGACGTTTTCAAAAAATTTCATTAAGCCCACACATAGCGATCCAGATGCTTCAAATAGCAATTAAATAGCAATTTTATCATTATTTGTATGTTTTCTGAGAGGAGTACCTTTCCTTTGTCCGTGAAAAATGCCGTTTTTCTCTGCTCGCTTCTTGACGACTGGCGCTTCCTCTCATTTACTTCCTCATTAGTACAAGTTTGGTATCGTTTTAAAGTGCAGCATTCCAACTTTGTCAATATTCATAGCAAATTTTTGATGGAATGAGTCTGAACCAATGAAATGTGCTTTTTACACTCATGCTGATATAAACAAAACGACTGACAGATCCTAAGTGCGCACACAAAGATGCCTCAGACAGCACGCAATCCCTTTATACACATATAAACAGAATTACAGTACTTCAAAATATTGAAGAAAAAAAAATTGAATATATATATATTTTCCTATAGATATTTGGTTTTGATGAAGTGTGTGCCAAATTAGGTCTTATTAACAGGGATTTTAAGGTACGGTTGCTAGGTGATTTTGTTTTGGATCCTTCACAAACTGGATTTTTTTCAAAATTGTCTCTATTGACTTCAAACAGGTGTCGGATTCCAACAAATTAGACATCATTTTTAAGGTTTTTTTAATAGAAATTGTGAAAAAACAATAATTAAAAAAAAAAAAAAAAATTAAATATCACTTCAAAAATTAATATCACTGTTTCTCCACCCAGTGTCTTTGATGTTTCAACTCAGTCTCATGTTTTGGCGAATTGGTGGTGAATTAGTATGACTTTGTACGGTTTGAGTCACATGAAAACACACATTCTAGAAAATATCTAAACATGAAGGTCTATTCCCTAACCCTCAGTACACAGCTAAATCCCTAGTCTTAAATCAACTCTGCTTAGAGTACATATGGTCCCTCTCTAAATAGTGTTAAAGTAACACTGAAGCAGAGTTAATGTTAATAAGATAATTAAGAGATTAATTGATTAATTGATGATTGAGGATTAGTGATGAACACCTGCTGTTAACAAGCAGAATCACTGAAGAAAAGAGAAACACAAGAACTTCAACTGACTTTAACTCTGCTTCAGTGTTACTTTAACACTATTTAGAGAGGGACCATATGTACTCTGAGCAGAGTTGATTTAACTCTGAGGATTTAGCTGTGTAGGATCTTATGAAAATGTATGAATGAAATTGTACGATTTTGCCTCTAAATCGCCAAAATGTAAAAGAGTTAATAGCCATAAGACTGTGTTGGATGTTCTTTTCTCCAAATGCGAACACACAGTTTCAATGCTGAAGTTGAGTAGACATAACAAAAAGACTCAAGGTCTGTGTAGTTTAAACAAAGTAAGTTTTACTGAAACTTTTCACTTTACTTGCAATGCTACATCTGTCTCTAGTGTCTGTTAAAACTGTTATTAGATTACTGAGGCAAACTGTGTCAGCACTGTTCTCTTACCCATCTTTTTTTTTTTATGTTTCTCTTGAACATTGCCCTTATTAACAGGCAGGCAAATGGCCTCTATGTACCTGATACTAGCAATTTTGGTTAACCGCAGGTTTCTTTAGAATTTGTTCATGTTTCTAAAAGTCTTCAACCTTGTTTTATGTAAGAGAGATGAAGATCAGAAATCCTCCTCCTCACATTCCTGCGCTCTGATAGCAGAATACAGCCCGAGACCGGGAAACCTGAACATTAATTAAGCTAAAATAACAGTGCGAGCTGTCTGCATCTCTGTTAAATGAGCAGGAAAGGAATTTGATTCATGTTTAATCTTGCAAACTCATTTGAAGGTGGAGAGAGAAGACAGAGACAGTGATGAGGTCTCAAACCAGCGCCAAGAGGGGCACACAATAACGGCTCCAGGTTTGGGTCATTCGAGGGTAGTTTACATGAAAATATGGCTCAGTATTGTGTTTTAAGAAGAGCCTTTGTAAGCTAATTATATGGTTTTGTTTACACTGTAATGTTTTCAGGCCTCGTTTGCCCTTGACTGCTGGGAATTTTTGTGATAATGAATATCGGTCGTCTTTTAATTTTTGTTGTAAAGGAATAATCTGTGCTCTGCTACTGAAAACAATTTCAACTCGCTCCGATTGTCAAAAGAAACAAAAAGTCTGTTTACAGTAACTTACAATGGAAGTTTACTATGGAAGTGTAAGTCATTCCAAGGGGCTTAAATCAGAAATATGCTGCCCATGTTTTTGCTGAAGAGCTTAAATCGTTTCTTTCTATAGCAGTGGAGCTACTGTTCTGAGCTGAAACTTTTCTGGATATGTACTACCAACGCATTTCTTTCGGGTGGAGTTTGCTCAATGTAAACAGCACTTTGTGGGTAGTTATGTCCCGTTTGGTATCCTTACACATATTGTGCAGACGAATCATACCTGGCTTTTACCGGTTTCACATGAACATAACAGTAGTGAAAGATTAAATATAACTCTTACAATTAAGAGTAATCTGTTATCAGAGTGACTTTATTATTCTAATCTCAGGTTGAAATGTATAATGTTTGCATCTTGCCATACTTGCTAGGGCTCACAAGTCAGTCAGGCCGGTCATTTTGATTTTTAATTGCCCTGCTTATATTTTTACTTTTATATTTTTTTTAATATTTTATTATGTTTAGCAATGTATTATATTTACATTATTTTAATGAAATTTTAGGTATACTTTACAAAACGTGTTGGTCATTTTTTTTACAGACAGAAATTAAACAAATGTAATTAAAAGTCAAAAGATTCATAATCACACTTTTGCTGGAAAACAATGGTATGTGATCCAAAACATTACAGAATGCAATGTAGTTTCATTTTATTTTAATATTTAGTGGTAGGACTTTATTTTACAGTCCTGTTCCCCATGTACATACTATGTACTTATTATATTAATTGCAATAACTGAATAATAACAAGGTACTAACCCTGAACCTAACCTTGACCCTTATACTCAACCCATTTAGTACCCACATTATTTTGAGTGCCTTTAACTATGTGTTAACATTTAAATTAATATTTTGATACAATGGATATTTTGTTGCACTTATGTTTTTATAAAAAAAAAAAACATGAACACGGTAAGTACATTGTATTAAGCATTTTTTATGTAAGTATACATTTATAGACACCTAATATAAAGTGGGACTAAGACATTTTTTCCAGTACAGTGAGAGTTTAGACTTCCGTTGTAAGAACATTAGTAATTTTCCTAACAATTTTTAACAAATTGATGAGACATTACTGTCTGTATGTCGTATATATTTTTTAAAGAGTTTAATTTGATTTGAACCCAAAAAGTTCCTTTAATTGAGTGGATTTTCCTGTAAAACTTATGGAGCTACGCCTCGCATCTAGCTTGACCGGTGCAGTGGAGGCAACTTGGAACATAAATTACAGGCCTTCTTTTTCAAGAAACGCCTTCTGGGTGCTTGTCTGAAGACGGCATCTCCCTTAGGCAATACTACTGAGATCTTAACCACACACACATTAACTCCACCTGTGGTCTCTAGAAATGTCACAGATGTTTGATGATGTTCTACAGTCTTTGAATGCCTTCTGTGAAGATGATTCAGAAAATGATTAGTCTTCACATAATCTTAAAAGCAGCTTCCTCAAACTCAACAGAAATCCAAAGCACTCTTGACAGGAAATCCTACAAAGCATAGAATCACTGAATGGCGGCGTTCAATAAAGAATGATATATAAACTTTCCGCCTCTTTGTAGGCATTCTAAGCCTCTTTAAGAACCCTGCGAACTCTCGCCCAGGATTAAATGGCTGTTTGTTCAGACAGATCGCTGGTTGGGAAGTCCGGACAGGTTGGGTAGTCATCAAGGTGCGTTTTTTAACCGACTAGGCCTGACCTGTGAGCTCGGGTGAAGTGGAGGTCCCATTCTCAGGGGTTAGATTTAGTCCGAAGGATCAGACGCAATCCAGATCTGTGATTCCCCGGCTGGAAGTCGGAAGGGGAACCTGTTCGCGTGTAACACGACACACTTTCCGCTCTATCCCGACCCTATTCTGCCGCACATAAAAGATGCCTTTGTCCTTAACACTAAGGAGCAAGAAAAGCATCTATTTCAGCCAACGGCCAAAAAGTGTGACATTACATGTGTCCAACGGTGACCGACTCTACGTTTGTAGAAATATACTCCAAAGGCCATCCATGCACAGCATTTAGGGATTATGAGGGAAATTAAAGTTCTTTTTACTTTCAAAGACTTTCCTGTTTTCACTCAGCATGCATGAACTAGCACATGCTTTTCTACAATGGCTGGCCTGTAATTCAATCGCATTGTTAATACATACGTATGACAATGCCACTATATAATGGAAGCATGTATTTGATAGCAAACTTTGCTGTTCGAATCAACAGTTTGAGCGACGTGTTCTTACTGTTGAGATGTTTTGTCATTTTGTGGGCAAAGACTTCGAGAAATGTGATACTTTGGCGGCCGTCCAATACTTTTTAAGCTGTGCATTGTGGGTAATATTACATTGCTCTGATAAACATACGTTGTCAAACAAAAATCACCAGATGTAGCCCGCATTCATGAAACACAAGCAGAAATAATTGATTTCAATGCAGTATTGAAGGGTTTTCACGAATGATTTAGCTACACAAATTCGTTCTGCTCATGTTTCATGAATGAGAAGCAATTAGGGTTCGAAATTAAAACCACTCTAGGTATATTTTCTAAAAATAATCATCATTTTAATATTTTTTTTTAAAAATGATCATTTTGCTTAAAATATGGATTTTGATTTGGATATGGATATCAAGAAATTATATTTTTATAGAACAGTAACTAATGGGATTAGTACAAATAGAAAATTATTATAAGTAATTCTATTTCATAAATAATAATACAATTTTAGTTCTTTAAAATAACAGTTAATTTTTAAACTTGATTACAGTGTTGAAATATGACTGGTTGCTAAAAATTGGCTTGTAGGCTAAAAAGTTAATTTTGGACACTGGAACCAATATGTTATACTGTCTGAGGATTTTTGTCAACTGAAAATGCATACCAAGAAATGGGTCAATGAAGTGACGGGTCATTTTTTTTGTCCAAAGCCCTTAATAATAATAAAAAACAAAGTTATGTCATCCAAAGTATGTAAGGTAGTACAACTAGATCTCTTTTATTGAACCCAAAAGGTTTTAATTATATTTTGCTACATATAAAGGTATTTTAAAGATTTTGAAGTGTCAAAAGGTCATTTGGTTTAACCGTCCAAAGGCCAATACAGGCATTTCATTTGTGATTAAAATATCTTAAAATGTAATAAATGTATACATTTTTTATTCTGGCATGATTTTATAACATCATATATCAACAATGTTCAGAAAAATGAATCTCATTGATGTCATTCAGAGTAACCAATATAAAGGGACCATGGATCAAGTCATGCGGTCAATATCATGTGACAGGATGTGACATGATTTAGACACCTGCAAAGGACCACATGGTCGTGAAGCAAACTAACTAACTCTCTTTTAACTATTTGAAAAAGTAACGTTTTAACTCGCTCATGCGCATGTCCTGAAACATCAGGTAATTTGGTACAACCGTTATAAAACATTTAAAATGTTGTAATATTTAAAAAACTTGTACTAAATATAAAATGTTTGATTGTCGTTTTGCTAGATAGTTAGCAAGATATCAGCCTATTAACATTGTTTGAAAATATTGTCATTCGGTAAAACCAAAATTTTGATTAAACCGAATGATTTTTTTGTGACAAATCTTTTAAAAAAATAACAAAAGCAGTGTTAATTGATTATAAAAACCACATAATCTCATTGTTAACACTTAATAAAACTTCAAAATTAATTATATCTCCATTATGTTTTTTTTTTACACTTTTAAAAACCTTATTCGTCAATGACCCATATACAACTGTACAAAACACTGAACGGACAGTACATTTACCTATTTTTCACAGCCTTGTTTTTGTCCTTGTCAAATTAAATGTTGTCTACCACAAGAAGATATTTTGAAGAATACTGGTAATCAGACAGACTGACTTCAATAATATTTTTTCCTTCTATGGAAGTCATTGGCTACCGTCAACTGTCTGGTTATCAACATTCCTCAAAATATCTTCTTTTCTGTTCAACAGAACAATGAAATTCATACAGGTTTGAAACAACTTGAGGGTGGGTAAATGATTACAAAATTTTCATTTTTGGGTAAACTATCCCTTTAAGGCAATATCTGAGCAAGATGACATGGAAATACTTGAAATGACATTTTAGCCACTAACGAGTAAAAGTTGTAGGTTAACCAAAGTCAGGAGAGGCCTGCAGGGTGATTTGCATTTTAGTCTTCGTTTTGAGATGCACTTTGTACTTTTTCGAACCTTCAGGCTAAGCTTAGCAAACCTATATGTATTGAATTTGTCTTGTCGTTTAGAGTAGGTGTCAAGCCACCATTTTAGAAACACAGTCACCTCTTACAGGGGGGATGGTTTCACCTCCCCCTGATTATACAGCCAATATAACCATTTCGTTCACGGCCTTTCGCACCTCACAACGACGCTTGAAAACAAAGCTCTTCTCTACTTGAATGTTCACTACTAAACATGAAGTCGCCCTCTCAAATGACATTTACATTAAAGCAGGTTCTGTTTCATGATGGAGGCAGATATTCTCACACAATGCCATTCTCTGTTCAGTCCGTAATCCGTGTTATTTGGAAAAATGATCTGTGCACCACTTTAACCTTGGCCAGGCCTGGTATTTTATTTATCTCTCTTCCCTAATGATAATCTGGTTTAGTAAGTGAAACTGAAAGATGCTATTTTTCTTCATTTTCATTATATTGAAAAGACATGTAAATTTATCACAAATAAAATAATAAAAAAAAAACAATTAAACAATATAGTTTATCTGTTTATAAATTTACTTATCTCATTTTTAGTTATTAATTTTTAAAAAACAAAATTATTTGTTGACTGTAATAAGCATTTCTGAGCCTTATGCATTTCTTTTTGCAAATAATTTAACTTATAATGTGACATATTTGTTGAGATAAACAGGTGGGCTCATGAATGTTTATTGTAGTCAGATGGATGTGTTATAATAGGACGTCCTGCATACTGAAGATCTTTGATCTTTACTTGTTTCCTAGTTTTTATATATGTGATTTATACTTTTGGTCTGCTCTGGGGGTTTGGGGTAGAACAGATCATGGGCAATAACCTCTGTTTTGCTCAATGACATTTACTTAAAAAGGTCAGAGAGGTCACATCTGGCCTGACCAGTTCAGTTTAATGACTATAGTGCCCGTGTAGAGTCTTATCAATACTGACACTCAAGTGCTTAAGAGAGGTCATCTGTGTTTTCAGAACACACACACATACATGCACACACACACACACACACACACAGGCTGTTTACTCAAAAAAGTGCAGAAATCGTATTTGATGAAAAGAAAAACTCATTCACACGTAGAATGTTTTCCTTATGATGGCAGCTTTGACCCTAAAAGTAATGTCTTTATCAGTTTAATTATGTCTGGGTGATTCTCACAAAAAACATTCAATAATAATAATAATACATTTTAATTTCATGGCACCTTTCATACATAAAATGCATCTCAATTTGGTTCTCTGGTCAGAATATAAAACCGAAAAATGATGCTAAAAACTAAAATGACAATAAAATCATTTATTTAAAATAAATGTAATAAATGAAAAACAAGATAAAATGACAAAACAAATAAAATGAATATAAATATTATAGTTATGTTAATCATAAACGTAGTTAAAAAGATTTTGTGTTAAGAATTTATCCAGGTCATATTATACCTAAAATTTCAGAATAAAGTATATATATATATATTTTGCATTTTTAAAACTTTGAGAAGGTTGTATTCATCACAATTAAATAAATTTAACCCTTAATTCTCATTACTCTAATGTGAAAAATATAATAGTAATGCAGAAAAAAAAATATTTGGAAAGCTTTTATTATATTATTTGAAGTGTGACATGTTTACATAATGGTAGTATTTTGTACAGAATACAATTTAGGCAAAATGAGTTACGAGAATGTGTTTTTTTTCACATTAAAGTAATGATAATTTGGGGCATTTTTAAAGGTATTTGTGACCCTGGATCACAAAACCAGTCATAAGTCGCACAGGTATATTTGTAGCAATAGCCAAAAAATACATTGTAGGGGTCAAAATTATGTATTTTTCTTTTATGCCAAAAATAATTAGGATATGAAGTAAAGCTCAGGTTCCATGAAGATTTTTTTGTAAATTTCCTACTGTAAATATATCAAAAATTGATTTTTGTGAGTGGATATGCATTGCTAAGGGCTTTCTTTAAAGGGAATTTTCTCAGTATTTTGATTTTTTTTTGCACACAGATTCCAGATTTTCAGATATTTTAATAGTTGTATCACGGCCAAATATTGTCCTATTCTAACAAACCATACATCAATGGAAAGCTTACTTATTCAGCTCACTGTAAAAAAATAATGTTGGTTTAACTTAAAAGGGAAGTTACCTGGTTGCCTTAAAATTGAGTTCATTGAAATTACAAATTGTAGTTAATACAATGAAGGCGATTAGTTTAATCAACAGAAACTCTAAATATTATTTTATCTGAACAACATTAATTATTAAAAAGTTGATTTGACAAAAAATGTGATAAATCATGAAAATACATTTTTTACAGTGCTTTCAGATGATGTATAAATCTTAATTTAAGAAAATTGACCCTTATGACTCCTCGATTGCGCTGTTTTACCATTGCCGACCTCTTTATTTACAATTCTGTGTTCACGTTACGGAAGTGTCCTGTGGACTTCTCTTCAATGCAAATAATCTTATAAAAAGGAGAGGGGGAGGTACAGGGTGTTCCATGTCAAAAGGCTTCTTTTGAATGAATGTGGTCGTTGGAGCTGGTGTAAGGGTCCGGCCCATTGTCCACACTTTTCCAAGGTGTTGCGGACTCGTCAGGGTGTCTCAGTTCACAAAGCTGTTAATGGACTGACAAGACAATGCATGCAACCTGGAAGGGTTTCTATGGTTTTGGTAAATTTAAATTGGCCATGAACTTAGGGGGTGTCAGAAGTTTTGTTGACTGTCTGCAGGTTCTCCTTTAGTATGTTAAAAGGAATCACCTCTGTGTTAATCATTTGTTGTTGAACGTTAGGTTTAATGTGTACTATGCAGTTTGGGCTCTAGACTGACAGATGTCTGTTAAAGTCAACAGGAAATTAAATATACTTTATTTTCTATCAAAAAAGTTTGTTGTCATAATCTTTTATCAAAATGTAATATATTTCTCCACCTTAAACAACTTTTCTTTTCTGCTGATGTAATCAGGGCTGTGTGGGTGGGGAAAAATAATATCAACCAATAATATTGTAGCTTAACATACATGATCCAATCAAATCCCAGTGAGTAAAATGAAGCCCAGCCTATATTATTAAATACGTTATTTTGTTTCACTATAGGACATACGTCACACTAAGCAACAAATCTATTTCACGCCTCTAAATGAGACGATAAAACAAATTGCCTTACTAATTGCATTTATTTTCACCAACAACCAATCAAATTAAACCTTTGCTTCTGCATACTGTCATGTATACAGTTGCTCTTTAAAATGCCATGGCTGTGTCCTTTCTTTGTCCCACCCTTCACCACAAGCAGATGCCTCTGCATGTGTCCAATGTCTGGTCAGTCAAGGCAGTTTAACAGACCCCCAGTTATCTTTGTGATGTTAGGAATGAGTTTTCTATACAACGACAGATGTAACAGATGCATTGGCTTTCTAAACATGTTTCCTACATGAGCGCTTTCTTTCTCTGGAGACTTTCATTTGTTTCAGTTATCTGTCAACTACTGTATGTCTCAGATTTGTCTCAAAAATTTTCAAATATTGTTGAGACACAAGAATAGTATAGAGGCACAAAAATTTTGAAGCAAAGTGTTCATGTTTTAGTTATCTTGGCACATCTGAACACAGTTTAAGACATTCTTGAGTCAGTTTGAGACATACCGACATGTATTCTGAGACTGACCCAAAGGTGAGATTACTGAGCTCTTTTTCTCAAGACAAATATCTGAGAAACAGGAGACTTCTTTTGTTCTCTATTTAATCTAATTGATGTGTAGGAGAAAGAATTGAGATATTTAAGAGATTTCATTTGTGATTTTGGACACTGTGGATTTCATTAACCCCCTTTTTTTTAACCCATAGTGTCACACCACGGAGGAAACTCTGTTTGCACAGAGGGTGTTCTGTTTATATTGGGCAGTGGACTTTGGTCTTACTCCTTTTTTATGTATTAATATTCACATTATGTTCTTGTTTATCAGATGTCTTGGAGTTGTCTGCGGTTTAATCAGATCTTGCTGGGTGTGAATGAGGATGTGTAGACGGGTAATTGGCACATAGCAAATTTTTATATCAGTTCTTTTAACCCTTAAAGATGGAGTGTGTAGCTTTTCATTTCTTAAACAACCATCTAGGAAGACAAATCATGACCATATTCCAGGATGACAATGTCAAGATTCACCAGGGTTAAAACTGTGAAAGAATGGTTGGGAGGGAGCATGAAGAATCATTTCCACACATGAATTGGCGACTCTGAGTCCTGACCTTAATTTCATTGTAAGTCTCTGGGGTGTGCTGGAGGAGACTTTACAGAGTGCAGGACTCTTGCATTGTCAATAAAAGATCGTGACCAAAAATTGATGCACCTCTTAAAGGGTTAGTTCACCCAAAAATGAAAATTCTGTCATTTATTACTTACCCTCATGCCGTTCCACACCTGTAAAACCTTTGTTCATCTTCGGAACACAAATTAAGATATTTTAGTTGAAATCTGATGGCTTCATGAGGCCTCCATAGGGAGCAATGACACTTCCTCTCTCAAGATCCATAAAGGTACTAAAAACATATTTAAATCAGTTCATGTGAGTACAGTGGTTCAATATTAATATTATAAAGCAACGAGAATATTTTTGGTGTGCAAAAAAAAACAAAATAACGACTTATTTAGTGATGGCCGTTTTCAAAACACTGATTCAGGAAGATTCGGAGCACAAATGAGTCAGTGTATCGAATCTGCTGTTCGGAGCGCCAAAGTCACGTGATTTCAGCCGTTGGCAATTTGACACGTGATCTAAATCATGACTCGTCGCTTTATAATATTAATATTGAACCACTGTACTCACATGAACTGATTTAAATATGTTTTTAGTACCTTTATGGATCTTGAGAGAGGAAATGTCATTGCTCCCTATGGAGGCCTCATGGAGCCATCGGATTTCAACTAAAATATCTTAATTTGTGTTCCGAAGATGAACAAAGGTCTTACGGGTGTGGAACGGCATGAGGGTGAGTAATAAATGACACAATTTTCATTTTTGGGTGAACTAACCCTTTAATGGAAATAACATCACAACATTTATTTTCATCAAGAGGTGCGTCGGTTTTAATGTGTCTTCCTAAATTGTTGTTTAAGAAATGAAAAGCTACACACTCAGTCTATTATGGTTAAAAGAACTGTTACCAAACATATAACATGCTAGAAACATAATAATCACTGTAATAATGATCCAGTCACAGACTCTTAATCATTTGCCTATTTAAATCCAAACAGTGACTTTTTTATTTTGGCCGGGCAGTGTATATTGTAACTGTTCAACATTATTTTTTCACAAATTTATTTTAAATGATCCTGCGATAAATTCAGTTTTATAGTGCATAGTTCATAGAGGTCATATAATTTAATAATTTCTAATAAATGCAAAATGTACAATATAAAAATACTAAAAATAATTAAAAGGAACAATATAGCAGGATACCGAACAACTACCAAGGTATTTCATCATGGCCCAATGTTTTATTGTTGTACACACTGACTGCAAGAATAAATGCATTATTATTATTACCATGATGAAAGTACCACACATTGCATGCCAATCCCCCCCCCCCCTCTCTCTGTCTGTCTTTGTTGTTCTTCCCTGAACTAAATGTAGCATGTGTCAGCATCCTGTTATCCTCCTTACAAACCCACCCACACTCACACACACACACACACACACACACTCTCAGGACAGTGTCATGGTGACTGCTGTGCTCTCTTAGTCATTTGGCTCAGTTGCTCAGAGTTGGCTCTGAATCACACTAAAGTGAAATGTTGCCATGCAGTTCTCAAAAAAAAAAAAAAAGCTTTTCATTGTGAGAAAATCTTTCTTTGACTCATCAGGATTTATGTGGACCTGTGTTCTTGCAATTTAGCTTGGGAACGTTTTGTTCATTTAAGTTGATTCATTCGGAAGGTTTGTTTTAATACACCGATTCAAAGAATTCGACTAATATGTATAATATGTACATATATAATGTATAATATAATTTTTAAATGAGACCTGTGTAGTCAAATAAATAACTGTATATACTGTATTGTTATATGTTACAATATCTTAAATTTACATTTAAAACTAATTTTTACACAAAATTCACAAAACAAACAAAAAAAGTGTTCACTGTTCATTGGCTGACTGTTAGTAGATCTGAACTGTAGAATTGACAATAGGTGTGATGAGCACTGTCGTTTTTGGGCTGCATGCTAATAATTTTATAATGACCAATTATTGACCTGCCTTACAGATATTACAGATATCCATGCACAACCATATAAATATTTAGTTAAATCTGTCTGTTTATCAGTTAAGTTGTGTAAATGTGGGTGTTTTTAGTTCTATTGGTTATATTAAGTATAAATGTATCTATTCCAGTTTTATCAACTAAACAAGTCTAACATTTAGTGAACTCTGTCATCCAAAGGTGTCTTTCAAAACAAGCTGAAGTAGAACAAATAAATTTTCATGCGGAAATCCAGTCATTCCTGTTGTATGGGATAAAAATAGAAAGAAAGGGTGAGGGTGAGTTGTGAATGAGGGTATGGAGAGATATTAGATCCCTAAGGAGGAGAGGACAGCAGGGCAGGAGTTAACCCGCTCATTCAGTCGAGGTTAGCACCGGTGAACTGTGACCATGCGGTCACTAAGATGCTAAACTCACATATCCCAAACCTGTATAACACACACTCTGAGCAGTCCTGTGTTTCAAGACCTGAATAAAAACCTTTTTTTTGTGTGTATGGAATGCCCAAATTTAGCTTTTTTAAGAATCATATGTACAATTTGAACAACTAAATGGTTAATATTGCTGTCTGGGTTGGCAGTTGACGGTTCTTGAAACACAGGAATGCTGAGAGAATTTTTGAATGCCCAAAAATGCTGTTCAAAATGGTTGAGTAAACACACACACACACACACACACACAAACAAGGGTAGAGCTGCACAACTTTCTATTTCGTCATAAAGAAGAAAGTTTAGATTTTTTTATTCGTCATGTTCGTGTTTATCAAACAATACCAAATACAAGAGCACAGTGAAAGAAGTCCAGATTCTTCCTCTGTTAATCACTGTCATTTAGCAAAGTAGTCTGTTTGTGAGTGCCACAAGTCATAGTTTTATATAACAGCAACGTCTCCAGACACATTACTAAAAGCATGACTCTTGTTTAGCCAGTTTTATTTGCACACGCAAAAGACATTAGAGCCCCTTCCCTTAAAAAAATGACGGCATATGAATGTTCGTCACGGTCTGAACAGACCTATTTGCTGCCGTTCATTCAAATTAAAATGTTTATCCCAACATTCACACTGAACATTCATTTTGGTGTGAACTGAAAACGCAAAGGCGGCGCCGTATGGACGAAATGCCTATCCGATACAAAATTTGTGTGTATACACAAAAAACGCATCTCCGTGTGGACGGGGCCCAAGAGGAAATGTGTCAGAGGGCAGTTAACGCAACACAAGTATGTGTTGCAATCTCAGAATTACCACAAGGGGTGCTATAGTGCATTAACATAAAATTAACATCTTTCTCCTATTGTCAGGTTTTCTTTCACGTCAACTGTATTTGAAGAGAATCTTGCTGAGAAAGTTTATTTATAGCTACCTAGCTAAATAATAAGCTAGATACCTGAATGTTAATAACATAATAATAGCACTGATAGCACTGCATATAATAATAGCACTGCTATTTGAGTATATTGAAGATTGTTACCACTACAGTAACTCCCAATCGCACATAAGTTTGGTATTGCGCTTAAAGTGCGTTGATGTATAATGTACGTATAGTGCGTTTCCGACCTAGTAGCTTACAGATAGTTAAGTTTCGTCTTCAAAGTCACCCACCCATGTACCTCCTCATGACTCTTAGTGCCAAGTGTATCGGTTGCAATGTCATAAGATCTCTCTCTCTCTCTCTTTCTGTCTTTCTCTCTCTCATTCTCGCTCTTGCCACAGCGGTGTTTGGTTACGGACATTGTTAAGCCTGGTTACTGATAAACAGGGTGCTTAGTTACCAGCCCCCGGATGGTTGGCTCTTTTCAAAAGGAGAAAAAAAGCGTTGCCGGGGGAAAGCAGGAACTTGTGTACATTTGAAAAAGCAGGAGAATTAGGAGGCAATGTGGAGACATTTCCATAGCTGTTACGAGCACACAAGGCAGTACTAGCTCTCTGTTACTCAGTTGCCCTCGGCCTGTTGGGAAAAACCAACGCCCATAAACTGTTTAATGATGTACTTCGTCCACCGCTGACTGCTTTATTATAGAAGCAGCGGTAATGCTGCCATGAGAGACATTCAGTGTTGTTGATGAGTATGCTTGCAGAATCTTGTGATTTTGGCTTGTTGTGTTGTGTATAATTTGTTCTTTGTGGTTTATTTGCAGAACTGACTTGATATACAGTTACATACCTCTCATTCCTCTCATAATATCTGTTGTCTGCCTCGGAAACTATGTAAAATATGAACCAAAGTCTGTACAAGTGTGGTCATAATAGAAGTTTTCACACCTAATTAGTCATAGCATTAGCAGTTACCACTGTCCACACACACACAATTAAAAATTCTCCCTACTCCTTACTTTCTGTTTTGTTTAGATAGGAATTAAGCTGACAAATCTTTAATAATTTATTAATACATTAATTAAGAAAAGTTATGTAGCTGTCAGGAAATTAAACAGAAGGTGTCACAACAACTTGAGGCTGTCTAAACTGGACACATCAAAACGAAAGTTGCACAAGTGCGTCAAAAATAGAATAGGGCATCGTTTTACTGGGTTAAAATCCTGATTTTCCAATCGAATCGCGATATTAAGAGTTATAAGGTCAGTCGCGAGCAAATGAGTCTTATGGGCTGTTTTTATTTTAGTGAGTAAAAAAAAAACCCAGTGTATCTCAATTCCCAAAACAAATGACTCTTATGATCTGGTTCTTTTAATTAATAGTTCCAAATGACGAGTTACCAGTTTGAAACAACCTAAAACACTGCGCTGTATAATTTACAACATTAACAGAAAGATAATTTCTTTCATATGCAATTCATAGACAAAAATCTGTTTCAGAATTGAAACAGCCCTATGCATATAATTGCTTAGCAGTCTAAGTTAATCATTAGGCTCATGCGTTTATTTAAAACTCTAACTCTAAGAATGATGTCCAAAATTTATGTTTTTTTTTTTACAATTAATGAACTCCATTAATACTTCCAAAACAAGTCATTATAGACATTATATCTTTATCTGCTTTGAATATTCCTTTATATTTATCAGAAATCAGTAAAAAAGTCCCTGATAATGTCTTAAAATTGTTGCCCTGAGGCTGGCTCTCAGGTTTTGATGTTTTAATTGAGTTTTGGCTTGGCCCCTTTCTCTTTTTTATCTGGTACTTTACTCCTGTGGAGCGCCGTAAACCCAATTCACCATGATAGCTCCAGACATCCATCTGAGCCCCTCACACCCCAGTTTTACCACCCCTCTGAGAGGAGAACAAAGATTTCAAAACAAGGGTTTTGAGTGGGGGGGATCTGGGTGGATTAAGGCCAAGAGGAGGCTCTACAGGGCAAGCCAGGTGCATTTTATTTTTCACTAGACCACAGCGAACCGCTCCGGGTTCTTTCCTCGCACACATATGCCGCTCTTTCCTGAGACTTTATTGGGCCAGTCGGATGCATTTGCAGGAAGACTAGCTTGTTAATTAGGCGCAGTAGTGACATGTTAGAGGTGCTGGAGGGTGATTTGTGATTTCAGTAATATGTTGAGAAGAAATGCACATGGAAGGCAGGAAGGAAGAGGAAAGAGAGAGGAGCGAGACAAACAAAAAAGCAAGAATTCAAGTGGTTGTCTTCTTAATAGTCCTTTCAAGACCCCTTGAACCCTGTTTATACTTTGTTTAAAGTCCCCCTGTAGTCAATAATTTTATCCCTTAAAACTCATTTTTGATCACCAAAATGACATAATGAAATGTTTTTTTTTTCCTGTAAAAAAAATTCCTCATGCCTAAAATTGAAAGTAAAAGCTTGAATGTAACTCTAAGCCCTTGCTTTATTTGTTATGCATGGATCTATGAAAAGTTAATTAGCCTCGCCTCCCACTCGCACAAGCTCTGCAGAGATCCACTCGGTCAACTTACTGAGGTAAACGCTGCACAATGATATCGCTTTTTACAACATCGGACACATAACGGTAATTGATATGATTAGTATTCGGCTTGACTACGTTATCAAACAGCTAATAATGTGTTGCTAATGTTACACAAATTTGCGATCTCAGAGTCAGGCAGCTGCCTTTTTCAGAGCGATAATAGCTAAGGAATACTAAAGCCCGCCGGCACGCTGTTGTGATTGGTTACAAGGTAGTTTGTGACTCCAGTGATTTCAAACCGCGTTTTTGAAACTATCTTTAGATCACTGCAGTTTTAAAGGAAAATACCTGGCAATGGACTTATGAATTTGTGCATGGTTTATCATAAAGCATATTAAAAACACCACATAGACATATACACAACATTAAAAACTTGATTTTCACCACAGGGGGACTTTAAGGTGGGCTTTCGTTGATCCAAATGCAAGTAGACAATGCTAAATACAGGTGTAAATGGGGTCTAAAGCATTTTGAGCTTGTCCACTTTCGACCACTTCCAGAGGTAGTCAGAAACACATTCAAACGGATTGCTTTTGTACCGTAGATGCACATATGGTCAAATGCATTTGCACAGCCACAAAAGACCGCCTACTGATGCATGATCAGTGTGGGATGTGTTGTTGAGAGAGCACACGAAAGCAAGCAATTCTAACTTTGCTACGTTGTACAAAACACATGGATTACAGTCGAATTTGCAGCTGCTTTCTTTATCCTTTTAAAGGATTAGTTCACTTTCAAATGAAACTTACCCCAAGCTTTACTCACCCTCAAGCCATCCTAGGTGTATATGACTTTCTGATGAACACAATCAGAGAAATATTAATAAATATCCTGACGAATGTGAGCTTTATAATGTACGGAAGAGGATTAGGGCCAAGCAATAATAAAAAAATAAAACCATCTCGAGATTAAAGTTGTTACATTTCGAGAAAAAAGTCGAGATAAAATGTTGAGAATAAAGTCATTAAATTATGAGAAAAAAGTTGTTAAATTACGTGAACAAATTCGTTAAATTATGAGAAAAATGTCATTAAATTTCGAGAAAAAAGTTGAGATAAAATGTTGAGAATAAAGTCATTAAATTACAAGAATAAAATCATTAAATTACGAGAAAAAAAATCATTAAATTACGAGAAAAAAAGTCGTTAAATTATGAAAACAAATTCGCAATTTCATGAATTTGTTCTCGTAATTTAACGACTTTTTTCTCATAATTTAATGACTTTATTCTCAACATTTTATCTCGACTTTTTTCTTGAAATTTAACAACTATAATCTCGAGATGGTTTTATTTTTTTACTATTGCTTGGCCCTAATCCTCTTCCGTAATAATGGCAGTGAACAGGACCAACAAGTATGAGCTGAAGAAAGTGCCTCCATCCACATCCATCCATCATAAACGTAATCCAGGCGGCTCTGGAGGGGTTAATAAAGGCCTTCTGAAACAAAGTGATGCATTTGTGTAAAAAAAAAAAAAATCCATAATTAACAAGTTATGATGTAAAATATCTAGCTTCCACCAGACCACTTTTTGTATTCAACTTAAAAAAAACAAAAACGGAACTGGCGTTGCGTCAGTTAAGCTGAAGTTGAATACGGAAGGCGGTCTGGCGGAAGCTAGATATTTTACTTCATAACTAATATGGATTTTCTTTTCACCGACGCATCGATTCGCTTCAGAAGGCCTTCATTAACCCCCCAGAGCCGTGTGGAGTCCATTTATGATGGATGGATGTGGATGGAAGCACTTTCTTCAGCTCATACTCATTGATCCAGTTCACTGCCATTATAATGCTTGGATGCGTCGGGATATTTATTAAAATATCTCCAATTATGTTGATCAAAAAGAAGAAAGTCATATACACTTAGGATGGCTTGAGGGTGAGTAAAGCTTGAAGTAATTTCCATTTGAAAGTGAACTAATCCTTTAATTCGCTTCCTTTTCTAATCGCTTGTAAACCACAAGGTTTGTTCAATCAGGACTATTCATCTATACTATTCCACACACGGCACTGTCATGAAAGTAATAAATAAATAAACGAAAAAACTTGATGCTTGTAAAGCTGGTTTATGGCTATGAAAGTGAATCAGTTCAGCCCACCAGGAGCACAAGATATCAAAGCATCCCTCACCTCTCTTCCACCAAGGGTGCCAGAGAACTGTTTAGCCCTGTTGCAATCTTAATTGGAGGAAGAATTTGGGTAATCCCACAGGATCAGGAACTTACGCCATGTTTCACTCATTTATGAGCTCTGTCTGGCTCTCGGCCTTATTGGGGGCTCCACTCTGTTGAGGACCAGGAAGATGAGAGCATTCCTTCCACTTCTAATACACTCCTCGCTGCTCTGTTCTTCCTTCTGGTGGATTCCTTGAGTAGGGCTATAAATCACTCAAGTGTTTGGCGTAGAAGACTTTTGCTCTGTCACTTCATAGAAAAGGACTGAAAGACAAAAAGACGGTTTTCTTTTGAGGTGAATTATTGCTTCTGTTCATTGTAAAGTGCTCTTGAAGTTGGGCCGTGTTGCCACATGTTGTCTTCTACCTGTGTGAGTAGTTTCATCTAATAGGAGGGAATGAATTGTTGAAAACGCAGGGTGTGAACTAGAACAACAAGAAATCTGCTCGCAGTTATTGCGATTATCACCACCAGCTCTTTTCTTTACAGGTTAAAGATTTACGGCGCAAAAAAACCCTCACTTAATAAAGGAGTGTCTTTGGCAGTAGACTGCAGAACACACTGTCAATGTAAGAAAGGTTCCTTCAAACAACTTCACAGAGATAAAATCACATCTATACTCTATATATGTCAAAACTGACAAAGTAACTCTTCATCTGAACTTTTACTTTCAGCCAAAAACGTCATTTAGACTTGCTGGCCAACTTTTTTACTATCTACTTGGTATACAGCAGCATTTTGGCATCCTTAATTCTTGACATAATAAGCTGTTTGTCACTTTTTCAATCCGCGCCTTGAAAGACTTGAAAGTCTTCATATCACAAGTCTCAATATTTGATCCTCACAGTGGTACAGTGGTAACAGAAAAAATCTTCAGATTCTGACAATGTCGTTTTAATTTTTTGCATATTCTTTACTCAAACACTTAGCATCCCATGATACACGGGTTATCATCGCTTACCTGCCCACAGAGCTCGCAGGAACAAAGGAGCGTGTTCATGTCCACTGCAGACAGAGCCAGAGCCCTGTCAGTGTCTGAGCACTCGACTGCAGACGGACGCTCTGATAAACACAAGTACCTGGCTGCTAAATTACCTTAGAAATGAAAATCCCACAGTATCACTTTCAGATATTTGCTTTTTTCCCTCCATTATCACATGGATAATATCAACATAATTATCTCTGCATTATTATTATTAGTAGTAGTATTTTGCATTACAATAATATACTTCAACTTATCCAGACAGAATTTATAGTCTGAACTATCTACAGACTGGTCACAGACAGTGTTAAGCTTCATTCTTAGTGTGCACTTAAATGTTGTATCCCTGGTTTAAAACTTTACAACAGGACAATGTTTTCAGATGTATATTGTCTCACTTGGTTTAGTCAATGCCTTATCATACATCTTGCTTCCAGAAGGCACATTTTCCTTACTGAAATACTGATAAGTCTTTTATGTTGACATATGTGTTGCGTTGTTATGATTCAGTCTGGTGGTTTTACCTCAGTGTCACATCAATGAGTTTATTTGCCTGGGGGCATCTTTCCATCACCGCATGCCACACTACTGTATCACCTGTTGAGCATTTCAACAGGCCAGCTGCATGTTTAATTTTTCAATATCTGATTTCAAATCTCATTCAGCATTCCAGTAATCTGTAGTTTTCATTGTGGGAACAGAGACCAGAAGATTTTTTACAGGAAACGTGCAGGAGCAATTCATTCATGGTAGGTGATTGCGTTGGCGTGATTCTGAGATAATGTTTTATCAGTAAAATGAGTCAGGTTAGTGTTAGATACTTAAGAGCTGAATAAGATGGCATTTGTAAAAACTTGTTTGAATTAAATCTCTCAGACACTGTCTTGACTTGGTTCTCACTGGAATGAGAGTGTCCGGTGACCGCCCTCATGTTGCTGGACCTCTGGCACTTTTCAATCTGAGTTTGTTCTGCATGGTCAGGTGAAAAAAACCTGGTTTGTAGATACCTCTGACTTGGCAGTGGCAAGATGTTAATGGCTAGAATAGAATTAATGTTGCAAAGACAGCGCTACATTACTGGATTGTGAACGGTGTTCAAATCTGCCAATGGCGGTAGAACTGAGAACATTTACTGGCTATAATTTTGTTTTATTGACCAGTAAATTTTTTTTTACATTATGATATTTAGTTAGGTTTTCACTTAACTTTTCATTTACACTTTATTTATTTATTTGAACCAAGTTTATGGTGACCCTACAAATATTAAATACAATATTAGGAAATAGGCAATGATAAATAAAGAGAATCTGCAGAGGTGCATCTGTAGTGCACATAATAAGTGTATCAATAAAATAAAATAAAACAAACAATTTTTCTTACCAAGTATCTTGGTGATTTTTTTCTTCTGATTTTAGTAAAAAAGCACATCTGGAGAACATATGTGAAATATATATGTTATTTGGATTGGGACTGTTGCTCAACACTCATTAGATGGTCGCTCGCCATCAAAAATGTACTAATTTAATAGAAAATGAACATGACACTCTCTTTTAACCCAATAAAGATGGCATTTCCCACTTCCAGTCCTTCCAAACGTTTCCACTAATGCACAAAGAGCAGCACTGTGTGCTTCTATCTTGATGTGATCTACTGTCCCGAGGAACAGCTCAGTAAGTACATTTTGTCAATAATGACACAGTGACAGATGAAGAATCTAGAAGCAATCAAACTATTAGCTCTTTAAACAGAGCCATTAAACATTGTCTGCCTGTTCAGCAGTACCTTTCCCCTTCTCATGGCATGCTAAAAGACAAGAGCAATGAAAGATTGAGTTGTCTGTATCTTCATTTTGTTTGTGGTGGACAAAAAAGAGAAATGGAAAGTGAATGTAAAAATTGAAGTGCTGCTTTGATTGTCTTCTTTGGGAATAAGTAACGTTACTCCATGAGAAATACTTATCCAATGGGTTTTGTCATGTTGTCATAACATGCTGAACATGTTGAAAACAAACAGGCAACCTAAGAACAGGTTGGTGCAGTGTACCAGAAGCATAATGAGCCTGTTTCAAAGATAGACCAGCTACTGAAAAGCCATTACAGTAGTCAATCAGACTACAAATCCATTTCAGTAGTTTAGAGGCTAAATTGACTACTGAAAAACCAGTTCAGCTTAAAATTCATTACAGCAGTAACTACTTAATCATTTTTAGTAGTCTGAAAGTGTAACTAACTCTAGACTGAATGCTGAAAATCTATTTCAGTAATCCAAACAGTAGGCAAGCTACTGAAGATCCAGTTCAATAGTCTGAACACCAGACTGTTGAAAATTCATTTCAGTAGTCTAAACACTAGACTAACTGATGAAAATTCATTTCAGTAGTCTGAACACTAGACTAACTGTTGAAAATCCATTTCAGTAGTCTGAACACTAGACTAACTGATGGAAATCAATTTCAGTAGTCTGAACACTAGACTAACTGATGAAAATTCATTTCAGTAGTCTGAACACTAGACTAACTGTTGAAAATCCATTTCAGTAGTCTGAACATCAGACTAACTGTTGAAAATTAATTTCAGTTGTCTGAACACCAGACTAACTGATGGAAATCAATTTCAGTAGTCTGAACACTAGACTAACTGATGAAAATTCATTTCAGTAGTCTGAGCACTAGACTAACTGTTGAAAACCATTTCAGTTGTTTGAACACTAGACTAACTGATTAAAATCAATTTCAGTAGTCTGAACACTAGACTAACTGATGAAGATTCATTTCAGTAGTCTGAACACTAGACTAACTGATTAAAATTAATTTCATTAGTCTGAACACTAGACTAACTGATGAAGATTCTTTTCAGTAGTCTGAACACTAGATTATCTGTTGAAAATCCATTTCAGTAGTCTGAACACTAGACTAACTGATTAAAATCAATTTCAGTAGTCTGAACACTAGACTAACTGATGAAGATTCATTTCAGTAGTCTGAACACTAAACTAACTGTTGAAAATCCATTTCAGTAGTCTGAACACTAGACTAACTGATGAAGATTCATTTCAGTAGTCTGAACACTAGATTATCTGTTGAAAATCCATTTCAGTAGTCTGAACACTAGACTAACTGATGAAGATTCATTTCAGTAGTCTGAACACTAGATTATCTGTTGAAAATCCATTTCAGTAGTCTGAACACTAGACTAACTGATGAAGATTCATTTCAGTAGTCTGAACACTAGATTATCTGTTGAAAATCCATTTCAGTAGTCTGAACACTAGACTAACTGATTAAAATCAATTTCAGTAGTCTGAACACTAGACTAACTGATGAAGATTCATTTCAGTAGTCTGAACACTAGACTAACTGATGAAGATTCATTTCAGTAGTCTGAACACTAGACTAACTGATTAAAATTAATTTCATTAGTCTGAACACTAGACTAACTGATGAAGATTCTTTTCAGTAGTCTGAACACTAGATTATCTGTTGAAAATCCATTTCAGTAGTCTGAACACTAGACTAACTGATTAAAATCAATTTCAGTAGTCTGAACACTAGACTAACTGATGAAGATTCATTTCAGTAGTCTGAACACTAAACTAACTGTTGACAATCCATTTCAGTAGTCTGAACACTAGACTAACTGATGAAGATTCATTTCAGTAGTCTGAACACTAGATTATCTGTTGAAAATCCATTTCAGTAGTCTGAACACTAGACTAACTGATGAAGATTCATTTCAGTAGTCTGAACACTAGATTATCTGTTGAAAATCCATTTCAGTAGTCTGAACACTAGACTAACTGATGAAGATTCATTTCAGTAGTCTGAACACTAGATTATCTGTTGAAAATCCATTTCAGTAGTCTGAACACTAGACTAACTGATTAAAATCAATTTCAGTAGTCTGAACACTAGACTAACTGTTAAATAATCATTTCAGTAGTCTGAACACTAGACTAACTGTTGAAAATCCATTTCAGTAGTCTGAACACTAGACTAACTGTTGAAAATCCATTTCAGTAGTCTGAACACTAGACTAACTGTTGAAAATCCATTTCAGTAGTCTGAACACTAAACTAACTGTTAAATAATCATTTCAGTAGTCTGAACACTAGACTAACTGTTGAAAATCCATTTCAGTAGTCTGAACACTAGACTAACTGTTGAAAATCCATTTCAGTAGTCTGAACACTAGACTAACTGTTGAAAATCCATTTCAGTAGTCTGAACACTAGACTAACTGTTGAAAATCCATTTCAGTAGTCTGAACACTAGACTAACTGTTGAAAATCCATTTCAGTAGTCTGAACACTAGACTAACTGTTGAAAATTCATTTCAGTTGTCTGAACACTAGACTAACTGATTAAAATCAATTTCAGTAGTCTGAACACTAGACTAACTGTTGAATATTAATTTTCATAGTGTGAACACTTGACTAACTGTTGAATATCTAGTTCACTAGTCTGTCAGTTTAGCTTAAGACTGCATTACTCTGGGTCTTGAGACTTCTCAGAAGACATGGAGTCTACTTTGATCAACCCTCCCCCTGCACTCCAGGACTGATCCCACTGCAGCCAGGTCTGTTTTGTAATCCCACCTGTTACAGGCTAGAGAGATGTACTTCTGTAGTCTGCCCACCTCCTCCCTCTTCCCCAGGCTGAATAAAGTCTTTTGTGTGCATGCGGTCCTTCTTTGAGAACCGACTAATCCCAGCAAGCCAAGCAGAGGCATGCATCTCTTTCAATGGAGAGTGGAACAGGAAAAGACACCATGACTCCAGCTGCCCTCACTGTGTAGAGGATGTTGAGTAGGACAAGTCTAGCTTTGGCAGCAGTGCACCGCTACTGTCACCCACTCTTGATATACAAACAGGAGAGTTTTCAAAGTCAACATGAAGCACACTCTCAAAACTCAAGTGCGCTCTCTGGGAACAAAGCCTGCTCGTGACTACTGTAGGTGCATACACTACATTCTGGCTCATCACTTCTTTCCTCCATTATCTATCTCTCATCCCTCTCTCCTCAGAGCTGTCATAGCAGACATCTACACCCAGGCACCCTTATCGCTGCTGTATTACCCTGATATGGTAGCTGGCTGCAGTTCTTAAATGTTTAGGGAGATTGACAGTAACAGACTTAGTTAGACGAGATACGGTATTTAATTTGATCCAAATGAACAATGAAGTTTCGTAGTTATATACCGTATGCTGTACTCATTTTTGCCCACTGGAATTGTTTCACCTGGTAGACAATATTATGACATATTAGGCTTTTCATGGATGCTTGTTTCACAGATGTGGCCCAATAAACAGACTCTACTTGTGTCACTCGCAAGACGTAAATACACACCATTTTTCAAGTTCAAGTCCACCGAGGTTAATCTTCTAACTCCTGACTGCTTTGTTGGACAAAATGGCAAATTCGGCGTTATGATTGGTTAGATCGCTTGTCAATCAAACTCCCGGCGAAGGGTCAATTGCCTGTAGAACATTTGAGAGATGTACCGGTCTGTAATTGTTGAATACTTCCAGATGAGTCTCCACCAAAAATCAATAGCCTCATGGTTCTCTATGCATTACAAAATAAATGCTCATCCTCCCCTCTGCTCCATCTGTTGGTTCTGAAGCCAGAGTAGGTGGTGATGATGTCAACGAGTTGTAATCTCATTTTACCCATTCATTAAACGCCTGGTCCCATCTGGCTGATGGAAACACCGGGCACATCTAACAACATCTTGCCCTCATGTTCCCTGCAGTGAGGGCCAGAGGGGTTCAGAGACGGGTAAGGTGTGAAATTGGAGGTTTTGGTTTTTGTGTGTGAGTGTGAGTTACAAAGAACCACTCAAACACAACAACCACAAACATGTTTGAACATGGCCCTCAAAATCTTGCATAAAAGGGACCTCATCTGTCTAACCCTTCGTCAACAAACGCTTGGCAATGACAAGTGAAGTCCTTATCACAAAAACTGATTAATTACTCTTGACAAAGAAAATTACTGCCACAATTCTGCATCAAGGTCGTTTCCTGGAAGGCCAAGAATGTTTTTTTACCCCTCTCCCTGTGTCATTCTTCAGGTTAATCAGTGACTCTGAGGCGTGTTTTTATTTAAAACACCTTACTGTGCAAAGTATCAGAGTCTCATTCATTGTTTTACACCGCTGAGAACCCTTCTACGCCTAGCAACAGTCCCAACTGTACGTCTCTCTAAGGGATTTAAATTAAAAAGGCCATTTAGACTGTAGTTGAACATATATTTTACTAATGATGCACAATGTCAATCTAGTAATATTAGCATTTTCTTAACACTTCATTGAATACAACTTGATCAGTATTTAGCAGTTTGTCATTTCCCAGAGCTCATAGTGATTTTTATGCCAACAGTGCATGTAGATGTTTAGATCAGTGCACTTTCAGCACAGAGCATTTCACCTGTTCACACCTGAGCTTACAAACCGTTCAACAGCTGTGTCTATTCTCACTTTTCTGGAAATCACTGCTTCATTGGCATCTGCACTGTACTGAAAGCAACTCATACTACAGGAATTCTCATAACAACTGAAAGAGTAGATTTTGTTTGTCTGCAACTAGTTCAGCTAGATAGATTATTCCCTGGGACAACAGTAATTGGGATCAACCGGAATCACAGTTGTATTACAGAGAGATGTGGCAAGTTATTTTGGTTATTATGCATTTTAAAATGTTCTTCAGGGGGGTGTATTACAGAAAGATCTTAACTTTAGAATCTTATCTTATCTGAAAAAGCTACAAAAGCTATTACAGAATGACATTTCTTAAGTGCATTATCCTCTCTTAACTATGGATAGGAAATGGGGAAATCTATATTATAGAAGCATCCTAACTCGACAAAAAATCCTAAAAGCTGTCTTAACTTTAGGACAACCCCATTGGTGACCTAACTTCAAACCTTTTTGAAATCCAATGTAATACTTTACAATAAATGTTTTTTCTCCAGCTCTATTCTATATTTATTTAATTAATACTTATAATACATTTTTTTTATTTTATATATATATTATATTCTATCCTGTGCATTATATTTATATATATATATATATATATATATATATATATAAATTCTATCCTGTATTCCAACAATTTTGGAACTTTTCATGTTACAGCTTCTTTAGAACAAATCGCTTGTTGCATCCCTTATGTGCAAGTCGCTTTCAATAAAAGCATAAATGTTTGTATCTCAGCGTATGCAGTGGTACCAAAGTCATGGTAAGATTTACTGTCGTATGACTACACATATTAAATCTTGATTTGTAAGCATAGCTTAAACATCATCAAAATCATATTAAGTGCAGTTAAATGGCAGTGTTGTAATATTTGGTGTTTTGCAACACATAAAACACATTATAACAATAAGTATTGTTTGGATTTCATACTCATGGGTCCTTAGCAATTCACACCCTGTGTATGTGTGTATCTATTTATTAGAGGAAGACAATAGAAAGTCACATGGTTTTGTCTCACCGTTCCTAAAGCAGGTCACTGAGTTGTAGAAACGAGAGAGATTTATGGGCGGGTTCCTCAAGTGTTATTGGCTCAGTGGGCGGCACCTTTGCTTCCTTTGTTATGATTCAAACATTTGAACTTGAGGGAGGGCTGTAGAATGCTGACTGTCACATTGGCACACAAACTGATTTTCATTGGCTCCTGAAGATATGTTCCTCACCTACAACAGCCACATCTCCTACACTCATTTAATGACTTGTTTTTAACATTGCTGCCCTGGGCAGCATCTCGTAATGAAAGATGTGATGATTGTTTACTTATATGGCTAATTTACTCTATATGTCTGTTGTTCCAAACCTGCATGAGTTTCTTTCGTCTGTTGAAAACAAAATATTTTGAAGAATGTTGGTAACCAAACAGTTGATGGTAGCCATTGACTTCCATAGTAGGACAAAAATACTATAGAAGTCAATGGCTGTCCTCAACTGTCTGATACTAACATTCTTCAAAATATCTTATTTTGTGTTACACAGAACAAAAAACTCATACAGGTTTGGAACAACATGAGGGTGAGTAAATGATGACAAAATTATCCAAAACTATCATCTATAGAAATATCATTGATTTTAAACTATTTTAACCACAAATCGTGCGGAGCTGTTTAGGACGAGCAATTATGCTCGTCTCGTCTTGCATACCAGTTCTTTAGTCATCCTTTGCCAAAAAGAGGAAAACTCATTTCATGCCAATCCACCCCTGACAGACTCTTAAACACTGGATGCCCCTCTATCCTGTTTGTGTCAGATCACCGCTCTTTGACCGACCGTTTTGGATAATGACAGGGAACACTAATGGCAGTGTTTGTTATTCCATGTTCTCCACGTAATTACATTAGTCAGCTTGAGTTACATGACACTGCTCTGAGAGGAAGAAACCCTTGTCAATCATTGTGACAGCTGGAATATCTGTGGCTTTCTTCCAGTACCTGTGATAAGATAGTGTGAGGCGTATCACACACTCAACAACTTCAAGTTAAACATCAACGTACACCACACTAACACATACATGTTAAATTAATTTTGTTTATCTGAATGTTTGTGTGTATGAGGGTATAATAATAAAAGTTATCATATAGTTTGTTGCAGCATCATAAAGTAATAATACTTCATAAACTTGATTAATGATGTGCTAATGTAATGTTTTTTTCAAAACACTTAAGTACTCTTTTAAAAAATGCACTTTGTAATAATGTCAAAAGTTTTACTTTAAAGTACATTTTAAATTATTTTAATTTAATAATCTTTTTTCATGCTTTAAAAAAAGTACCCTGATTTTGATGTTGATTAATATATTAAAGCACATGTAAAGTACTTGATTATAATTTTAACTGTAGTGTGTTATTCAGTATGACATTTAAAGTTGTTCTAAATTTCAACTTAATCATTACAAACGTGTAATTACAAATATATTTAAATATACGTCATACAAGATTCAGTAGGAATGACATTTGTAACGTAATTCGTAGATACGGGAAGAAGGAGGCGGGAACTGGCGAACATTCAAACAAACTTTAATATAAAATAAAGAACAAAACGAAAGTAATGCTGGCAGACCCTCACGGACGTCTGCCGGCCACACAAACATAATAAAACATAAAATAAAGTCCAGGCCTGGTCCTCTCTCGTCCTTCACTGTCGTTGCTCCTCCTTTTATGCTTCTGGAGCTCCTCCGTGAGAAACTCAAGGCCGGTGCACCTCGCAGGTGGAGCTCATTATCTCTTGCGTCACCGGCCTCGTGCCGTTCCCTCACGGCTCTCGCCCGCCCTGCTCGCCACAACATTAAGATATATTTAGGTTACTATACTACATTTGGCAGTACACTTTATCCATATTTCAAAGACAACAGAAGTAAATGTGAAATTACATATAAATATGTACTTGAGTCTCACTAAACTGGGTGAAAAAAGCACTCTTAGGTCCAAATAATTGTATTTAATATATATTTAAATCATTATACACTTATGCTGCCTTCAAGTGCTCTCAGAATTTTCGCAAATACGAGTTTACTAGGTAAAAATTGCACATGAACGCCCTCCCAATTCGAATGCGATGAGCTCATAATCACGACTTCAGAAGTTGCATTAATTAACATGCAATTAAGTGTCCAAAAACATTAAATTCACTTTACATTTCACATTAAATTTCCACTTAAAGGATTAGTTCACTTTCAAATAAAATTTTTCTGATAGTTTACTCACCCCCCTGTCATCCAAGCTGTTCAGTCGAAAAGAAATTAAGGTTTTTGATGAAAACATTCCAGGATTATTCTCCTTATAGTGGACTTCAATGGCCTCCAAACGGTTGAAAGTCAAAATCACAGTTTCAGTGCAGCTTCAAAGGGCTTTAACCGATACCAGACGAGGAATAAGGGTCTTATCTAGCGAAACGATCGCTCATTTTCGGTCTACGCCTTCCCTTTTCTACTTACGGAAAAAATGGAACTGGCGCTGCGTTCGTTCTGTAAGTAGAATAGGGAAGGCGTACGACATACAGCGTAAGCTTTTTGAAGAATACGAAAGTGCGGTTTTGGCGGAACCACTTGGAAGGTGATCATTTGTTTATATAAAGCATATACATTTACATTTTTTTTTAAAATGATCAATCGTTTCGCTAGATAAGACCCTTATTCCTCGTCTGGTATCGTTTAAAGCCCTTTGAAGCTGCACTGAAACTGTAATTTTGTCCTTCAACCATTTGGAGGCCATTGAAGTCCACTATAAGGAGAATAATCCTGGAATGTTTTCATCAAAAACCTTAATTTCTTTTCGACTGAAGAAAGAAAGACTTGAACATCTTGGATGACATGGGGGTGAGTAAATTATCAGGAAAATTTTATTTGAAAGTTAACTAAACCTTTAAGTATATTCCTTTAAAGTATTCTACTTACGTAATAAATACACTTTTTAAAAGTATGTTAAAGTGTACTTCTTTATTAACAAGGGTTAACAGAGTTCATTTATCCATGAGAGGGACATGAGGGCGTTTTGCATGACAACAACCTTTGCCTGGTTACTGACAGCAACACAACTTTACATTGATACTAAGTGAACAGCTGACAGACTAAATATATACTGTGCTGCAATGTCAGGTGGAAAACTCATAAAAAAATCAAGAAAACATGTTCTGTCTTACTTTTGTCTCGACTACTTATAAATACTGATATTTTGATATAGTGAATGGGTTAAACTAAGAAGACGTGCTTACTTTAGAAGAAATCTAGTTAATCCTATTACTTTATTTGAAATTCCTGACGACTTTGAATTATTTTTGTGTAGTTCGAAATCAGAGCAAGAGCTGTTGGAGATGTCTAGAATACAGTGTTTAAAAACACATTTCCTTATCCTGAGAGAAAAGACCTATCTGTCAGATCCATCCTTCATCTCAGAACAGCACAAAAACTGGATATGATATTCCTGTTTTTTTAGGCTGGGTGCCAGCAGACATTTTCATTAGCATCCACTCTTGTTGATAAAATGATGTTCTCTGTGACTACAGTGAGAGAAAGCAGTAAGGATTTTTTCTTACTTATGTGTGTGCAATTGCACTTTCAAAATGGTGTGTCAGCTTTTAGATTTATTTCACAAGAAAAGCAGGCACAGTTGAAAGTAACTATAACAGTTACTTTCAAAGTTATAAAGTAACTTTAAATTGTTAAAGGGGTTCAAATGAGTTTTCTTGTGACAACTAGAAATTTAATCTAAATTAGAAACAGCATGTTATCATTGAAAAATTGCACCAGGTTAGGCCTGCACTTTGAAGTCAAAGCAATGTGCTTATGTCATCCTGCGCAACTTTAGTGGACCGAACACAGTGCGCTACAGTACATACCAGACAGAGTTGGGAATGTGACCCATTTACTGGGAATGGCAACTGTCCTACACCCCTTTCTTTTGTGATTTATTGCTGTGATATAATTTAGAGACACATAACTCAACTCAAAGATACATGACACCTCCATATTTGAAAGGTCTTAGCCGCATTGTTTTGCCGGGGGTATTAATTGGATATACCACCTGTTCTGCAGTTGTTCCCTTAGCAAAACAGAAAAGCCAGTGCGGTACTTGTGGGAGCTTCCTGTCAAATCCATTCTATCCACAGGAAAATAGTGGGATTGAGATCAGATATGGCTATGCAACTTAAGATTGCTTTAATCAGACCTGGACTAAATTACTCCAGGCAGCTCAGTGGTGATAGTTCGATATTCTCTTATGTTAAATTTCTACACTTTGTGAAGAAAAAAACAATTGAAACATTCTTCAAAAATGTTTTTCTTTATGTTTCACAGAAGAAAGTCATACAGGTCTGGAGCACCATGAGGTTGAGTAAATGATGATTTTCATTTTTAGGTGAACTATCCCGTTGGACTAAGGCTGGAACTCAGTTTTAAAGTGTAATGTCATAAGCAAAATAAGAAAATACATAATTTCTTGTAGCATAAAGCCTGCTGCTCTGCAACTCAACCTCAGTGACAAGCATGAAATCAGTAATGTGGAAGCAAACTGAAAATGTGTACATGCTAAATGTCATTCACTGTGAAGCTCCGTAGTTAAGGTCATGTACAATAATAATAAGCATTCCAATCCATTTTGTACTTTTGTGGAAGAAAGCATTCACAGTGTTTTACGGTTGTCAAGTCTCCATCATTTCTGAGGTTTTTTAGCATTAGTTTCAACAGATAAGATGAGTTTGTGTCCTGAAGCAAGATACCAAGATGATCTGTCTAATTGTGGTGCAACTTTGTAGTAATCCTGTCTGTTAACATGCTTTCTTCTCCAACCCAAAACAATATTCACACTTTCTCAGTGTAAAAAGAGTATACTGGTATCTTCTGGAAGCAGCTGACTCCCAGCTGAAACATTCCAAAGTTCCAACATTCTAAGACTAGAGGCAGGTTGTGTTTTCATGGAATACAAAACTGAATTATTAACGGTTGGTTGTTTCTATCCTTTTTAGATGGTATCCACCAAGTGACGGCCTTCTGTACTCTCCGTGTGACCATCATCACTGACGAGATGCTAACGAACAGCATCACGGTCCGATTGGAGAACATGTCCCAGGAACGCTTCCTATCCCCGCTGCTGTCTCTATTTGCTGAAGGTGTGGCAGCGGTCCTCTCAACTAGTCGCGAAGGAGTTTTCGTCTTCAACGTCCAGAATGACACGGATGTCAGCGGCAACATCCTCAATGTAACCTTCTCCGCCTTGCTTCCTGGAGGAGCTCCGGATCGCTACTTCCCTTCGGAAGAACTTCAGGAGCAAATTTACCTGAACCGAACTCTGTTACGGAAAATTTCCAGCCAAAGTGTCCTTCCGTTTGATGACAACATCTGCCTGCGGGAACCTTGCGAAAACTACATGAAATGTGTCTCTGTATTAAAGTTTGACAGCTCTCCGCCTTTCATAGCTTCTGACACTGTTCTCTTTAGACCAATCCATCCCATTAACGGGCTACGCTGCCGTTGTCCTGCTGGCTTTACCGGCGACTACTGTGAGACCGAGATTGACCTGTGTTACTCTGGGCCATGCCGCAACAATGGCCGCTGCCGCAGTCGAGAAGGAGGGTACACCTGCGAGTGTCTAGAGGACTTCACAGGTGAGTGCAAAACAAGTTATGGCACACAGCATTTGTGTGTTTAGTCTGTGAACTTGCAGGAATATGTGGTAGAGTGGTTTGTGGTTAGTGAGCAGTGTTTTGTCAGGAGCTGAAGGAATGCTGCCCTGGAGAACCTGAGGTTTGAACTGTCAGTCATTTGGGGTAAACCACAAATAGGGAAACAACCAGAGCAACCAAAAGTCAGGATGTCCATGTCACAGGTGGACAAACAAGAGGAATGATGTGTCCACCTGTGAGGGACTTATTGAATCTTGAGCAAAGATCAGATAGGCCATACTATGTCAAATAAAGCTTTGTGTCTTAAAGACACAAAATGAATATAACATGAAAGACTGTGATGGCTATATCGGATCAATCTCCAATTGGGAGGCTCCCCTCTCATTCCTACACACCTCCCCCTTCTTTATCAAGGCCAATTATCCCTCTAATCACCTCCTTCAGTGCTTTGAAGGTCACAGTTCAACTCCAGGTATTCTGCATCCATTATGATGGCGATGACAGCCTGACTCTCAACATCTATCCCTTTCTGGCTTTCTCACATTAGAGGGAAATAGATCTGTCTATTTCCCTCCAAGAGAAAGATTATCCCAAGGAAATCAGGGGTCATTACAGGCACAGGGACTGCCATCCTGTTCCCCCACCACACATAAACACCCTTTGTCCAGATCTTGTCTGGATAATGGCTGATATATAACACTGCATGAGTTGTGTGTCCATCTTCGGTAAGGGAATTGGTGGTGCCATAGAGGAACTTTTGGATTGTCAAGTGCTTCCGTATGGAAAGCTGAGACTAAGTCAGGGCTCAAATTTTGATTTAAGGCCAGTATAGAAGAACTCTTCAGCTCTTGTTCTGGAGGGTCAGTGTCCTGCAGAATTTAGTACCAATTCCAATTTAACACACCTGTCTGTAATTTAAAGTAAGTCTGAACACCTTGATTAGCATGTTGGGGTGTGTTTGGATTAGGTTTAAGCTAAACTCAGCAGGAGTCCCACTGGCCCTCCAGAACATAGAGCAGAAGAGCCCTGCAGTATAGTGTCGGATCAGTGAAGAAGCTTTCTCAGTGATCCGACAGTGCTTTCCCTGGTGTAAATGGGGTGTAAAACATTTTGAGCTTGTCCACTTTCGACCACTTCCAGTGGTAGTAGAAAACGCATTCAACTGGATTGCTTTTGTAGTGTAGACGCTCATGTGGTCGAATGCATTCGAACAGCCACAAAAGACCACCAACTTTCCGACTACTGACCTAATGTGTAAACATTATGGGAAGAGCGCTAGCCAGATGGGATTTAAGCTTTGTGAAGACCCAAGTTTGGTTTGAAGATGAAAAACATACCAAGCACAATGTTCTCTCACCATTCCTGATTTCTAACACACACTCACAGCGTTCGGCGTGATCTTACGGCTTTCAGAGCAGAAACAAAAGCAGCTGCTCTCCATGTGTTTTTCCGTCAACTCCTTTCGCGTTCATTTGTAAATTGTGCAAACTTATTTTGTCCATTGGATCGAAAGATCTAAAAAAAATGTACCCATTTACCCACCCATAGACCCTCCCCTCGAAGAAACCAGGACAGAAGTCGTTGAAAGTGGACAAAATAGACAGATTAAATACCAGGTGTAGACAGGGATCCGATCTAACAAAATGCATCTTAATACCAGGTGTAAACAGAGCCTGAGGCACCGTTTGTAGTCCAATCATAGAAGCTTGGACTACATTCCTCTGTAACAATATACCTTGTGCTACAGTAATCAAAGATGTTAGTGTTCCTAAACTTTTAATACTTTAAGTTCACTACAAGTTTACAAACATCTGGCAATCCTCTGTAGGTGAGAACTGTGAAGTAGATGCCCGCTCTGGCCGCTGTGTTCCTGGGGTTTGTAAAAATGGAGGTGAGTGTGTCAACCTGCTAGTGGGTGGCTTTACGTGCAACTGCCCTTCTGGAGAGTATGAGAAACCTTTCTGTGAGATGACAACCCGCAGCTTTCCCGGACAGTCCTTCATTACCTTCAGAGGCCTGAGACAGAGATTCCACTTCACTGTGTCCTTCATGTAAGTACTGGGTTATATTTGACAAGAAAATTGCTTATGAACTCAGTGTCATGCCCTGTTTATCTTCTTGTTTCACTGACACGTCTGGCCAAAGCTTTGCATGCTTTAAAGTCTAATTTGTTGTAGAGGTTGCATAAGGAGCCCTTGAGCTCTGTCTGGCTGGTTAGCATGTCTGGACTCATCTTCTACTCATTCTGGGTCACACATTGATAATTCTGATGTCAAGCTCAAGTCATTTATGTACAATTTCTTTTAGCTGTTGAGTCTTTTAATGCTAGAAATATGCGGCTAATTTGTTTAAAATCAATTTGTAAAGTTGAAAACGATGCTTTATCTGATATATTAAGCAAAAATGTTGAGACAGGGTCACTAGAGAAATATTTGGGCTCCTGTGCTGTCTAAAAACAGGAAGGGCTATGTGTTGAGAGAGCTTTATCAGTGTTTTTCTTTATTTGTATCATTTTCCTGTGGAGCAGCTGGTCTCTGACTCCTCTGCCCTCTGTGCCACGGCCCAGGCATGATAGAGGTGGGATGTGCCGCCTAAAGCAGAGAAACCACTTCCTGTTTCTGGACCACTGGCCTTACGTTTACTTCCTTTCTGATTTTTTTTTTCGTTTCCTCCCTTGATTAATAGATGTTATTTCTTCTGTCTGGCTGTGAGGTTTCTTGTAGCTCAATTGGGATAGGTCGTGAATTCTAACATATGAGGAAATAACTGCAATCAAACCTTGATAGAGTTAATATTTATGAGTGTTGACATTCAATAAAACCTGTAGTTCTGGTTGTTCTGATCAATGTTTTTTTCTGTCCAGGTTTGCCACAAGAGAGAGAAACGCCCTTCTACTCTACAACGGTCGTTTTAATGAGAAACACGACTTCATAGCTGTGGAGATCATAGAGGAACAGATTCAACTCACCTTCTCAGCAGGTACGACAGGCCTACCACCGCTTCTGTGTCAAACTAGAAGCCCAGGTCACCTTAGTGTCAACATTAGTTTGCATCAAAAAATAGAGACTAAAAATTTAGCTGATATGATAAGCCAATGATTGTTTTTATCTTATAGAAGATAAACTGAGAATCTATATGTAAAAATGGGGGAAACGAGCATGCACAAATAAATATCCAATATTCACTGCTATGTATATATCCAATATTTACCAATACAATAGAAAAATCTACTATTTGCCGATAACCGATATAGCACAGATATTTAATGCATCCATAACCAAAATACACTCTACTCAAGTATGTGAACACAAACTCTTTTAGTTAGGCAAGTTAGGGCTTTTCACACTAGAAATAGTTAACCCTGGTTCATTCTAAACCCAGGGTAAACGGAATCCTGGGTTATCTTGCTTCACGTTTCACACTGCTCATAATTTACCCGGGGTTAACAATTAATCCTTGGTATTCATAAACTCACGTTTCACATTGTACATTTATACACCCTGGGTTAATGTTCTTATTTTCAAATTTGCGGTGTCAGCATCATTGACTGGATAAACGCAGCACGCGACCTGTTTACATAGCTTTAGCATTGTGCATCCTCATATTGCCGACTGCTATCGAGTTTATACTGAATGGACATTTCGAATGAAACAACCTCTTCTTCACTCAAATCGTCGCTTTTTCGGTCAGCATTTGACATTTTTCCTCTCAAATGCTGAGTTTACTGTTTATATACAATGCGTAGTGTTTCCGTGACTGTCCAAAGCAGGTAAATATGAGTACGCAATTGATAGTCTGTTGCTAAGCGTCTAGCTGTAACATTCTAACACAGCATTGTTTCACATTGTACAAGTTTGGCACCACAATTTGGGGTTTACCACAAAAGCGGTGATAACCCTGCTCCGGAGCCGGGGTGAAAAGCGGTGCTAACCCCACTTCTAAATTAAAAGTGTGAACCGTTCCTTTACTCGGGGTTAAAAGCGATGTTTAGAACGACAGTAACCCAGGGTTAAGCGCAGTGTGAAAAGCCCTATTGTGTGTCATACCACAATTCATAAGAAAATGCAAGTATGCATTCTTAGCATTTTAGGACCTTAGCATTCATGTAAACAACAAACATTAATGTCTCCTTCTATGGTCATACTGATATTTGAAGATAATTTTGCAGAGCATGTTAGCTAAAGTTAGCCAAATTGTGAACACGTTTACAGCTAGCTACATAAATTATATCATACTCAGTGTAATGGCACATTATAACAATTGAAGATAACTCTCACTCCCTTAATACTGAGCTATGTTAAAGCAGCAGTAACGCACCTTATGCATGTACAAGAGGACCATGCACCTTCCAATGTTTTAGCCAAGCATTTGCATATGTGTTTGTGTGCTTATATAGAGTATGTCTTTGGACTGTATGTGAAATTTACTCCTGGGACAACAGACAGTGGTGTTGACAAGATACGGTGATCTGAGGTGACGTCATGCCATGCTTAACTGCTTATTTGTGCACTCAAGTGGATGTGTTTACGACAAAGAATGTATAAGTCGTAAAGCGTCCAAACCTTAAGGAGGCTATGCCGTGACCCCAACTGGTCTTTCCAGCATCTCCATGCATGTGAAGGGGAAGACACATTTGCGCAAACATGCATTCTCTCTCTCTCTCTCTCTCTCTCTCTCTCTCTCCCACACACACAAACATTTTAGCTCACAGGCAGTTATAAATAACACAAGATGAGCACAGCCCTATAATGGAACTGTTGCTCTTATAGCACACATAAATCTTTCCCAGACAAAGAGAACAATGCTGTGTCATGCTGTGGAGCCTGTTTTACATGCTGTAACCCATGACACTTGTACTAAAACTGTTCTGTTGACCAGTTCAAGGGGCTGGCCCACCATTCTTAGTTTTTCAGTGATCAAAGGGTGCAAAAATGTATGAAATTTCATCAAAAAGATGTTAAAAAAAAATAGCGCAGACAATGTTGCAATTGTTTATCAATGAGGCCACTTTAAATAAAATGGTCTTTATGAATGCCAGTAGGGAATCCTGCCTTGGGTAAATATTCCTCTAAACCAAATGTACATTTTTGCTCGCCTACCCTCTGAATGAACTTCATTGATGAGGGAGAATGTCTAAACATGATTGATAGTTGTTATGTTAGAAGCTTTCTGCTCTAGCCATTAAATGACTTTATATTGGAACGAAGGTGACAAAGACATAATTTATATAAAAGAACACCTTCATCACATGCCAAAAAGACACTCTTTGAGATATGTCTGTTTTTATGGTGTACTCATAAATGCAACATGTTGAACATTTACAGCAATATACTGTACTATAATTAGAAAGTCTACCAACTTTTCATTCAGATCATGCAAATGATTTGTTTAAAAAAAGATTCCCAGATTCATTTGAGCCCCTGTTTTGTAAGAATATTGCTAAAATAATAAAAAAATAAATAAATGAGTTTTCGACTCATTTATTGCTGTTCTTTTTATTAGTTGTATTTTGTGTTGTTGTTGTTGTATCACCCTAATTTGATATTTTTTATGTCAGATAAAGTCAATATAAATACAAATATCATAAAATCATTGCAAAAACGCATTATGCAATCTAATATGTATTTAAAAAGATATTGCTCCCGTAAATAGATTAATCGTAGTTTGCTACGTAGTTAGCTACTTTTTCAAAAGGCTAAAATGTGTTTATTGACTTTAAATTATGAGTTGGTAAAATACAATTTCAAAGTACAGTAGCTTACATATACGATGGCAACATGTACATGCCTTTCTTCCATCTCTTTAATGAATATTTTTCTGTCTTTCTTTCCTAGGTGAGGCTAAAACAACTGTTGCACCTTTCGTACTAGGTGGAGTTAGCGACGGCCAGTGGCATTCGGTTCAGCTTCACTACTACAACAAGGTAAGTCCTCTTTATTTTTAATTGTTGGAATTGAGTTGTTCCTGAAGTTTCTCCCTTATTCTGGAAAAAAAACCCCAGAACAATTCATAGACATTGTTCGTTCCCACAATGGTTTTCTTACTTTTCCACTTGTATCTGACCTGAGGAAGACAGGAGATTATTCAATAGCACTTATCGGATTCTCTCTGTTTGACTTGCATTGCATTTCACTCAACTGGAGTTTGTTTTCAAATGCTTCCACACCCAAAGGCAACAGCGTGTTAGCACGAGATTGCTTAATTAAGTCTTACTAGCATGTTTTTGCATGTGTTGCTCACTCTTCCGCAAGAAGATTATGACTAGAGTTTATCTAGCATTGCCTTCTCCATGTGACAGTCCCAGAAAGACAGTATACTAACTGGAGGCCACAGGATTCAAAAAAACTCTTGCGCTTTGGTAACAAAAGACACAGTCGTCTTTATTTCAGTCCTGTGATTCTCGACTTTTCCAAGCCCAGAACATCAGAAACTAAATATGCCATTGTGATGGGCCAAGAGTCCTCCTGCCTGTAAGAGACTCCAACTTGAGTTTCATAAACCTGCTTTAAAGATTGTTTTCCACACAGTCTTCAAGCATATCCTTGTACTCGGATAAAGTGAGCAGTAGTTGGAGACGGAAACAATGAGGAAGTCTCGAATTTCAAGGGAGTTGTTTACGACTGTGTTTTAATTCACTGCGAAAAGACTAATGCATTTTTCTGGAAAGCCATTAATTGATGACGACATCTCAGACTTGTGTTTTGTTGGTTTCTTCTCAAGATACAACAACACAGAAAATGGGTTTTTTATATAGCTATTTTAAATTGGATTATTATTGTTTTAGCACATATTAAAGACTATTTGTAGTACAAAAAAAAATGGTATGGCAAATTATGATTTTTTTTCCACTTTTAAAGCACTCAACTTGTGATTTTTTTACTTGGTGGATGGTGCATTGAATAAGAGAATATTATATACATTTCGAGATGGGCTGTTTTGACGTTGACCAGTAAAGCAACCACATAGCAACCATTCAAAACACTGTAGCATCAAGTGAGTGAGTAATTTTTTGGACCTGCAAGCACCTAAATACTTGTTTACTATGCATTGTAAATGGTTCCCTATGTTCCCTATCCTTTTTTTTGTTGTGATTGAGTATAATAGTTTGAAGCACTTTTACAGCCTGAGTTGCTATTGATGGAATACACACACACACACACACACACACGTTTATACACAGACACTAAATAAACGCAACTCATAGTGGGTGCCGAGAAGGTGTTAGACCACCAGCCAAGTGGGAGTCCTCACACACGGCTGTGTCAAAAATACTCCACCTGCCTCCAACACACACACAAACACACACACTGTAAAAAGTAACAGGGAGGCCAGAGACGCAGCAAGTGTGTGACAGCTTGCAGCTGTTGTTGAGTGTGTGCGCGGTGATTTACTATGGTGAATTGTTTAATTCATTGGTTAGGAGATCCAGTCTCTGTGACAATAACCTACATCAGTGTCACGTTCACTCTAAGTCGGAGGTGAAGCTGTCTCGAACCATGTCTCGCGGAGTGTAAGAACTGTCAAGAGCAGGTATACTGTCCAGATCTAAAGACATTCCTCCACAATCAGTTAATGCTTCCCCTGATTATCACCTCCGCACAGCGCCAGAGAGGCCTGTTGGGATCTCAGAGGATTTCAGATGGAATCTGCTCATACTTTCACGACTTTTAAGGTACCGCTGCACTTTAAAGGAACTTACAGAAAGACAAAGTACCTTAGTCATACCTAATGCCCAGTGCTGAATTTATGGGGTCAGAGGGTGAATATATAAAAGCTTGTGGCTGCCTACACACTAAAGTTTAACCTGTCAGAGAATGCTGCAATTCATTTCAAGGGGGGTGGTGTGTCTCAAGGACATAGAGGGGGGAAAAAATGAGTGTGTGAAGGTGACGATATGTAATGTGACCAAAATGTTGACATTTTGACGTTTTATTTAATGAGAATATGTTATTTAGGTAGCTATAGCAATAAAAATGTTGACGTTTAACTAACTTTAACCAAATTGTTAAGCAAAATTCTCTTCAAACTGTTGCATCGCCATGCCAGTAGTTGATGTGAGAGGCTGCATCCGAAATCGCATACTTCCCTACTACTGTATATAGTAGGAGAAAACCAGTATGTGACAGAAGTATGTCCGAATTCAAAAGTACCCAGATGAGTGTGCTAACAATGGACACTTTACTATCCCATGAGGCCACGGGAGAGGACATTTGATGCGGGAGAGGACTTATTCAAATTAAGTACCTACTCATGAGAATATGCAATTTCGGATGCAGCCAAAGAGAGCGCTGACCACAGAAGAAGACATGCTAATGCCAGATATAGCGCCTCTTGTGGCAATGCTGAGAATTGTGCTCTGATACATTTCAAAACACAGCAAAGCATGAAAACAAAGTGTTTGATTTCCCAAACAATATGACTTTATTGTGTTTCTCTTTTTAGATGTTTCAGAGTTTTGTTGCTAAAGGTGGGGAGAGGTGGGGGTGTTGGTTCTGTCATGATAACAAAATAGATGATGATGTGTGAATAGATGCTCCATGGATGGTAACAACATAAAGAAGGCGATTGAGAAAATTCCTGTTTGGTCCATTTTGAGGAGAGAGATGTTTTTATTAATACATTTGCATTGTATTTAAACCATGTAAAACCAACATTTGATAGTGAGCTGAGCACTTAAACAGCATGTTTAGGCAAGATTTTTAAAATACCTTTTTTCCTTCCTTATAATACCTTATTAAGTATTGATAAAAACAGTCACATCTAATTAAAACGTACTTTTTTTACCCAGGGTTGCCAGGTTTTCACAACAAAACCCGCCCAGTTGCTACTCAAAACTAGCCCTGTTGCATTTCAGGGGGGTCCCCCAGTAAAAATCGTGTTCCGGGGGGAAAATCTGCGCTTTTGGCGGGGTTACCCTGGTAAAATTCGCATTCCAGGGGTTAAATATCATGTTATTTGGGGTCGCTTCAAACCGCAGACATGAAAAACAACCTGTGGCAACAGACTTGGCAACACTGTCTTTACCCCATATTTTGTGTGATATACACTACTGGGTGGGAGTAATGGCTGCTGAAAATTTTACTTTATAATAACATTTCACAATACTGCTCTTTTTACTGTATTTTTTATCAAATACATGCAGTCTTAGTGAGTGAATATATACAGTAGTTTGTTTATTAGAGTATTTTATTGGTAGTGTAGCAACATCAGACTATTTGAATCCATGTCTGAGTCATTGTGTGCTGCTGTATTGACAGTGACTGCACACACTGCAGTTCACACAGTTAATTTCAGACCTTTCAATTTTCCTGCAGCTTAGAACTGGATTCCAGTTTAGTACTCATTACATGCTGGATATATATCACAGACACTAATCTAAATTCCCAGACGTCCCCATATATAACTTTAACGTCTATTCACTTTTGTGTCTAAGTTTCAGCTGTTAAGACAATTTTTGTAAGACAGGAATATTTCATGATGATAACATCATGTGTCTATATTCAGTCCCCTACAGACATAAAACTACTTATATGTGTATATACGAAACCAGAAAAGCACATAATTGTGCACTACATAAAAACTATTTAACGCAGTCCGTATTAAACTCAGTTCAACTGGGCATCATTTCTAAGTAGCATTTAAGAATAAGATCAAAGCACAGTAGATCACAAAGCAGCTTAACAGGGTGGTAATACTTACACCCACAGTGAGCAAACACGAGACCACTGGGGGAAAAAAAACCTTGATAGTAAGGAATAAACCATTCTCTCTTCAGCATGCTAAAACAACTAACCTAAAAACAGTTTGTCACTGTCTAGTTGATCTAATAAAGACGATATTGGAAGTAAAGCAAGTGGATTGAGGATCTGAAGGCAAGCAAGCAGCATGCAGGTCAATGTAAAGGACACCAGCTCACATTTAATTTAGCTTACGGATGGGTGTGACGGAAACGGGCAGGTTTACTGAGAGGTCATGAACTATAGATGTGGGGAAAAAAATGTGGGGCTCATTTTATATTTTTGCAAATACTAACAGATTTAGTTAGTTATTTAAGTCATAAATCAGTGGTGCACCAAATGCACTGTGAATAGATTTTGCTAAAAAGTCCATGATAAATAAATTTCTTTGTGGACACATTTACTTAACAGAGCATGTTATACCACAGTGAGTGATGATAGTTGTCAAACCTTTGTGGAAGAGTAAACGGTTTATCCTTTTTTCTCATGAGAACTTCAAATATACATACAAACTAAACTAAAATCAGGATTTTGGGATTAGTTTGTGTTATTTAATTTATCCCTAACACATTTACATGTCACTCAAATTGATTTTGGATGTTTTCATGCTAAAGCTTTCCTAGCGGAACAAGTTCACGTGACTTGGTTGGTGTGAAATCACCTGAGTTTGCTTAAAGTGGGGGGTATAATGCTATTTCATGTATTCTGACTTATTTACGCTGTTAAAGAGTTGGATTCTCATGCTAAACATGGCCAAAGTTGGACATATGACGGAGTATTTCTGTTCTAAAAATTCTCTTCCAAATCGTCACAGGATTCGTATTTTTTTTCGAGTATAGGCCTGAATGACGTCAACGGGGGCGGAATTCGTCGACCAGAGCGAGAGCGCAAGAGCACGCCTATGAACGCGCGCTCGGGTTTACGGGAGTCGTCGGCAGCGCTGCACAGGTCACCGGACTGCACGAAATCAACAATGCTACCAAAGAAGTGTGTTTTTGGTTGTGAGGGAAAGATAACCTTGCTTCCCAAAGAACCCAGAGATTTGTTCTCACGCATTACATTGATGCGCTCTTGATATTTGTTATTAAAATAACCATAGAAACTGATAGTTAAAATCACTTTTTTATTGGTTAAAATGAATAGAGAATATCTCATGTTTTTCCGTGGCTGCTCGAGCCCTCAGAATCGGCGCTTATGGTTTTATAAACAAGGCCCAGTTCTATGCTGGATTTACAGAGCATTTGGAGTGGTCAAAGCGATAATGATCCCGGTCATGAGTCGGAAACGCAGTTGGTGAGTAAAACTGCATCAAATGTCTGTTTTGTTGGCAATAGGCGCCTAAGTGCATATAATATAAACAACATGAACGTAGTGAATTAATTCATTATTCATCATTCATACTCTATATTCATTAATAGTGATTCAAAAGTTATCCATGTAGACAATCGCTACGCAAAAGCTGCGCGCGCTCATCAATCTTTAGCTCCGCTCACACGGCACGCCTCCAGGCGCTCGGCTGTTTTCGGAAATACTCGGTACAGCGTATGTATCTTTTATAAATATGATTAAACTAAAGACTTTTTGGAGATAGGAAGGATGCACTACTACTCTATAGGTACTCAAGATTAACATGAGATTGGCAGAAACTGTGTGTGATACCCCCCCTTTAAAACGATGGGCTTGGTTCATGTGGACCCCATAATAGTGAACGAATGAATCCAATCCTAATTCAGATTCTGAAAGTTCTTTTTATATGTACCTTAAACTTCGAAATCCGATTCACAAGGTATTTTTGAATCTAAATGAGAAAGTAGTTGGATTCAAGGGTTTATGTGGCTGAAACGGTTCATCTGATTGAAATTTTAATTGAATCGAGCTCAGTCAGATTGATTGGAAGGTTTGAAAGACTGAAAGGCTTTTCAGTCCGATTGAGCCATCAATCCATTTATTAATGGATTGTTTGGTTGCATGTAAATGTAGCTTTTGATTACTAAAGTACGACGTAGGGGTTGGAATCGAACTTTGGTTGGGCCAAATACTCAAACCAAGTCCTCAGTCCTTGGTTGTTTCATTAAGCTGGTTTTGTAGGCTTTAAAGTCAAAGGTCATCATACAGACATCTCTGTTAAATGTCAATGCTTTGGGGCTGGTTTTACTAGCGTCTGCTGCTACTTTAAAAGGGCTTTCAACATCTGTTGGGTTTAAGGGCTTCATCATGCGTTCTAATCGCCGCTTTCTCTCCCGTGGTCTACGCAGGACAGCCTGCACCTGCTGGACTCCAGTGGGGTGCTGAGCGTCCACCTCTATACCGCCTGGCTGGAGCTCACTCATAAGGAGGTACTGTATACAGTGACCTAGCGTAGCTCTGCGGTGGCGGTTCCTGCTATCCCTCCGACCTCAGGGTCCGCATTTACAAAGCGTCTCAGGGTCCCCAGGGCTGTTTCTGGATCACTTGTGTACTCGGTTATATAGAGACAAAAGGGCAGCATTGGCAGGAGGCAATCAAATCCTAAATCAGCTCCTGAAGTTTGAGAAGCTTTGTGAATACAGACCCAGAGCTTCCTTTCTCTCCAACAGCTTGTATCTCTGTCTAAAGAGATTTGTTAGTAGGGATGGGAGTCACAAGGAAATTTACGATCGGGCTCTGTTTCCTCTTAACAATTTAAAGTTCATTAGATCTTCCTTTAGGAATAACCAATGTGCATAAACCGTCATTATTATTATTATTTGTTTGTTTTTTTAAATTCTTTTTGGTGACACTATTGGTGCAGAAAATATAGACATAATCTTTAAAAGTTGCACTAAACAACTGTATAAATAGTAAATTAATCTCAGTTTTAAGTCAGCTGCTTTGACCTATTCTGTAAGGGAGTTATTCAACTGGTTCAAGCCAATAACAAGTCCAACAATGAGTCTTTTTGGCTGATTAATTGAAAAGAATTGAGTCATTTGTTTGTGAATCGAACTAATCGGTTTGTGCTGTGGTGCTGCTGAATGCACTGTTGAGTTTAGAGAAATGAAGACTTTGAAGAACCGTCCGTCAGGAAAATTAATTCCAGTATATTCCCAGTATACTTATGGCTACTGCATACAGACAAAATGGCCAATGATTTTGAAATACCCAAGTTCAGTTAATCCAATAGCATCAAAACATTTTTGAGTAGTTTGTTAGGGAAAACAAGATCTACTAAGAGGACAAAAAATGCTTTCTGCAGGCGCATTATGGTTTGAAGGGGATGAATCATATTGTTTTAACAAGTTGTTGCAGAAAGAATTGTGTTTGATGGGAATATGCCTTTAAAGGTGCAATATGTAATAATTTTGCAGTAAAATATCCAAAAACCACTAGGCCAGTGTTATATATTTTGTTCACTTGAGTACTTACAATATCCCAAATATTTCCAATTATTTGTAAATCGTGAGAAAATTGCAATTTTAAACAAGGCTCCGGGACGTATGAGTGAGTCGCCTGTCAATTGCGTGATATCCGCGTTACCCTCAGTTTCCGGTTTTATTTTGTAGAAACCATGGAAACACCAAGACGCTTTAATATATTACATGTTTTAATAGACAAGGGAACAACTGTTTTGATATATTTATAGACAGAAAACTAATTTTTGTTATATAGCCCAACAAGTTTAGTCTTAATGTTTAAATCTAATTTTCTTGATTTTTTCAGAGTACCATGCTTTACCATGCCTCAGAGAAAAACACTATTTTGTGAAGTAGCTAACATATCATAATCAGATACAGCTTTATTTTAAGTAACAGTAATACAGCATTTTCTCCATCATACAATATGTTTTAAAATTAATTGCATGCCATTTATCAACACAAGCCATCCAGCATTTAATATGATATTCTAATATCGATCTATCTTACTGCAGTGTGTAACATTGTCTCACAGCAGCCGCCGAGTGAACGCACAGAGTAACGTTATAATATAATTTTCAACACTCTCAAATGTATCTAATATGATAAACAGAGCTGCGTTACCTCATACTCATGACCGGAAAAGCCGAAGCAGCGCCGGCGACTGTGGCATAATAAAAGTTCTGCTGCTCGTGAGGCGTGTGTTGCACAATCGCTCCAGCTCCTCGTTCAGCTCCCACAACACTCGGTCCTGCTCTGCTTCATACTACAGTAACGTTAATAATCGCATCCATGAACATGATTTCTTCCCAAGTCCTATCCCTATTCTTTTCCACCGACCGTTGAGATCAAAACCACATGTCCCAAGATTCCGCGCTTAAACTTGGCATCATCAAGCTACGCCTTTGTTTTGAATAGACCTCTAGCGACCTCTAGTGGACAGAAAATATTACATAGTGCACCTTTAAGCTGGTATATCTTGAGCAATATCGGCTATTTGATAAATCTTCAATTACATTTGTAGTAAAATGTTAACCAGTTGCTGGTTGTGTCAACATCAGGACAATTTCTTTCCTGTATTCTGTGAATTTGTAATGTAAGAGAAATACTAGAGGAGTGATAAAAGAGGCTTGTTCACGGCACCAGTTTATATTCAGGGCAGTCATTTCAACCCAAAAGAGCTTGACGTATTATGCAGATATCTTCTATTTTTGTCGGCGTTTAGGTCAGTTAAGGTTAATATCTGTAGGAATATTGTAAAACCTTTTCCATATAGAAACCCAGTGTGTCTCTACCACATGGAAAAGGTGTTGGGATCACCCAAATGCTTTAAAGGGGGAAATGGGACAGGAGAGAGGATGAGACACACAGAGCGAGCGAGTACATCACACCCTGTAGAGGAAGGAAGAATGACATCATGGCTCTCCGTGCAGCTATACAGCTGCTTTTTTAAAATCTTTGCAAGGAGGGCACCTTTAGAAGACGTGATGCAGTTGACTGAATAGTGTGTGGTTTTGATGTTGAGGTCGAGAATGTATTTGAGAATTTGTGCTAACTGAACCAACCTAAAGTGTAACATATCCTATATGTAAGGACAGAGAACTTTACAACATAGGCTCATTGGAAAAATTGTGTTTCTTTTCGCTCAAATTTGCTCAAATTAAGTTTACAGGGGCAGATTATCCATTAATAACAACATGTTCTCCAACCAATACACCTATATAGGTTGTTTGTCACTTCCCTGAAATACGACCCATAGGAACGTTTTCTAAAGTTGCGCCCCTATCGACAACAGGACACTTTCATTTTAATTCATGAAATACGACCCATAGGAGCGTTTGCTAAAGTTGCGCCCCTATCGACAACAGGACACTTTCATTTTAATTCATGAAATACGACCCATAGGAGCGTTTGCTAAAGTTGCGCCCCTATCGATAACAGGACACTTTCATTTTAATGCATTGTTCCCTTTTATGTTGGCTCAATTGGCAGAGCATTGCAATATACAACAATACGATCCCAGTGGGGATGGGGTTGGTGTAGTCGTTAATAAAAAAATGAGTTTTGCTAAATAGAAATAGGACAAATGGTGTAAAAAGTCCACACATTGCATTTAAATGAACACGCATTTTGATTGGTAACGACATTTCATGACGACAGACGTAACACGACGCTGTCATTATTTTTACGCCAGCTAGAGGGCGCATGACTTTAAAACGGAAATATAGATCATAATAAGGCATTAATATGTGCTTTATAAGTACTAATAAACAGCCAAAATGCAAGCTAATAAGCAATTATTTAAAAGTTAGAATTGTTCCTCATACTAAAGTGTTACCACAACATCTTTCTTAATTTACGGCATTCAAATTATCTGTGTATTCTGCCAAAAGAAAATGTTTTGCAAGCAAAATACAACCACAGATATCTTGTTATATATTAAAGTAGATGTTTTTCCAGTGACCAGATTTTTGGAGGGCTCTGCTGCCTTAAAATAGTTGCTAGTGAAAGGCAGTCAGCCAATCAGTTGTCAGGATGTAATTATCCTATGACTCCAGGCGATTAGCTTTTCTAACACTTCTAATTTTTCAACTACTTTATTGGTTACCATGATTTTGCCAAGTTAAACATGTTCCTGGATAAACATATTTATCAGCATATATAATATATATTTAACCTAACCCTACCCATAACTTCTCCCTAAAATCAGATGGAAACGATAGATGAATAACACTGATGTAGAAGCACCTATCTCTAGTTGTAAGCCTAAATTTGACATAAACTGTAAACTTATCCCTCAAATCTGATTGGAATGTTGTTCCAGGATCAACAAAAATGCTGATTCAGGAACATGTTTTACTTGGTGAAATCAACCAACCAAGCAACTGCCATTGAGTAAACTTTTCTCTCTTTCCTTTAGGTTCCAGACTGATTAGCTATAGACTTGTATCGTATCTTCCCTACAGAGCAATGGATTGAAGAAACATAGTATGTGACATTTACAGTACATACAATTCATCCAATCACTCAGGATAAGTTGTAGTACAAAAGATGTCTCAATTGTCCACATAAAGCTGTTTTTTGTTGTTTTACCTTCAGTTACTAGTGGGATAATTGGTCTAGTGTATGAGGAGATTAGTGGTGAGTTAGTGTCAAGATGATGAAATTCATGTCAAGGGATTTTATCAAGAATGATTGCTGATTTCTACGGTTCATAGATCTTCTTCCGCCCGCTATTCAGCTGTCATTCACTTTAGAAAGCTCTCGCCAGAGGAATGCACTCGAGCTGAATGTACGATCAGGCCTGTTTTACTAAAGAGCAGACCGTTACGACCCACTCATTCATTATACTGTGGCGTAGGTCAGATTCTGTGAAGTTTGGGCACTTTTGGAGAACCAATCAATAAATGTACCCTTGAGAGTCCATAGGCAAAGTTTCAGGAGTTCTTTTTCTCCAGTTTAAAAATAATACTCTTTTTTTCTTTTTCCGCTTTTAAAAGTACTGGACACTTCAGTCTTTTTTGCATTCTGCTAATGTCCCATTTCATTTGAAACGTGTAAAATTTGAACTCAAGTCCTAACACTTTTTGTGCTTCATATTGATTAACAGCCATAACATTAAAGTAAAACATGTCATTTCTGCGCCTCTAACATCACCAAAATTATTATAGTTAACTAAAACTAAAACCATAAAAAAAATTTTTGTCACTTAATCAAATAAATGTTAAGTGAAATAAAATTAAAAATAAAAAATAAAACTTATTTTATTTCAGATAGTTGCCAAAGTAACATTTCTCATTTTAATTAAGTTTAACTTGATGTACTAAAATAACTAAAACTAAAACTGAAATAAAAATGAATAAAAACTCTACAAACATAATATAAACAAATAACAAAAACAGATAAAAAATTAAAATGGAAATGGAAAATACAAAAATAAAAAATGATAAAAGTAATTGAAACAGTTATAATACATTATTATATGCATTCAATAATTATAATTATAATATAATAATTATAATGCATTAAAACACATGACAAATTTTAGATTTAGCAAGGAATCTGCAAATATTATAATGCATTTTAACTTTGGTTACAGTTACTTATAAAGAGATATAATCATAAGACATTATAATGCACATTTTGAATAATTGGATAATTGAAATAATTGCCATTCATTATAATGTAGTAGTTCGGCTATCTGTATTGGCAAAAATGTCTACATCAGTGCAATTTCTACCCATTCCTTAAGATTTTCATCTTGTCATTCAGAATACATCACAGCTTTGTTGAGTTTCATATCAGGGGTTTGGTCTACCCAGACTGCCATAAAGGGTTTTATTATGTGACGTGAATGTCTTCAGTAACCTGTTTGGTGCGGAGAAGTGGACAGCACCTGAAATAAGAGACGGCTTTGTACCTGCATGCTTTTTCCTTCTTAAAGGCGAGTTTGGTGGATTACTCACATAGCAGGGGACAAAAGCACACGTCCATCCCTTACTGTCTGGAGCACGGCCGAGCACTGATAAATGAGAGGTGTTATTGAGACACATAGGTTTAAAAGTGGTCCCTATGTCCCGTAGGCCAGCCGACAACACCGTGCTATGTGTATGTCCTGAGGGTGTGTGTGTGAACCAGGGCCAGTTCCCTTGAATTATTCACAGCTCTAGGTTTACACAGCCAGAGGGCGGGTGAGGTAATGCTGTTTGATAGTGTGACAAAGACACCCCCTCCTGTACGACACTCACACACAGATGGACTCTGCCATGACACCTGCTCCAGACACAATTCCTCTGAGGACAGAAAAAGAGATTGGATGTGTGTATGTGTGAGGTGATAATAATGAGTGCATTCTCCTGGTATAACAAAAACGAAAGCATCTCTCGAGCTAGACTTCCTGTATTGTAAGAATTACCCTCATGACCTTCATTGTCTCAGCTCTATATAAATTTTAAAACACATAAAAACAGTGAGTCATTATTTATGAAAGCTTTTTTCCGCTACTAAATAAAAAAAATTAAAAAGGTAATTATGACTTTATATCTCACAAGTCTGATTTTTTTTCTCAGAATTGCGATTTTGCATCTGACAGTTCTGAGTTTATATCTCACAATTCTGACTTTATAACATGCATTTGTGAGTTGTAAAGTCAGAATTGTGAGTTCTTTTTTTCCCTCACAGTTGGACATTATAACACGCAATTGAGTTTATATCTCACAATTCTGACTTTATATCACTTAATTCTGAATTTATAACTCAATTCTGACTTTATATCATTTAATTCTAACTTTATAACTCACAATTCTGACTTTATATCACGCAATTCTGACTTTATAACTCACAATTCTGACTTTATAACTCACAATTCTGACTTTATAACTCAATTCTGACTTTATATCACTTAATTCTGACTTTATATCATGCAATTCTGACTTTATATAAATTAATTCTGACTTTATAAGTCACAATTCTGACTTTATATCACGCAATTCTGACTTTATAACTCAATTCTGACTTTATAACTCAATTCTGACTTTATATCATTTAATTCTGACTTTATAATTCACAATTCTGACTTTATATCACTTAATTCTGACTTTATAACTCACAATTCTGACTTTATATCACTTAATTCTAACTTTATAACTCACAATTCTGACTTTATAACTCACAATTCTGACTTTATAACTCAATTCTGACTTTATAACTCAATTCTGACTTTATAACTCACAATTCTGACTTTATAACTCACAATTCTGACTTTATAACTCAATTCTGACTTTATAACTCAATTCTGACTTTATATCATTTAATTCTGACTTTATAATTCACAATTCTGACTTTATATCACTTAATTCTGACTTTATAACTCACAATTCTGACTTTATAACTCACAATTCTGACTTTATAACTCAATTCTGACTTTATAACTCACAATTCTGATTTTATAACTCAATTCTGACTTTATAACTCACAATTCTGACTTTATAACTCACAATTCTGACTTTATAACTCAATTCTGACTTTATAACTCAATTCTGACTTTATATCACTTAATTCTGACTTTATATCATGCAATTCTGACTTTATATAAATTAATTCTGACTTTATAAGTCACAATTCTGACTTTATATCACGCAATTCTGACTTTATAACTCAATTCTGACTTTATAACTCAATTCTGACTTTATATCATTTAATTCTGACTTTATAATTCACAATTCTGACTTTATATCACTTAATTCTGACTTTATAACTCACAATTCTGACTTTATATCACTTAATTCTAACTTTATAACTCACAATTCTGACTTTATAACTCACAATTCTGACTTTATAACTCAATTTTGACTTTATAACTCACAATTCTGACTTTATAACTCAATTCTGACTTTATAACTCACAATTCTGACTTTATAACTCACAATTCTGACTTTATAACTCAATTCTGACTTTATAACTAAATTCTGACTTTATATCATTTAATTCTGACTTTATAATTCACAATTCTGACTTTATATCACTTAATTCTAACTTTATAACTCACAATTCTGACTTTATAACTCACAATTCTGACTTTATAACTCAATTCTGACTTTATAACTCACAATTCTGATTTTATAACTCAATTCTGACTTTATAACTCACAATTCTGACTTTATAACTCAATTCTGACTTTATAACTCAATTCTGACTTTATATCACTTAATTCTGACTTTATATCATGCAATTCTGACTTTATATAATTTAATTCTGACTTTATAAGTCACAATTCTGACTTTATATCACGCAATTCTGACTTTATAACTCAATTCTGATTTTATATCACTTAATTCTGACTTTATAACTCAATTCTGACTTTATATCATTTAATTCTGACTTTATAATTCACAATTCTGACTTTATATCACTTAATTCTGACTTTATAACTCACAATTCTGACTTTATATCACTTAATTCTGACTTTATATCATGCAATTCTGACTTTATATCATTTAATTCTGACTTTATAACTCACAATTCTGACTTTATATCACGCAATTCTGACTTTATAACTCACAATTCTGACTTTATAACTCAATTCTGAATTTATATCACTTAATTCTGACTTTATAACTCAATTCTGACTTTATAACTCACAATTCTGACTTTATATCACTTAATTCTGACTTTGTATCTCACAGTTTTGATTTTATGTTTGCAATTCTGAACTTTATAACTGGCAATTGTGAGTTTACAGCTTGCAATTTTGAGAAAAAAATCTGAATTGTGAGATATAAACTTGCACTTACCTTTTTTTATTTCTATTTCATGGCGGAAACAAGCTTCCATAATTATTTAACCATTTTTTTCATTGAAAGTAAATGTTTACATATATCTTTATATCAAATTCATATTGTTTATATTTTTATAAACTAAATAAATAATATAATGTATTTATTATTTAAATGAGAGACACTCTTAACATCTTAAGATTCATAAAGCTCGCATACATGTTTTGTGACACAAAGAATAGGTTTGAAATGAGTCTACTGACAGAATTTAGCAAAGATAAAAAAATAACATTGCAATTTTCTCAACATATGTTGGTTAATTTTATATCACCAACAAAATAATATCAAATACATTGGAAATATTCAATATATATCCCAGTTTTTCAAAACCTCAACAGCTCAGTATACTCACATTCACAGCTCTGAGAAAGTTGTCATACCTGAAAATATTTTGTGAGTAATGCGAAGGTGTAAGATGACTCTTTCATCAGTTTTTTTCATGTTGTTTTTGTGTGTAACCCAATCCATTGATTGACATTTCACTCTAATCCCTCATAACACAGTTGTCTTCCCATTTAACTGACAGGCCAGTGGCAGCGGCAGCGGATTTATCTGAAAGCCGAGCAGTTTTACCTGAACCGCACAACCGTTACTGTCAAACCCAAGCTCAGTTTGCCCCTCTGGGGAAAACACGAGCCATTTAGAGCCGTTTACAGCCGTGTTCTCCTGTACTGACTTGTGTTAGTAGTCGAAACACTGAAGGTAGACTCGGGGCACGTTCGCATATCAGTGATTAATTCTTACACTTGTGCTTGTAGTACACTGGATGGGCTGAACGGTACATGTCCAGAACAGATCATTTGAGAATGTGAAACTCAAGAATCCTGCTCAGAGCAGAAACATTGATGTACCCTTAAGACTGTGATTTTGATCTCTGTAAATGAGCTATCAAATGTACAATGTGCCCAAACAGTGCCAAACATCTCTAGAGCAAGTTTCTCATAGAGTTGTGCCAGGCTCACATAATACACTTAATTATGTTTTGAATTAATGTTGTTGATTGTCAGGAATCTGAACAAAAGTTCATTAACCTCATCCTGAAACATTTGTTATGGAGAAGTGTTGTTACTTTTTAGGCAATATTTTATTTTGTTTTTTGTTTTGTTTTGTTTTGTTTTGTTTTGTTTTGTTTTGTTTTGTTTTGTTTTGTTTTGTTTTGTTTTGTTTTGTTTTGTTTTGTTTTGTTTGTTTTGTTTTGGCAACCTAGCAACCACCTAACAATGACCTATAACCAGTGTTGGGTGTACTCAATTACTAAGTAATGATTTAATTACTTTTTTCTTGATTATTCTTAATTTTTCTGTAATTTAATTACATTTACTTCTGATGTAATTGCATTAAATACTGAATAGACTATACAACAATTTTATATAAATCAATAGTGGATTTAACATCAAAACTCAATGTTAAAATTTATGTTTTTAATGTAACCTTCTCCCTTTACACACTTTGGTCAGTTCAAGAATAATTTATGCAATTGTTTATTGTTTATTTAAAAAGGATCAAAAGTGCAGTTTTGTGTCTGTCCTTTTATAACTGGTTGAGGTTGATATGGGATTTAGAAAGTAATTAGTAAAAAGTAATCCAATACATTTTAGAGAGAATAATTAGTACAGTAATCTAATTGACACTTCGCTAAGCCACGCCCAAAAACCGCCACAGGCCAATCGTGGTTTAGCAACCGTAACTAGGCGCGGGAGGTCTGTCAAGCTTTCGAGCGAGGGAAACATGCCGAAGAGTTGTGCCTAGGGATTGTGTAAATCTGATACCCGGTATCGTAAAAGTTTAGACGGGGTGGTGGAATTTTTTCCCTTCCCGAAACCTAAAACCCAAGGGGAGAAATGCCGGTGTTCTGACAATTTGTGCTACCCTGTCAGATTTTGCTACCAGTAGTTAGCAAAATCTGACAGCGAAAAATGCTAACGTTACCTATCAGATTGTGCTTCCAGCATGATATTAACGTGGTTTATGGCTTTATTAACATCTACACCTACCCCAACCCTAAACCTACCCTTATAATAATGCAAGTACAGTAGTGGTAGTACAATATGATATAGCATTAATCGTTAGAACAAGTATAAATCGATAGCGAAAAATGCTACTTATCAGATTGTGCTTTATTAATGTCTACACAAACCCCAACACTAAACCTACCCTTACAATAAGGCAAATACAGTAATTTTGTGTTATTTATCATGACAACAATGATGTAATATTGATGTGCGCACATGCAGTAAGCCCGGGTAGGACAATCTGACGGGTAGGTTAGCTAGCTAACTCAGCACATATTGCTTGGAAATAATGAGGGTTCTTTGTTCATATGCACATATGGTATTTGCATATGAAAAATAAAATGATTAAAGGCAAGACGGAGTAGCCTGGCGCGCTAAAAATATAAGCGGGAGAATGTTATCATTGCAAAGTGGTCAGGCTAATGTCTTGTGTTTATTCCACAAGACTTATGGATTAAGCTGTTTGATTTACAATTATTAGGATATTTTCACAAATATTACTTAACCTGCTGTGGGTGAACAAAGCTGTTCCTCAATTTGTGTGTTTCCCATTTGAATGGTCAGCATATGAAGCGGCTTTAGCTTCAATTTTGATCAAATTATTTTCTAATCGGTTGCATATTATGTTGTGGATATATCCCTCGAATGCATACTGCAGTCCCTTTTGTCTTGCTCTCTCTCTCAAAAAAAAAAACGACTAATTATCTCCTTGGAAATGTCTGACACCGGTGCATACATACTGTAGTAGACTTGCCAGGCGCAAAAGCTTGACAGGCGTAGCAACAGTAACTAAGGAGGGCGGGGCTTAGCGAAGGGTCTGTTACACTGTTGAAGATGTAATTAGTAGCTAGTAATTAATTACTTTTTAGAGTAATTTACCCAACACTGCCTGTAACTCGCATAGAACCAAGCAATTTTCACCTGTGGACCACTTATTGGGCAATATCACACACCCGGCGCAATGCGGCGCCAGGCGCGATGCAAGTCTTTTTTGCTAGTTTCAGCCTGACGCAGTTATCATTTTCATGTCCTGCGCCATGTTGTTTAAATAGCAAATGCACTCGTGGCCATCTGTTCGCCCATGGCCGTGCTGGTCTGAAAACGAGGTGTGTTCAGGTGCATTGTTGGCGTTTTGCTATTTTGAGGCAACTGAAATAGACTGCGCCATTGACCAACTGAAACCTGCTCTAAAGTCAATGGTGCAATATATTTTTTTTTTTTGTTATTTAAAGGAGCGTTAGTAATATGCGCCTATAGGCAGGTGCACAACGCCCGTACACTCTGCTTGTTACACACACACTCGCACAAAATGGAGCTTTGGTGGAATCCGGCTTGTCCCGTAGATGGTCTACTTAAACCTCGCGCATAAGCAAATCTGTTTCCTCTCTGGAGAAGTGTTCAGCTTTTCCTTTGCAAATTCCGCCTTGTAAATAGAAATCCACCATGGTGAAAACGCACCTGGCTTTTAAAGGGAATGGGAGATGAGACTCTGATCTGTTTATTGCATGTTGCGCCCATACCCATGACTCATTAAGAGACTAGGTACAACCCTTTTGGAGCATGCGCTGGGTGCGCCGACCATTTTTTCCATCGTTAAACTAGCAAAAGACGATTCAGACATGCCCTAAGTGCACTTGGGCTGTGCGCTTCAGACCATGCACTTAGATTGTTAAAATAGGGCTCATAATGTTACAAAAGTTTGTGTGTAAGTTGGGTGTGCTGGAGAGGAAGCTTTGTGTTGTTGTGAATATTAGAGTATGTCTACCTAGACATCAAACACGCTCATTTCGAAAGAGCATGAAAATCCTGTTTTTCATGATATGGCTCTTTTTAAAGCAAATCCCCCTTAGTCTGTTAGGGTGAAATAAAGGTTTGAGCATGCCTCTCTCTCTGACCTCATCCTCTGTCAGGAGCTGTTGGGATCAAGTGTGTTGCCATGGCTCCAGCAAACCCTCCGTCCCTGGAGATCAGTGTGTAGAGGTGACGGGAGTTTTCAGCACTCCAGAGAGAAAGCCTAAGCTGGAGGCCTCTTTTAAAGGAATAGTTCACTCAAAAATTGAAATTTGGATATCATTTACTTAAACTTGTGTTGTTTGTTCTCCATGCAGATACAGTGAGAACTGAAATCTATATAATCCAAATCTTTTACAGCTATTCAATAGCTTCGTATGAGAAACATACCGAAATCGAATTTATTTTTCACTGATGATCTTCTGATGACTTATTAAACCAGAAGATTGAGTCAGTTAGTTGAACTTCAGAACTGATTTGGTTCGCAAACAAATCACACAGACTACATATTAACTGAAAAGATGTAACTCAAAACAATGGCTTCATAAGACTTGGATTATAGAATGTCATAAAGAACAGTTTTTATGCTGGTTTTGGGTCCTTTTTGAAGCATGAAATCTTCAGTCAACATAATGGAAGATACAAATTTAAATGTCTTGATTTATGTTTTGTGAAAGAAAGTCGGACAGGTTTGTAATGACATGAGAGTGAGTAAAAACTATTCAGATAAGTAAATGATGAATTATATATATATATATATATATATATATTTATTATTATTATTTGTTTTGGAGGGGGGACTTACTGTCACATTCACAAACACAACAGAATCACTTCATTAACATATATTTTTTATAAATCAAATGAAGAGTTTGGTTCCAAAACGCACTCATTTTAACATTTTGATTAATTTGAGTAAAAAGGAATTTTCTTTACAAAGAAAGCGGCAAGATGAAAACCACTGTTTTCTGTTTCAAACTTTCACATAGCATCTTTTGGTTATAAAAACATTAAAAATTCAAATCTACATTTTGATTTTAAAAAGTTTATTATAAAAACATATTATTTTTTTCCCAAAATGCAATAAATTCATGACACTTTTTTTTTTCAAAATGCAATTAATCCATCAATATCAAAGTTATTTTTCAAATTGAAAATACACAACAAAGTAAGTTGATTCACATATATGACAGAGTCTAAACTTTGCCAATATTTATCTTATATACAGGCATTTTACTAAAAATACATTCAGCCGTCGCTCCCAAAATGAATTCAACGGGTCATCTTGTTAATGTTATAAATTATTTGTTATTACCAATTAAAGAGTATCTGGCGCCGCCGCTTGGTTAAATAAACACATTTGCCGAGTACATTGGTATTAAAAACGGCTTTTTAAAAAGCCTTCGATGTTTACAGTGGGTGGAATTGTGCGCTGTGATTGGTTGAGCGGATATATCGCTTTCTACAGAAAAAGGAGACTGACGTTTGTCGCATTTTGGAAAGAAAGGGAGAAAACAGAATACAGAATAACACGACGGATATCACATTTTGCGCAAAATTAATAAATGACTTTCAATACCGACCAGATACAATACTGATTTTGGCAGAAACTCAATTTTTTTTTAAAAATGGCGTTTATCGCATTTTGGAACCAAACTCTTTAAATAGAGTATCCTCCATCTAGATCTAGAGAAGAGCTTGTACAGATCAGAATTTTTGTGGCACCAATTCAGACCGGTGAAAACCCTCATTTCTTCAACATTCGGGCTAATGTACCACCACCTCTGCCATGAAACAAGATCCCACATCTGCTGTGCTGAATCACCTGCATTAGTCCGTCTCACTACCATATCACATAGGGGAGAGGTTTGGGTGAAAAGCAATGAAAAAATCACACTTTAAAAAAAAATTGATCCAGATTCTTTTGAGCAGAACATACACAAGCAGTGCTTTAATGTGCAGATGGATGTTGAGGACGCAGCCTGAGGTGGAAGCCTCACACAAGTAGACACCTGCCTGTGTCAGAAGCCAGGGGACGCATGGTATGCAGCCAGACGCTGAGATCAAGTATGACTGAGATACTGAGACTTAGTGGAACACTGGTAGCTAATATTTTTGTTAAACAGTTTGACAGAAATCTGTATTGCACAGGACCTCCAGTCTTCATAAAAACAGTATTGCAGTACCTGCCCAAACAGCAATCTCATCTGCGCCTGAGGTGCATGTTCGGAGCCCGCTTGTTTTCTGTTCTGCCAGTGCCGTGTGGCACGAAGCCAAAACCACTAGAGATCTGGAACTGCCCCCAACAAACCCTCTGCTGGTGCGGTTTCTGCCTCACCAGAGCGATTTATAGACCTCTGCTGTTTTCACAGAGAAAGAACAGAGGAAAAGTCGATTAACAAGTTCAAAGCGGGATTAGCGATATTTAGGCTAATAGGTTTTAGGCATCAAACATTGTTCGTCAGCTGTTTGAATTCCACAGATTTGCTGAAAAGTTTTCAAGTATCTGTTTTTTGTTATTTTCATACATTTTTCATACATTTCAGAAAGTCTGTCTTTGATAATTGTTATTCACAGGTGGGGGAAATAGCAAAACTTAGGGGGGGATTCTGGGTAATGGTGTCTTGTCTCAACACAGAAGTCTTTGTTTGGGTCTGTCGGTCATTTTACACCATGCAAAAGAGCAAACGAGGCTAATCTGACTCAAATTGCACCTGGACGCATGAGGGTTTAACACTCAAACAAACCCTTAGGAAAGAAACAGAAGCAAGATCTATCTCAGTTGTTTATTCTAGACACCAATGAGTTAAAAGGAGCGCGAATGGAGACTTTAATGAAGTCTCTTGCTTCTCAGACTTTTCCCCTTTAGAAAAGATTTGTGGAGTATTAGAGGCCATTTACACAACACTATTTTCAAATAAAAACAGAAAACTCCTCATGTACACAACAACGGCATTTTGGGGGCCTGAAAATGCAAACTTTTAAAAACTGTTTTTTGAAAACGATACAGTTATTGTCTCCGTATATACTCCAAAGATGTGAATTTGTGAAAACGGTGCTGCCATGCGCATACGTATTGTGTGTTCAGTCTATAGGCACGTAGTGTTTCTTTACAAAGTGACATCGCCAACTACTGGCCTGGCATGAATAATACAGCATTTTTAGTCATTTTCACGGATCCGTGTGAACGGGGATAATTTTGGTAGTGTGAAAATCGCAAACTAAATACTTTTCTGTTTTTAGTACATTGTTGTCGTGTAAACATCCCCTTAAACTGTGCTCAGATATGTCAAGATGTCTATAATCAAAAGTCTGAGAACTCGGTATGAACTCAATAAGGTATGAAAGCAATATTATTTACTCCCATAAAAAACATTGCTTTGGTAAGCTGTGTATAAAGTCAGCGTGAATCAACATTTGCAGCCTATTTTACCTCCATAATATGTTATATTTTTGAGATAAAGAAGAAAAAAGGGTGGGAATTATTTTATCCATCAGAAATTGATTGGATTATGAAAAGTGGCTGTAACCATCTAGAATAGAGCCAGATTGAAAGTCAGAGTTTGCTAAAACAAGATATTTGGCTATTGGTTAACATTATCCAATAGCATGCATGGCCTCGATGATGTCAGCAGAAAAGGAAAGTCGTTTCAGCGGGAGCTGAAGTTATTACATTTTGATACAAACACATGTTTTGGAATAAGATGCACCAATTAATCATTCACAATAAACCCAGGAATGTGTATTTCGAAAGTAAATAGAGTCAGTTTGAAGTCATGTTCAAGGTCACTGTGCTAATATAACAATACATTCAGTCTCATTCAACAAATCATGAACCATGTCTTATCACTGCTTCTTGTGATTTTTCGGATGGCAGCTTTCTAAAAATCAGTGGTTGTCTGCAGTGTTTGGCAGCTGGAGTGTTGTTATTCTAGTCCACTGATTAAGAGGCCAGATAAATGAGTTGGTGAAATCAAACAGCATGAAGCTCGACTCCTAAATCAAAGGCAACAGGGAGAACATACCTGAACTGGTCTGTTGTTGACCGTGTTGTGCTGTACGGTTCAAGGCACACAGATATTCTGCTCCATGTCAGATGGTACAACTTTTATATGAGCCTTCTCACTCAATGCGTTTCATTTGTGAAACAGGCAATTTTTTGAACAATTGTAAAGCCATTCCTTACTTAAATTATAAGTTCAGTTCAATGCCACAGTTTATATAAGAATAGTTGCATGAATAATATACATAGAAACGTATTAGTTGTTTTAGTTGAATGAGACCCAATAAATAAAGTTTAATCCCATTATGGCATGAGTGTAGGATTAGAAATATTTTCCACATACATAACTCACGGGTTTGAGTATAGTTTAATCCAGCAGAGAGATGTGTGATGCAGAATGATCGATAAAGAGACTTTAATAAACACTAGGAACAATAAAGCAATTTACACATAAACATTGATGAAATTGAACAAAGAACAATGAGAACAGAGGGCTTATATACGTACAAAGATAATCAACAGAACGAGAAACAGGTGCGTAACTCAATTAGAAACTATGGCGAGAAACTACGAACTAGAACTCAGGCAAAACAGTGACAGGGAAATCCATGACAACGAAACTAAACAGAACATGACTAAAGGGCCGTTTACACGACACTGTTTTCAACTAAAAACTGACATTTTTCATGCATTTTGGCCGTTCATTTACACAACAACGTTTTGGGGGCTTGAAAATTTGAAAACGATACCGTTATTGTCTCCGTGTAAACTACAAAAGTGACATCATGTGCATATGTATTGTGTGTTCAGTCTATAGGCGTGTAGCGTTTCCTTACAAAGTGACATCGCCATCTACTGGCCTGGCATGAATAATACAGCGATTTTAGTTGTTTTCATGGATTCGTTTGAACAGGAATCATTTTGACAACGTTGATGTCTATAAGCAAAACTTTTCAAAATCTTTTCAAAAAGGAAAGTACATCGTGGTTGTGTAAACAAATCCTGAGAAATGATGAACTAAAGACATTGTAAATTTCAACTAATTAATTACAGATTAAATATAAATTTAAATCTTGAATCTAAATGTTTAATTAAAACTAATCACATTTTTAAATATTTAAATATACATTTAATCTAGATGTTAAGTCCTTAGATAAATCTTACTTATGCTGTAAATATAAATGTAAACCTTACAGGCTATATTAGATGTAAAAATATAATTCAAAAATACATGCCATATAAGTATACAAAGTGAGTGTATTCAAGTGGTTCCAGATTATGAGCCAGATATGTGTTGAAAGCACCCAGCATGTCCAAAGATATCCATCTGAATAATACCTCACACCCTCACATCCTGCTGGAAACAGGCCAAATGAATGCTGCAAAATACACGGTGTATTTCTCTTGGTTTGGGCTTGTAGTTGAAAGACAGACTCCTATTTTAAGATCTTTGAAGCTGCTTTTGTCTACTCAGGTCCCCTGTTGGGGTTTGTGTCTGAGGCCACACCCTTTAATAATTACCATTCTATTCACTCTTCATTTCCATGAGAAACCGATGAAATATGCCCACGGCTAGACAGACATGTGGACGAACCTTTGTATATGCATAAATGTATAATTTTGGTGATTTTTCAACTTTGGGCACTTTTGGCCTTTGCAGTTTTAGAATATAAACTTCATTAAAACATACTTTTCACACTCTCATTGTTAGCAGTTTATTTCATTTATCTGCTAATCATGTCCAACATTGTATGTAAGTGCATCACAAGACATTTATGTCATCCATTTTTTTTTTACAACTGTCATGATCAAGTATAATTTCCACCAAATCAATAATTGTATTTTAAAGTATGAAACGGAAGTTACCTTAGTCTTTTCTTCCCTATTGTGTCATATATTCAAGTGAAATGGCTTCTGGCATAAGAATGAGAAAAAAATGTTGGACAGGACTGAATTTCATCCTTTGGAAAATTTACTGGATCGTAGGAAGCTGGGTGTTGCTAACTAAGCAGATCTGAATAGCAGTTTGCAGTCAATATATATAAGTATATATATATATATATATATATATATATAAATAGACTCAAACTGTGCCATGTTTAGACGGCCGGCAACTAATGGAAAGCGTGAGTGTTTTTGCAGTAGGAAAGAGTCATTTCTGTAGGAGTGGCAGTGATAGTTTAGATAAAGCTACTGTGCAGTGGAAAGTGTGCCATGCTGGGAGTGAACGCTTACACACAACACAACCTTTTCTTTACGACTGTCACTTTCTTGCTGTGTTTACACAATCAGACAGGTGTCCCACATATGATCTAGGTGTTTAGAACCATCACATGCCGTATAGATATATCTCTTGTAAACAGCTTTGATCCGCGAGCGCATGTATTCATGCATGTGTGCACAGGATTCTGTAAACATTCGGAATCATCTTTACATAGGAACATACTCATCAAACAGACTTCTGAAATAGATTTAGCACAAGTATTTCATGCCATAAACATAAAAATATATATCTTGAATGGGTCCAAGATTTTATTCAACCACTATGTACCCTTGTGAAAAATGAGAAGTACACTTTAGCACTTATTTTGGAAAAAATATACTTAAGTGCGACCTGAATGCAATGTTTTGGACATTTAACTGCATGTTAACTGCAGTAAATTGAAATGGGTTCTTTGGGTTCTTTTTTGACCCACTAAAAAAAGGCTTAAGTACATCTTTATATGTCATTTCATAATTACATTTATTATTGTACAGCCAAAAGTATGGACAAATATTTATGGTAAACTAAAATATACTTTAATGAAATTTCTATTGAAACTTGTATGCCAAGTATTTAAACTTATTTGTAATTACACATTTTTATGATGAAGTTACAATTTAAGTGCATTTAAAATATACAGTTAAAATTAAAATCAAGTCCTTAACATGTTATTTAGTATGTGAGTCAACACATCAACATCACATGACAACAAATTATTAAAACATTATTATTTTATATGTACCTGAAAGGAAAACTTAATTACAAAGTGCACTTTTTAAAAGTGTACTTAAGTGTGTTGTGAAAGTACACTTAAGTGGCCTTTTATTTCATTATTATTATTATATTATCTGCATTTATAGTTTTCAAAACACAAATATATAATTTACAAGTGCACATTCAATGAAATTAAGCACACTTTTTTCACAAGGCTAGTAAAAAGGATATAACAAAATGTTTTGCTAGTACAAACAAACACTCTCATTGTGTTTGAAAACTTTCAAAATGTGCTTATATGAATCTGTGCTCATTATATTTATGCTTAATCTGTAACTTTTTTTTTTTTTTTTTTCTCATTTCAGCCTAAGATAAGTCATTTGGGGTTGCCTCAAGGGCCGTCGGGTGAGAAGGTGGCAGTAGTCGCTGTGGACGACTGTGACATCGCCATGGCTGTGCGGTTTGGCAGTCAGATTGGCAACTACTCCTGCGCTGCCCAGGGCACTCAGACCGGGCAGAAGAAGTGAGTTTATCCATCCCTCTGTAAACCAAACAAGAACTCATCATTCTCTCAAAAATTAGTCTTTGGTAATTGTTGATAATTATACTTTTGTTTTCTCTCTCACGCCCTTTCACAATCCTCCAAGACACATGTCCACATGTCTTTCTTTTGTGAAAGATTTTCTCATGCTTTAGGTGGCAATTGCAGCGTCAGATTTTGTTGCATGCTGGAACAAAGCTGTGCAATAAAACACATCAAAGAAAGAACAACAACAGATACATGTGAAAGTTTAACCCGTCGTTCCAGTCTTATAAGCACTGACCTGTTTTATATTGCATGGCAACATTCCACAGCGATTGACGAGTTGGCTAGGGAAGGTCACGCCCCTTTCACCTGTCTGTCTTCTCTCTTATAAGGCTTTGCCTGTGCTATGCTAATCATGAAATTTACATCATGCACACTGTAAGCATACCCTAGCGTAAGCGGAAAAGCTGAAGTATACTTTGGGCTTTACCGTATGTGCACAGACATATCCATTTGATAGCGTGTACAAACACAGGCAACTGACACTTTTGCACTAGAAAGGTTCATCTTCATCAAATGTCTGCACTATTACTCTTCACTAGTTATGAGCAATAAAAATGTCTTTAAACTAGTTATGGGTGTCTCTTAACCCCCTTGCACAAGTGGCGGTCTATTATTATTGCTTTCTCTAGTAATAGTAGACTAGTGAAACAACCATCCAGGCCAGTGTTGCCACTTTTTGGACCAACTTATTAGTGCAAAATTGTGTGGTTAGAAAAATTCTGCGTATAATGCTTATGTCAAAATTTATGGCACATACTTTGGGCTTTAGTAGGCAGCTGATTATGTTGACAGTATAAAGCAGGGCAGCTTACTAGATTGTGAAACAGAGCTATTGATGCTATTAACTTGTTGGAGAGTTTGGTGGGACATTTCAAAGATTTGTATTCTCTCTTCAGGTCTTTGGATCTCACTGGGCCTCTTCTCCTTGGCGGGGTTCCCAACCTTCCAGAAGATTTCCCCATACGGAACCGGGACTTTGTGGGCTGCATGAGGAACCTAACGATTGACAGTAAATCCATAGACATGGCCAGTTACATCGCCAACAATGGCACCACTGAAGGTCTGACATGAATCATAGCATATTTCGAAACTATTATTGTTGTAACTCATTAACAGTAACAGCGATATATTTATTGTTCCGTCAGGCTGTCCAGCGAAGAAGAACTTCTGCTACGAGGGTTTGTGTCAGCACGGCGGTCAGTGTGAAAATAGGTGGAACACATACTTTTGTGACTGTCCTGAAGGCCGGGGCGGCAAGAACTGCGATCAGGGTAGGTGGGCCTATTTGGTAGCGTGCCAGTGCACATGAATGCGTATGCATGCATGCGTCGAGCACCTGTGTGTTCGTTTGTTATTCTGAACTAGGTGTTGATTGCTCATGAACTTTAAGGAAGCAGGCAGTGGCGGTAATGCGGCAGTGTTTCCTGAAAGGGAAATGTCTCCGCCGATAAGCATCAGTCAGGATCTGGTCCACTCTCCTTTTCTGCCCCATATCAACCTTACGGATACACTCCACATACTCTGAGCAATATGCGAGTTGAGCTGACAATGCCATAATGCCTCTATTCTGCGTAACAGTGTAAGTGACTCAGTGCCAACAAAATCAAAGCTTTGGTTCTACAACCTGTTGTTATGGCCTTGTGGGTCAAACCAAACAACAAAACCAGATGTAATTTTAGGTTCAGAGTTATATGAAAGCTAAACCCTCAGATGATCAGACTTTTTAATTATGTTGTAGCTTTAGCATTGTTCCAAAACCAAGTGGGCCACCTTACTGCCTACAGACTGCTACCTTCTAAGCCAGCCAAAACAGAATGCAGCCTCATATTTGAAACACTCTACGTAGGCAGCCATTCCACACCCTTCACAAATAGCACTCATATACAAAGCTTGATGTTAGCTTGTTGCTAAGCTAATGCCTTGGTACTCTAAAGCATAGACATTATAATAAACACTAGATGCCCTATTGGCCGCTTTGGACTGTTGCTGCGATACGTCAACGAGTCCACCATATTGTGCGGGGCAAGACTGCGCTGTTAACAAACGCAAGTAAACGGACGAGCTGTGGTTTTTTTTTGTGGTGTACAAAAAGTTCTAGTTACTTAAAATCTCTATAGTTAGACATATAAAATATTTATTTTAATAAGAAATAGTCAAAGCTCAGGCTTGGCATGTATTTGGCTGCTTTATTCTTGCATAAGAATTGTGAAAACACGAATGAGATATAATTAAATTTTCAAGTTAAATGAAATAAAGTTTTCTTATTGTGGAAAAGGTATTTTCTGTCTTTAACGCAATTTTAGCTTTTCTTGAGCTTAGAATACAAATCACACAGGCTGCTTTCTGTATTTTTATAGCACTAAAATGATACCGATATTTACAGATAGATACTCCAAAACATACAACAACGATAACTGATGGATGCTTTATGGTAAAACTACAGTGCAATACAAATAGTAAATATAAGAAAGTGAGAATAGTAAATAGTTTGTTATACACTATAAGAAGTAGTTTATGTAGTATATAATGTAATAATATAGTCAATATAATATTATACTATTATATAGTATTATAGTATATAATATTATCAATAAAAAAAACAGTATACAGCAAATAAAATAGTAATGAATAGAACATTTATATAATATTACAATAATAGTACAATAATATAGTATCATAATAATATATTGATAATAGCATATAGTATAATAATAGCAATAGAATATGTAGTATGATTTACAGAATATAGACAATAATATAACAGCATAACTATAATAGATTGATAATCTCAAGTGGTATAATAATAATAGTATTGGTATAATAATCGCAAATACAATGTAATATCAATTGCAGAATAATAAAGACAATAATAAAAATAGTAAATTAAATAGTGACTAGTATAATAATAATATAGTATTGGTATAATAACAACAACAACAAAAGGCTATATAGTTTCCATCAGTCTCTTGGAAATGGTGAGAACAGTGCACTGACAGGCTCTCCTCAGCTTTACTTGAGGCTTGTGCAGCCCTGGTTGCAACGGGCTAAAAAGAAAAAAATAAATAAATAAACAAATTACCATTTAATGGCAAAATTTTAAATAATGTAGATGTGTCGGGAAACTTCCCTTCTAGTTACTTCCCACTGTCTCCTGAACTCGTTGTCTTTGTGAAACCTTAAATGTGTGAGAAGCTATAGCCAACTAACTAACTAACTAACTAACTAACGTTACAGTAAGATTAACAAAATACCAGTCACCTAGCCAAAACGAGTACTTGTCATAAAAGTTGGTTTTAATAAAATAGGAGATTATTTAAACTTTAGGAAATTTAGTTTATAAAATAACATATAAGCTAAAACTATATTAGAAATCATGTAAACTCGTGTCTCAACTTTCACAGCTAATAGCTATCTATAGTCTGACTGACTCTGGTGGCCAACTACTATCAATTATATATTGACCAAATACAACCAGAAACAAATGTTCAGTCTTACCTGGGAAAGGTCATTCCCCGAGACCGGTTTTCAATTGTACAGCGATTTGTACAGCCGCAAGCAGCACATGAAGCAGGCATTTTTCTCAATTCCAGTTATGAGTGTTATGGGAACGTTGCCCCGCACAATATGTCGGCGGCATTGACGTACGGTCCAGCGGCCAACAGGGCGTCTAGTGTTTATTATAATGTCTATGCTCTAAAGGGCTTTTCACACTGCGCTTAACCCGGGGTTAACGTCGTTCTAAACACCGCTTTTAACCCTGGGTAAATTTGTAATTCAGAAGCGGGGTTAACATCGCTTTATAACCTGGGTTATGAAACCCTGCTCCGGAGCTTTTGCAGTGTTAACCCCTCATTGAATGCTACAGCTAGACCTTAGCAACAGACAACCAATCGTGTGCCTCATATCAACGTGCTTTGGACAGTCACGGAAACACCTTGCATTGTATATAAACAGTAAATTCAGTGTTTGAGAGGAAAAATGTCAAATGCTGAGAGAAAACGCAACAATTTGAGTGAGTCCAATCAATGACACTGACACCACAAATGCAAATAAGAATGTTAACCTAGGGTTTAGGAATGTACAATGTGACACATGAGCTCATAAATACCCAGGATTAATTGTTAACCCCCGGTAAATTATGAGCAGTGTGAAACATGAAGCAAGATAACCCAAGATTCCATTTACCCCGGGTTTAGAATGACCCAGGGTTAACTATTTCAAGTGTGAAAAGCCCTTAATAAGATTAGAAAAGACAAAACACACATATATTGGGAAACATAGTCAATTTTTATTAGATGTAATTATTTTTTATTGATACCTCTCAGTAATTAATGAAATATAAGTACATTATAATCAGTATTTTTCTCAACTTGATTTGAGCAACCATAATTCTTGGGTAACAATTCAATACTCTAATAAGCATACACAAATGCTGGCTGAAATAGTCCAATTTTAAAAGATTTTTGTATTGAATGATATTTGGGGTGTCGCAATATACCATAATATCGTAAATAATCCAGTGCCAAACTCTCTGTTCGCCTCCCTACAGTTATTTTGAGTGTGACTGGCCAAAAAAAGAGAAAACAGAAAATAATAAGTTAAATAGTCAGCTCATTAGCTTTTACAACAGAGTTTAATTGTCAGTTTTGGAGTAACTGTCAGTTTGGATTAAAATCTGTTCCCAGGTTCGCTCACAATTACAGGAACCACAGAACCTTACCGCATTCTTTGGTGGATTTGAGAAGTCAGCACTTTTGTGGGCTGAAAACATGTTTGTCACAGTTTACAGGCCAATAAATTCTCCACATTTGCCATCACATTTGGCAGTCAATAGCGATACATACTCAACAGGACTTTACACACTACTTTTACAACACTACTGTGATTAATTGACTGATGTGTATGAAAGTGGGTGTGTTTGCATGTGTTTGAACAACCCAAATGATAGTGTACCTGACATCCCCAGTGGCTGTTTTTTTTTTTTTTTGTTGCGGTTGGACGTTCTGTATGGCTCGAGGCGCCCGAACAAGAGGGGATGGTGAATCACGCTGGTCTCTTTCAGGTCCCTCAACAGGCCTGTTGGGGCAGCGCTCCATGATAAAGCCTGGATGTTCAAGTCATGTCATCATCTAACAACAACCGTGTTGACTGAAACAGCATTCTCCAATTTAATATTCTGGCAGTGAAGCGCGTCTGCCAGGAAAGGGTGTTATTTTTGATGCTGATTAGATGGATGCCTGAAGTAGCCTTGATATTGCGGTTTGTTTTCGTTATAGGATAGCTCTGTTTTAGAGAGAATGGCTCATTTCCAGAGTGAGCAAAGTGTAATTTAGATATTATCACCTCTCCACTTGTGCCATAGCACAGATAGAGTGTCCATCTCTAGTAAAACACGTAATTCTGCCTGCGATGGCTGGCAGTTCCTTGGCATCAGTGTCGTCTGGCAAAATTTGTGATACTCAAGTTTATTATGCATCTTCAAATTTCAGAAATGTTAACATCTCTTTCTGAGATTTATGGATCTAGCCCAAAGTGTGTATAAAACACACAACTGACGCTATGGCTTAGTTGGTCAAACCACCTGTCTCATAAACAGGAAATCCTGGGCTCAAATCCCAGTAGTGCCTATAGGGGGCAGTTGTGGCCAAATAGTTATAGAGACGAACTTATAACCCAAAGGTTGTGGGTTCGAGTCTCAGTGCTGGCAGGAAATGTAGGTGGGGGGAGTGAATGAACAGTGCTCTCTTACACTCTTATTACCCAAAACTGAGGTGCCCTTGAGCAAGGTACCCAACCCCCAATCACTCCCCGGGTGCCACAGCAAAAATGGGACTGCTCCGGGTGTGTGTTTATGGTGTATGTGTGCACTTGGATGGGTGCAATGCAGAGCACAAATTCTAAGTATGGCTACACATCACATCACTTTTACTTGTATATATTGAATAAATCCAATTCTGCATAATCTTCTGTGGAGCAAAGCATAGTACTAGCAACACCAAGGTCATGTGTTTGATCCCCAGTGAATGCATGAAGTGATAAAAAATAATACCTTGGATATGAACATAATTTTAATATTACTAAGTCTTTGCATCTCTGAGACTCTGAGCAAGTCTTGTTTGTAATTATTTGCTTCTCTCTCAGGGAAACGCCTTCTATAACTGAGTAAATTCTTTGATAACTCTCACTGCGCTGCCTCTGCTGTGGTTCTTCTTCACACACTTTCTTTTCCAGTGATCAGGGCTCATAGAGTTCTCAAGTCCTCACTTGACTCTGTGACTCTACTGTAGCGTTTCCATACGATCACACTTCTGCTATGCGATTTGCCCGCACACAAATCAAACAGTAGAAGGGAGTACAGCACTGATAAGTCTTGGTTTGTTCAACTGCAGGCTTTTTTATAGATGTTATGACAACATTGTCAAGGTACTGTAGAGGAAACTTCCAAAACACTGCAAGTTAATGCTGAAAATGCCAAAATGAAACAAATCAATGGTTCATTGGTCCATTGATAAAGAGAGCCATTTACTTCATTCCTGAATGACTTACTCATTTACTCATTAAAACTCACCCAAAAATGAAAATTCTGACATCCATTACTCACCCTCATGCCTGTTGAAGCCTATGTTGAATCAAATATTTTTTTTTTCTTCCTGAAGCTACTTTTTGTAATGTCTATTTGATGCTTTTCTCATTTAACACAATAATGACTTTAAATGATCTTTTGGGGGTCATTTCTCAGGCAAAATTGATGTCTAATTAATTAGATATATATACACACACACACACACACACATATATTTTAATGCAGTCAGTCGTAATCCATTTCTTTCTTTCTTGCAGTCATGCCTTCACCACAGCACTTTGATGGTCGTGCCATGGTGTCGTGGAATGACCCTGATATCACCATCGCTGTGCCCTGGTACATTGGCCTAATGTTCCGCACCAGACAGACCAGTGGAACCACAACCCTAATGCAGGTCAACGCTGGCGACAAGTCTCAAATCAACCTTCTGGTAAGTGTACAAATGTTACACAGGCTATGCTTATTTGACACAATGTCTTAATCAGCCAACTGTACCATAATTAATTTTGAATAATTTGAATTTTAAATAATTAATGTTGACCCATTTCCTCTAAGATAAGGGACAAGTACGTACGGTTTGAAGTGCTTCTGGGAGAGCAGAAAGTGGCCACGCTGGATTTCCCAGAGGTCCGAGTGAATGATGGGGAATGGCATCACCTCCTTGTGGAGCTGAGGAGCAGCAAAGATGGGAAGGACACCAAGTACGTGGCACAGGTGTTCCTGGACTACGACATGTTCACGGTCAGTTCTGTGGTATACCGTCTTAACAAGTTCTTAAGATGTGAAACCTGTTTACTGACGTCCTGCGTGTTTTACAGAAGTCAACAGAGATCGGAAATGAACTGCCTGGACTCAAGCTGAGGAGTCTGTTCATTGGCGGACTTCAGGGACTGAGTAACAGTGTCCAGCAGGGCTTTCAGGGATGCATGCAGGTGAGGCCAAGAGAAAGCCTCTTTTTTTTAGCACTCAATATGTGTATTTGTCAGATACATAAAATGTGTATTGTGTTGTCAGACATGTTTTAATATGTAATTTATTCTTGAATTTTCAGCATCATTACTCCAGTCTTCAGTGTCACATGATCTTTTAGAAATCATTCTAATATGCTGATTTGGGCTCAAGAAACATTTCTTATTATTATCAATGTTGAAAGCAGTTGTGCTGCTTAATACTTTTGTAGAAGCCTTGTTACATTTTTATTCATGATTCTTTGATGAATAGGAAGTTTATACAAAAACAGCATAACAGTATTTTTGATCCTTGCTGAATAAAAGTATTGTTTTAAAAAAAAAATTCTTACTTACCCCACACATTTGTACGGAAGAGGATTAGGGCCAAGCGATAATAAAAAAAATAAAACCATCTCGAGATTAAAGTTGTTAAATTTCGAGAAAAAACTCGTTACATTTCGAGAAAAAAGTCGAAATAAAATGTTGAGAATAAACTCGTTAAATTTCGAGAAAAAAGTTGAGATAAAATGTTGAGAATAAAGTCATTCAATTACGAGAAAAAAAGTCGTTAAATTACGAGAACAAATTCGTTAAATTATGAGAAAAATGTTGTTAAATTACGAGAACAAATTCGTTAAATTATGAGAAAAATGTTAAATTTCGAGAAAAAATTTGAGATAAAATGTTGAGAATAAAGTCATTAAATTATGAGAATAAAGTCATTAAATTACGAGAACAAATTCGTTAAATTATGAGAAAAAAGTCGTTAAATTATGAGAACAAATTCGTTAAATTATGAGAAAAATGTCGTTAAATTACGAAAACAAATTCGTTAATTTATGAGAAATATGTTGTTAAATTACGAGAACAAATTCGTTAAATTATGAGAAAAATGTCGTTAAATTTCGAGAACAAATTCGTTAAATTATGAGAAAAAAGTTGTTAAATTACAAGAACAAATTCGTTAAATTATGAGAAAAATGTCGTTAAATTACGAGAACAAATTCGTTAAATTATGAGAAAAATGTCGTTAAATTTCGAGAACAAATTCATTAAATTATGAGAAAAAAGTCGTTAAATTACGAGAACAAATTCGTTAAATTTCGAGAAAAAATTTTAGATAAAATGCTGAGAATAAAGTCATTAAATTATGAGAATAAAGTCATTAAATTACGAGAAAAAAGTCGTTAAATTTCGAGAACAAATTCGTTAAATTATGAGAATAAAGTCATTAAATTACGAGAACAAATTCGTTAAATTATGAGAAAAATGTTGTTAAATTACGAGAACAAATTCGTTAAATTATGAGAAAAATGTCGTTAAATTTCGAGAACAAATTCGTTAAATTATGAGAATAAAGTCGTTAAATTACGAGAACAAATGCGTTAAATTATGAGAAAAATTTTGTTAAATTACGAGAACAAATTCGTTAAATTATGAGAAAAATGTCGTTAAATTTCGAGAACAAATTCGTTAAATTATGAGAAAAAATTCGAGATAAAATGCTGAGAATAAAGTCATTAAATTAAGAGAAAAAAGTCATTAAATTACGAGAAAAAAGTCGTTAAATTATAAGAACAAATTCGTAATTTAACTAATTTGTTCTCGTAATTTAACAACTTTTTTCTCATAATTTAATGACTTTATTCTCAACATTTTATCTCGACTTTTTTCTTGAAATTTAACGATTTTTTTCTCGAAATTTAACAACTTTAAGATGGTTTTATTTTTTTATTATTGCTTGGCCCTAATCCTCTTCCGTACGTTTGAATGGTAGTGTAAACACATAAATCTCACCAGAGCCTGTGTGATTATGAATTTGATGTGTGATTCTGAAGAAAACTGTCTGAAGTTTAAGTGTAAGGTGACTGACTCTACGTAAACGTGTCACAGGGGGTCAGGATGGGGGAGACCGCCACCAACACAGCTAACATCAACATGCAGCAGGCGCTAAAGATCCACGTGGAGGAAGGCTGTGATATGGCCAACCCCTGCGACTCCAACATCTGCCCCGAGAACAGCGACTGCACAGACGACTGGAACGCACACACCTGCGCCTGTGACCCTGGTACTGACACGTGCATCACATTCCCTGCGATTGTACAGATGCCTCGGATTTGAGTTCATCAAATTCTTTCTCTCTTTCTATCACTCACAGGTTTCTTTGGCAAAGACTGTGTTGATGCATGTCATCTGAACCCGTGTGAGCATTTGTCCACGTGTGTTCGTAAGCCGAGCTCCTCTCACGGCTACACATGCGAGTGCAGTCAGGACTACTATGGACAGTACTGTGAAAACAAGTAAGTCTGCATACCGGATACGATGCCAGATAAGATCAGGCTGGTTTATTCCAGGTGGTTTTGGAATAGCTGGTGGGCCAGCATATCCATGCTGTTAAATAAAATAGCATGACTAGACTTTCTAATGAGGCAGGTTAACCAAAGAATCTTGCTGGTTAAGCTAATTAAATGGTTATTTCACCCAAAAATTTAAATTCTGTCATGATTTACTCACCCTCACGCCAATCCAAACCCATAAAATATTTGTTCATCTTTTGAATATTCTCTTATCATTTTTGTCCATGGTTAGACTTTATTTTGATGGTCTACTTTAGACATTCTTCTAACTATAAGAACCTTTGCAGCTACATGTCAACTAACTCTCATTAGAGTATTAGTAGACTGTTAGTAGTTTAATAAGTCGACATGTAGTTGCAAAGTTAGGCCTCAGACTCCTCTTTTTCCTCTGCATTTATTCCATCTAAGTTAGTGCACACACATTAGGAGTAGTGAGCACACACACTGCACAACTTGGACACACCTGGAGCAGTGGGCAGCCATTCACTGCAGCACCCAGGGAGCGATTGGGGTTTAGGTGCCTTGCTCAAGGGCATGCTCAGTCATTTCCTGCCGGAATTGAGAATCGAACCTGCAACCTTCAGGTTACAAGTCCGACTCTCTAACCATTAGGTCACGACTGCCCACAGTAGAATGTCATATACTGTAGTCAGTAATGTCATATAGTCAGTAGAATATCTGTCGGGGAGCATCAAAATAAAGTGTTAGCAGATATTAAACAGACAGTCTAAATACTCTAATGAGAGTTAGTTGACATGTAGTTGCAAAGTTACTTGTAGTTAGTAGAATGTCTAAAGTGGACCATCTAAATAAAGTGTTTTTTAACGGTCAACATACGTTCATTTTAATGTATGTGCGTTGATCAGTATTTATATTTCAATAAAATCCTAAATTAAGTCATATAAAGCAATTGTGTCTCTTCCAGGGGCGGAGCCAGGGGGTGGCCACCCCTTTGGCTACCCCGCTCACAATTGCTGTTTCTGTCTACATTTTTTTGTTGACAAGATTGCGTTTATTTAAACGCAGAACCGTCTCTTTAAGACCACAAAAAACGGGAGACTTTTCAGACACGCACTCCAACTTCGTCTCAGCGCCAGGCGCAAGTCAAGCGCGCGCGGAAACGATACAGGTGCCGATTATATATAGCTATAGCTTACGTAAATGTTTCTCAACTGGTGGGTTGCAAGACCGCGCACTTTTGAATTGCGCAAAAAATGTCGCGCTGTATATTTTTTACAGTCTATGTATATTACTCACTATAAATGCAACGTCGTAGTTCTATCATCTATTAAGTCATGAAATAACCAAAAAAGGCAATTAAAGCTGCATTAAAATTGCATGCATGTAGGCCTATATATGCGTCACATGTCTCTGGACTAAAATATTATGCTGTGTCAGATCACAATATAAGGCACAAGCTTATATGTAATTTTTTATGCATAAATAAATGTGAGAACTGTGCATTTGTACTAGAAGATACTCATTTTGCGTTAATTTATAAAGTACGAATAAAAATGCATAATTAATTTTACATTCTGGCATTTATGTGCTGTTGACTTCCACATCAGCAAATGGGAATTCAAAAGAGAACACTTTCTTTTTCTTTGTAGGCCTACTGAGTTAATTTTAAGTATGATGGAACTGTTGCAATTATTTATTTTGACAATAGTTAAACATTTAGTGTTTTTGGTTACTTTTTGAAACAGACAAACTCAGAATTGTTGAAGAGTTCATTGATTATACATAAAATTCAATGAAGGTTGAATAATCTTTGAACTACAGTATGTAGTTATCTGTCTCATCCATGGAAATGCAACAATGTAGAACATGCTATTGGGGGCTCTGAGAACCAGAAGTGACTGAACAAGTTGAAATTTAGCTATAGTATGAGCCTCTTTATTAATATGCCTGCAAGTGAGGAATGATTAAAAAAAAGAAGAAGAAAAAAAGGTCAAATTCACTCAGTATTCCATGATCTCAATTACAGTTAAAAAATGAACTGGATTCAGTTGTGTTGTAGGCACAGTCCAGTATAATCAGACTAATTTTTACGTTTAAATAATGAAGATTTCTGTGCCACCCCTGACTGGTTGCTGGCCCCTGCCTGGCCACCCCTACGAAAAAATCCTGGCTCCGCCACTGGTCTCTTCAGAAGAATTTAGATTAAACCGCTTGATTAATATGAATTACTTTTATGATGGCTTTATGATCCTTTGAAGCTTGTGTCAACTTTCAGTTTGTTTTTAGAACGTTATGTGGATGAGTAAATGATGACAGAATTTTTATTTTTGAGTGAGCAATATCTTTAAACTTATTATGGCAGACTAAACTGGTCTTTTTAACCGAGTTAAAAGGTCAAATGATTCTAAGAATGGTGAGGAACAGTTCAGGTTATATTTCCGCTTGAGCCTGGTACAGCATGGCATGCTTAAAAACCGTTCTCGGCCTGGAATTCTCAGCGCATATAGTTTCTCTGTTTGAGTGAAGTTAATGCAAGTTAATAATAAAAATGAAAAGAAATATCTGACCATCCTCCATAATGCGGTTGCTATTTACATCACATAAACTCTTGCATTATCAAGGCAACGACTGATGCATTTGTATCACATTCCAAAGAGCTCCATTATCAGTCCCACTGTAAAAAATAAATCCATACCGGCTGAGCCGGATCAGCATGGAATGGAATGGTTAAGCAACTCTGGACCAGAGGACTAGTAGCAATAGCAATGAAACTGATCGACTAGTGTAGCAGTGTTGCCAAGTTTGGGCTACTTTTACCACGGGTTGTTTTTCATGTCTGCGGTTTGAAGCGACTCCAAATAACATCATATTTAGCCCTTGGAATGCGAATTTTACCAGGGGAAGCATGACAAAAACATGGATTTTACCCTGTGGAAAGCGATTTTTACTGGGAGAACCCCCCTGAAATACGATTGGGCTAGTTTTGGGCTAGTTTTGAGTAGCAATTGGGCAGGTTTTGTTGTGAAAACCTAGCAACCCTGTAGTGTAGTATGTCAGACAAGGTTGGTTTTTGTAAGGAAGTCTTCCCATCTAACAGGAAACCTTCTCAGAACTTTGGCTAACATTCTGGCAAGGTTCTCTCAAAGTTATGAACAAATGTTCTTCCAGTAACTTTAATAGAATGTTTGTTCATAGTTATCTGGTCTTTAATAGTGCTCTCAAAATGTTATTTATATATTGTTCATGAAACATTTCTACTTACTACTTGTTTCAAAACGTTTGTAAATTGATTAAAAGGAATGTTTCCTTAATGTTTTCACTAATCTTCACATAAACAAGAAAAAGCGTTTTTTAAAATGTAAAAAAAAACTGGACTTTTTGAACGTTCTGAGAACATTAAGAAATAATTTCCAAAACTTAATGGGAACATATTTTTGTTAGCTGGGTTGCTAGTCAAACCTTTTGTTCGTGTTTGAACTGGTCAATAATATTATGCAGTCCTGTCTACTAATAGATCTTGCATGGCACATTTCAGGGTTTTGACAACCTAATCAGGGTTTATATTGCGATAATGACAGGCTGACCGTACATTATAGCTTACTTCACTTCAGGATGGATATTAAAGGTGCCCTAGAATTAAAAATTTAATTTATCTTGGCATAGTTAAATAACAAGAGTTCAGTACATGGAAATGACATACAGTGAGTCTCAAACACCGTTGTTTCCTCCTTCTTATATAAATCTCATTTGTTTAAAAGACCTCCGAAGAACAGGCGAATCTCAACATAACACAGACTGTTACGTAACAGTCGGGATCATTAATATGTACGCCCCCAATATTTGCATATACCAGCTCATGTTCAAGGCATTACACAAGGGCAGGACGTCTGGATGTGCACAGCTGAATCATCAGACTAGGTAAGCAAGCAAGGACAACAGCGAAAAATGGCAGATGGAGCAATAATAACTGGCATGATCCATGATACATGCTATTTTTTAGTGATATTTGTAAATTGTCTTTCTAAATGTTTCGTTAGCATGTTGCTAATGTACTGTTAAATGTGGTTAAAGTTACCATCGTTTCTTACTGTATTCATGGAGACAAGACTGTCGTTATTTTCATTTTATAAACACTTGCAGTCTGTATAATTCATAAACACAACTTTATTCTTTATAAATCTCTCCAACAGTGTGTAATGTTAGCTTTAGCCACAGAGCATAGCCTCAAACTCATTCAGAATCAAATGTAAACATCCAAATAAACACTTTACTTACGCGATTAGACATGTTGCATGACGAACACTTTGTAAATATCCATTTTGAGGGTTATATTAGCCGTGTGAACTTTGTTTATGCTAGTTAAGGCAAGCGTGAGCTCCGGGGGAGGGGAGCACAAGATTTAAAGGAGCCGCGCAACCTGAATCGGCGCATATTTAATGATGCCCCAAAATAGGCAATTAAAAAAATTAATTAAAAAAAATCTATGGGGTATTTTGAGCTGAAACTTCACAGACGCATTCAGGGGACACCTTAGACTTATATTACATCTTTTAAAAAGACGTTCTATGGCACCTTTAAGCTGTATCTGAATGGAATTGAAACACTGCAATGAGTATTTTACACTGTAACAGTTTTTTTTGCACTGTAACACATTGAGATTTCTGAAGTACTACATTTCTTAGAGTAGCGCAAAACTGTTTTTAGCGACAATCTGAAAATCGTGGATTCGTGCAGTGTAAATGATTTGCATTATGGAAGTCATCTTCATTCCAGTGGTTTGTGTGTGTGCGTGTGTGTGGGTATGGGTGTGTCTGTCACTGTGTTGGCTCTTCTCCACAATGTGAGGGAAAACAACACAATACACCCTGTCACAAGTCTGCACAAGATCTGCGGAATTGTTACCTTTCCTTTTATTTTCATATTTAATCTGCTAAAGCCTCTGATCAGCAATGAATTCCTGTCTCAGCAGTCACAAATGGGACGTCTTTGTCTTTGCTTCCTCTCTCACTCTGTTGACATGACTGTCCTCTATTAGATTAAGACCCAAACACGCTGCTAGCACCTGATGCTGAGTTAATAAGCACCATGCGGCCCTGCAGTCTGCACTTTTTAAGGAGAGAATTGCAGAGAAGGAATGTTTCCTCACCCTCAGTGTCCTGAAATAAGTCAACAATGGAAATATTCTGACCTCCACCTGACCTTCTACTGGGCACTATTGAGTTTCTTTTCAGCACAGAATTTAGCAATAAAACTGTGACGAGAAGGGCGGGCGAGAGCCGTGAGGGAACGGCGCGAGGCCGGTGACGCGAGTGATAATGAGCGTCACCTGCGAGGCGTGCCGGCCTCGAGTCTCTCACGGAGGAGCTCCGGAGGCATAAAAGGAGGAGCGACTACAATGAAGGACGAGAGAGGACCAGGCCTGGACTTTATTTTATGTTTTGTTATGTTTGTGTGGCCGGCAGACGTCCGCGAGGGTCTGCCGGCATTACTTTCGTTTTCTTTGTTTATTTTGGAATTAAACTTTGTTTGAACGTTCGCCGGTTCCCGCCTCCTTCTTCCCATTTACGAACTTCGTTACATTGGTGCCGAAACCCGGGAGGAAGGAGGGACATGCTGTCGGAGAGCCCTCGCTGCTGAGGGGGATCGCGGTGCTGCGGAGTTCGGGCAGCGCGGGAGTGTGTGTAGACCGCGAGAAGCTGCCCGAGGCGGTGGTACTGGAGCCTAGTGAAAGGTGGGACGGAGACCCGGATGCCGTGCTCCTGGGACGAGGTGGGGTGGCTGCCGTCCTGGACCTGGAGGGAGCGGAGGAGTCGCCGCCGTCTGCCGTGGGCCGGAGCCTGCTGCCGTCCGCCATGAAGGGGAGGAGCAGGGGACGGGGGACTCGCTGCCGGCTGCCCTCAGTCGGAGGAGCCATCGCCGGCCGCCAGGAGGCGGTCGAGGATCGGGCCGTCCACCGAGCGTCCAGTGCCACCGCATGGCACCGCGAGAAAGAGCCTCTTGGCAGGCTGAGGACCGAGCGGCAGTGTGTCGGGGAACCGGACCAAGAATTTTTTTTTCTTTCTTTTTCCTCTCTCCCCTCTCTCGTCCTGTCGCTCCCCTTGCTTCCGTCTCCTTTCTCTCGTCTCGTCTGTCCTTACCCCCAGGTGCTGCGGCCGCCGAGACAGGCCCCGGGGGGGAGTAGAGCGCAGTCTCGGAGGTACCCCCCGGCCTGCGAGGGGCGTTGGGGGTATGTGACGAGCAGGGCGGGCGAGAGCCGTGAGGGAACGGCGCGAGGCCGGTGACGCGAGTGATAATGAGCGTCACCTGCGAGGCGTGCCGGCCTCGAGTCTCTCACGGAGGAGCTCCGGAGGCATAAAAGGAGGAGCGACTACAATGAAGGACGAGAGAGGACCAGGCCTGGACTTTATTTTATGTTTTATTATGTTTGTGTGGCCGGCAGACGTCCGCGAGGGTCTGCCGGCATTACTTTCGTTTTGTTCTTTGTTTATTTTATATTAAAGTTTTGTTGAATGTTCGCCGGTTCCCGCCTCCTTCTTCCCACATTGACTGACCTCGTTACAAAAACATTTGCAATATCTTGGATCTATAACATTAGCACACATAATAGCACACACTTGACAAATTGCAAATGGTGGTTCCGTGTAGTATAGTGCAACCCAACACAATACCAAACATTTATAGTAAAGAAAAGTAAATAAAATTGTTATTAAAAATGTAAATTTAAAGGTGCCATAGAATGCTTTTTCACAAGATGTAATATAAGTCTAAGGTGTCCCCTGAATGTGTCTGTGAAGTTTCAGCTCAAAATACCCCATAGATTTTTTTTTATTAATTTTTTTAACTGCCTATTTTGGGGCATAATTAAATATGCGCTGATTCAGCGCGCGTCCCCTTTAAATGCTCGCGCTCCCCGCCCCCAAGCTCGCGACTCTATAATACATTGCATAAACAAAGTTCACACAGCTAATATAACCCTCAAAATAGATCTTTACAAAGTGTTCGTCATGCAGCATAACCGATTATGTAAGTATGGTATTTAATTGGATGTTTACATTTGATTGTGAATGAGTTTGAGGCTATGCTCCGTGGCTAATGGGCTAAAGCTAACATTACACACTGTTGGAGATTTATAAAGAATGAAGTTGTGTTTATGAATTATACAGACTGCAAGAGTTTAATAATGAAAATAACGACGGCTCTTGTCTCCGTGAATACAGTAATAAACGATGGTAACTTTAACCACATTTAACAGTACATTAGCAACATGCTAACGAAACATTTAGAAAGACAATTTACAAATATCACTAAAAATATCACGTAATCATGGATCATGTCAGTTATTATTGCTCCTTTTGCCATTTTTCGCTATTGTTCTTGCTTGCTTACCTGCATAAAGTCTGTTGATACTGCTGTACACAGCTCCAGATGTTAATACTGGCTTGTGTAATGCCTTGAACATGAGCTGGCATATGCAAATATTGGGGGCGTACATATTAATGATCCCGACTGTTGCGTATCAGTCGGTGTTATGTTGAGATTCGCCTGTTCTTCGGAGGTCTTTTAAACAAATGAGATTTATAAAAGAAGGAGGAAACAACGGTGTTTGAGACTCACTGTTTGTCATTTCCATGTACTGAACTCTTGTTATTTAACTATGCCGAGGTAAATTCAATTTTCAATTCTATGGCACCTTTAATGTTATCATGAAAGCACACCAATATGCTAAATTATTAACATGGCTCAGGCTTGTCCAATTTAGCTTAATTTGCCTATAGCTTCTACCAAGTAACAGATTAATTTGCATTAAATACACTGACTTTGATCTTTAATGTCAACAACACTGAATATGGCAAGCATTTCTCCTCTTATTTATAAGCTGATAAGCCTCTTTATTTTGCTATTCCAGTTATGCATGATTATATAGTTCATTGCATTTTATTATTTGCATTTTGCATTGTTTTCCCCTGCTGACCCACCAAAGTTTTAGAGTATGTTTGGTAACTGTGGTTTTTCTAAATCACCTGCTTTATGTGTAAAGCGCAGGATAAACATACACCTGTAGAAAAGTCCTCGGCCACCCAAGAAAATGATGATAAAATTTGTTTACTTGGACAGTTGGTAGATTTTTTTTTTCTTGTACAAACAAGCACAAGCCTGTTTCTCATCATTTTCCCGTCTTCAGTGTTGTGTTATTACTTATCGTCTGAAGTCTGCCAACCTGCACATCTAATCTTTTGATCCCTGCACCATGACAAATCCTGCCAGTGATTGATGGAATGGGTTTTACTTGATGGTTGATCTGCTTTGATGCATTGGTGCTGTGAGTGTGAGAGTGTTGAGATGATGCAGGTTACAGTGTATCACCTTTGTCAATGATGTCACTTAAAAAAAACACACATTTGAAAAACTTAAAATGTTCAATAAAATGCAGTATATCCAAATTTGAGCTGGGGGAGGTGGAGGGGTTCAGAGGAACTGCTTCAGTACTATCTTACAGCAAACCACAGTATTTAAATGTTGAGCAAGCAATCTCATTGGCTGCTGGATTTTGAAAATGTAATACAAAGTAAAATTAGGCATAAAATGAAGGAGAAACATTTCTGCAGAATAGGTCCTCACAATTTTTTCGAAACGCAAATTAAGATATTTTTGTTGAAATCCGATGGCTCAGTGAGGCCTGCATAGCCAGCAATGACACTTCCTCTCTCAAGATCCATTAATGTACTAAAAACATATTTAAATCAGTTCATGTGAGTACAGTGGGTCAATATTAATATTATAAAGCGACGAGAATATTTTTGGTGCGCCAAAAAAACAAAATAAAGACTTGTGATAGTGATGGCCGATTTCAAAACACTGCTTCCAGAAGCTTCGGTGTGTTATGAATCAGCGTGTCGAATCAGCGGTTCGGAGCTCCAGAGTCACATGATTTCAGCAGTTTGGCGGTTTGACACGCGATCATGATTCGATACGCTGATTCATAACGCTCCGAAGCTTCCTGAAGCTTCCTGAAGCAGTGTTTTTAAATCGGCCATCACTATATAAGTCGTTATTTGTTTTTTTTGCCGCACCAAAAATACGGCATGAGTGTGAGTAATAAATGCCTTTATTTTCATTTTTTGGTGAACTAACCCTTTAACTTTTCACCCAAATTGTTATTCCGATAATATAACTTGTAATGAAAAACATTTTACTATGTTACAAAAGAATGGATGCATTTTCATTAGTGGTCTCAGACTTTTTGGACCCCACTGTAAATGAATGTTTTTTCTGCACACAGGGTGGAGAAACCATGTCCTCGTGGATGGTGGGGCAGCCCCATGTGCGGTCCTTGCGACTGTGATGTCAGCAAAGGCTTCAACCCTGACTGCAACAAGACTACTGGAGAATGTCGTTGCAAGGTATGAAGATGAGATTTTCTTTTTACAAAATGTACCCAAACTGGTCTGAGCCTTTCAGTCAGGACTTTATGTTTGCTGTCCAATATTACAAAATTTCATAACGTCATAAAACGTCCCTTGACTATCGTTACAAAGTATCTCTTTCACACAGGACAACTACTATCGACCGAAAGACAGCAACACCTGTTTCCCCTGTGACTGCTTCCATTTGGGCGCCAATTCACGCACCTGCGACCCAGAGACGGGTCAGTGTCCCTGCAAGGCGGGTGTGATTGGACGCCAGTGCAACCGCTGCGACAACCCCTTCTCTGAAGTGACCAGCACGGGCTGTGAGGGTACGTACTCTTACTGAGTTTCCCCAGTTTTTAAAACAAAGATGTGGTAAAGTGCATCTACACTAATGAAGTTCTAAGTGTTCCATATCTTTTACCCTTCAGTTGTGTATGAGGGCTGCCCAAAAGCCTTTGATGCTGGAATCTGGTGGCCCAGGACCAGTTTTGGACGTCCAGTTGCCATGAATTGCCCCAAGGGATCTATTGGTGAGTGCTGCTAGCCTTGTTACTGTGATGAATTGACAATGACTATCTAAATTATCATGGAAAATAAGTCTTTATTAATGATGAATATCTTTGGAAAAAAAAAAAAAAAAAAAAAAAAAAATATATATATATATATATATATATATATATATATATATATACAGTACAGTCCAAAAGTTTGGAACCACTAAGATTTTTAATGTTTTTAAAAGAAGTTTCGTCTGCTCACCAAGGCTACATTTATTTAATTAAAAATACAGTAAAAACAGTAATATTGTGAAATATTATTACAATTTAAAATAACTGTTTTCTATTTGAATATATTTCACAAAGTAATTTATTCCTGTGATGGCAAAGCTGAATTTTCAGCATCATTACTCCAGTCTTCAGTGTCACATGATCCTTCAAAAATCATTCTAATATGCTGATCTGCTGCTCAAGAAACATTTAATGTGTACAATTGTACAAAATATTTGTGTACAATATTTTTTTTCAGGATTATTTGATGAATAGAAAGTTCAAAAGAACAGTGTTTATCTGAAATCTAATCTTTTGTAACATTATAAATGTCTTTACTGCCACTTTTGATTGATTTAATGCATACTTGCTGAATAAAAGTATTCATTTCTTTCATTTCTTTTCAAAAAAATAAAAATAAAAATTCTTACTGACCCCAAACTTTTGAACGGTAGTGTATAATGCTACAGAAGCTTTGTATTTCAGATAAATGCTGTTCTTTTGAACTTTCTATTCATCAAGGAATCCTGAAAAAAAAGTACACAACTGTTTTCAACATTGAAAATAATCATAAATGTTTCTTGAGCAGCAAATCAGCATATTAGAATGATTTCTGAAGGATCATGTGACACTGAAGACTGGAGTAACGATGCTGAAAATTCAGCTTTGCATCACAGGAATAAATTACTTTGTCAAATATATTTAAATAGTACACAGTTATTTTAAATTGTAATAATATTTCCCAATATTACTGTTTTTTACTGTATTTTTAATTAAATAAATGTAGCCTTGGTGAGCAGACGAAACTTCTTTTAAAAACATTAAAAATCTTAGTGGTTCCAAACTTTTGGACTGTACTGTATATATATATATATATATATATATATATATATATATATATACACACATACAGTATCTCACAAAAGTGAGTACACCCCTCACATTTCAGCAACCATTTTAGTATATCTTCTCAAGAGACAATACTATAGAAATGAAAATTGTATATACTTTAGAGTAGTCAATGTGCTGCTTGTATAGTAGTACAAATTTACTGTCCTCTAAAAATAACTCAACATACAGCCATTATTGTCTAAATAACTGGCAACAAAAGTGAGTACACCCTAAGTGAACATGTCAAAACTGTGTCCAAAGTGTCAATATTTTGTGTGAGCACCATTGTTATCTAGCGCTGCCTCAATCCTCCTGGGCATGGAATTCACCAGAGCTGCACAGATTGTTGCTGGGATCCTCTTCCACTTCTCCATAATGACATCACGGAGCTGGTGGATGTTAGACACATGGCGCTTCTTCACCTTCCACTTAAGGATGCCCCACAGGTGCTCAATAGGGTTCAGGTCTGGAGACATACTTGGCCACTCCATCAACTTCAGCTTCGTCAGCAAGGCAGTTGTCGTCTTGGCGGTGTGTTTGGAGTCGTTATCATGTTGGAAATCTGCCGTTCGGCCCAGTTTCTGAAGGGATGGCATCATGTTCTGCTTCAGAATGTCACAGTACATGTTGGAATCCATGTTTCCCTCAATGAAGCGCAGTTTCCCAGTCCCAGCAGTACTCATGCAGCCCCAGACTATGATGCTACCACCACCATGCTTGACTGTAGGCAAGACACAATTTTCTTGGTACTTCTCACCACTGTGTCGCCACACATGCTGGACACCATCTGAGTCAAATAAGTTTAGTCTCATCAGACCACAGGACATGGTTCCAGTAATTCATGCTCTTGGACAGGTTGTCTTCAGCAAACTGTTTGCGGGCTTTTTTTGTGAGCCAGCTTCAGACGAGACTTCTTTCTGGGACGACAGACATGCAAACCGACTTGTTGAAATGTGCGGCGTATGGTCTGAGCACTGACAAGCTGACCTTCCGCTTCTGCAACCTCTAAAGCAATGCTGGCAGCACTCATGCGTCTGTTTTTTTCAAGCCAGCTTCTGCACCTGACGCACAGCACGAGGACTCAACTTCTTTGATCGACCCTTGCAAGGCCTGTTCCGAGTGGAACCCATCTTGGAAAACCTCTGTATGACCCTGGCCACTGTGTTGTAACTCAGTTTCATGGTGTTACCGATCTTCTTATAGCCTAGGCCATCTTTGTGGAGAGCAACAATTCTAATTCTCGAATCCTCAGAGAGTTCTTTGCCATGAGGTGCCATGTTGAACATCCAGTGATCAGTATGAGAGGATTGTACTCAAAGCACCAAATTGTAACTGCTCTAATACAAGATATGCACATTTGTATGGTCCTATCAAGCAGAAAAAAAAACATTAACATGATGAATAGGACATGTGGCTTTGCATGGTTAAAAGACGTAGAGCTGTTATCACTTAGGGTGTGCTCACTTTTGTTGCCAGCTATTTAGACAATCGTAGCTGTATTTTATTTTCAGAAGACAGTAAATCTATACTGCTATACAAGCAGCACATTGACTACCTTGGCAGGTCCCACTTTATATTAAGTGGCCTTAACTACTATGTACTTACAATAAAAAAATAAGTACAATGTACTTATTAGGTTCATATTGAATTGCAAAACACATTTGCAGCTATTGAGGTGGGATACGGGTAAGGTTAGGGAAAGCTTTGGTAGTATGGGTAGGTTTAAGGGTAGGGGTAAGGTGTAAGGGATGGGTCAACAGTGTAATTATAAATGTAATTACAGAAATTAATTACAGATGTAATTACATGCAGGTGTTTTTAAACTATAAGTACAATGTAAAAACATGTATGTACACAATAAGTGCATTGTATCAAATGATTAATTTAAATGTAAGTACATAGTAGTTAAGGCCACTTAATATAAAGTGGGACCCCTTGGCATTATAGATATACAGTCATTATTAAATTATTCAGACACCTTAAACATTTCATTCATTATTACAGTTTATTCACTATAGTTTAAAGAAATGGTAATAAAATATGACAAGATCTCAGAGGTAAACTGTGTCAAAAAGAAAAAAATCTTAATTATGTCAGATAACACAAAACATGGTCAGGTCAAAGTGTCTGAATAATTTTTAGTCCCAAATATTTATCAGTTTTACTGGTCCACTGTATGAAGAATTATATATATATATATATATATATATATATATATTATTATTTTTTTTTTTTTTAAAGCAAATGTCAGTGTATAGAGTGTACAAATGTTTTTTTTTTTTTTAATTACATACATTTTTGAATCATGAATATTATGACATTTCTTGGAGTTTTACCATTTGACAGCATGAAACCATTCCATAAAAAAATTAAATAGACATTAAAGGGAAATAACAGTCTGAATCTTGTGAAAATGTGAAAATGCCAGTGTTTTCAGTGGTTTTCTGTCAGTTGGCACTGGGAACCCACCCCCTCCACCCCCCTTTTGACATTACCCAGCCCTGTTAACAAAGAACTCTCATTGGCAGAACTATGCAGTTAGATCTTTTCATTGGTCGGGTAACCGAATGTTAATGAGGCCTTGTCTCTTGAGAGAGCTGGTTGGCAAACACAAAGCATTGAGGGACATGGCTTGGCAGTGCTTGTATAAAGACACATTTACCAAAGTGCTTGTTGGAACGAGGTCTTGGTTTGAGAAACTTCTGAAACTGTACTTTCAGTAAAAGCATTTAATATTTTTGCAATGTATTTTTTATTAAAATGTATTTTATTTGTGATATTATTAATCATATAGTTTTTTTACTGACTTTAGGCACTGCTGTCAGACACTGCAATGATGAAAAAGGCTGGCTGCCCCCTGAACTCTTCAACTGTACCACCATCACATTCTCCCACCTCAAAAAACTGGTACATCTAGCTGTTTTAATAATAATACATCAATTATAACTGAAAAGTTCATATTATTGTGGCCATTATGGAAAAAGCTCCTTAATTTACCTCTCTATCTCCCTTTCTCTTGTTCATATCCCACCTCTTTTGGTCAGAATGAGGAGTTGCATCGTAATGAATCCACAATGGATGGGCAGAAATCAAAGGACATCGCTCGCATGTTACAGAACGCCACTGACCAGACCAGCTCCTTCTATGGCAACGACATAAAGACAACCTACCAGCTCATTTCCTGGATCCTACACTATGAGAGCCAGCAACAGGGCTTTAACCTGGCCGCCATGCGTGACGCCAAATTTAACGAGGTTGGATTTACCCCTTCATCTCTACTGTTCTCTTAACATACTCTGCTTCAGTTCTAATACTTATTAGTGATGATTAAGACAAGCATCACTGCTACTATTGCTCACACATCCAGTTTAGGGTTACATATCTGAACAAACCCAACTATTTAACTTCATCACTCTCCCACACTGTTTTTGCTACATGTATTATACATCAAATGAAACTTATTGAGGAGAGATGATTTTTCAAACAGTGGGCCTCATTCATGAAACACGAGCAGAACGAATTTTTGTGTAAATCGTTCATAAAGCCGTTCTGGCGTAAAGTTTCAGATTAAACCTGTTCCATGAAAATTGAATATTTATTGTTAGGCATGTGGGCTATTAGTCTCTTTTGTATTTCTGCAATATAATGAAGCCAAACTTGAAAAGGGAGTCCATAAGATTCCACCGTGTTCCTGGACATGTAATTGACAGTTGTAATTCATAAGTGGAGATTATGCTAATTGTGAATGAGCGTACACGCTGACCCTATTTACGAATAATTGGAATTCATTAACATACACACGTTTAACTATCAAATCTGATGTTTACGAAGCGTTTGTGAATCCGGAGTACAGTTTTCAGGAAGGTCCGCACAAATTACTCCAAATATATTTATGCAAGTTTCATGAATGAGGCCCTTTGTGTTTCTACACCGGGCGTATGCGGCATGTCGTGATGCGATAAAACAAGGTCTCGTTATAATTAAAAGAGCTGTCTAGACTGGCAGTGCCCATGGCAGACATCACAATATCCAAAATATCATAATGACTTGGGGTTGGGCTCTTTTGACTTGTAACTGATGCTTGCCAGGCACATCTTTTTCAGTAAATGTGAAAATATATTTTGCACTCAGAACACCCTTTGCAGCAACTGTACAGCAATGAGCTGAAAACCACTTAGAACACCTTAGCATCCACATACTGTAGCAAAAACCTGAGCAACCATGTGACGTCACCTTTTGCACATGCAAGAACTTTTACCAATGTTTATAGCTATACCAATAATGGGATGTTAGGGGCAATTTTCTATTGGTGTCTGCTGTGTTTGAAAAAAACAACAACTGTGGCAGCCCAAAATTGTGAGCTTTGAGGTTTAGTGGATTAGTGTAAATAACACGGCATGTAGTGACTGATGTCATGAGAATGAAAACGCCCGTGTTTAAAGCACATCTGGCAACATGAATGTACTTATCTTGATACATGGTTTTAGGATAAGGATGCGTTTTAAGACCGCATTCATTATGTCTTGTCTTGGCCCAGATTCAGACTTTTAATGGCTCTCAAATCTTCCGAATTTTACCATAAAACACTGAAGTACGTGTTTGAATGTTTCAGAACATAGTGAAGGCCGGCAGCGCGATACTGGATGCCAGTAATAAAGAGCACTGGGATCAGATACAGAGAACAGAAGGAGGCACAGCACATCTGCTGAGAAACTTTGAGGAATATGCCAACACTGTGGCTCAGAACATGAGGAAAACCTACCTGAAACCCTTCATCATTGTAACCGAGAACATGGGTGAGTTACATTGCTTAAATCAATTTAAATGCAGTGCAGACCAATTACTGAGTACATTGTTTTGAACACTATACAGTTCTTCTTAACCTCAGTCTTTCTTTGACTCTTCAGTTTTTGCAGTGGATTATCTGGACGCCATTTATCCAGATGAAGTACAAATCCCTCGTTTCCAAACAACTGACCAGGAGTGTCCCAAAGACCTTAAGTCATCTGTTCTTTTCCCAGAATTCAGCTTCAAATCTTCAGATCATAAAGGTAAAAACATGCATTATAGTAACAAAAAGACACTGAATTATGATTTACCTAGTTCAGTGGTTCCCAAACTGGGGTACGTGAGGTGACAAAAGGGGGTACGCGAACAAAATGCTGAGTAGTTCATTTAATTCTACCTTAAAATAATATTAAAATCGAGCATGTATTTCTAACTTCCAAAATGTCGTAAATCCAGTACATTTAATCAAATTACCTCATCATTTGCAGTCAAAAATGACTGTATCCACCATAGACTGTAAAACAAGCAGCATGCAAATGATAGATTGCGTGCCGAATCTGCTGCCTTAAATCGCGCTAAATTACTGTCGTTCTCGACAATGCACCTTTGTAAAAGTAGATTTAGCACTTACTCGCATGAAGAACAAATATAGACACAGATAATGGATTAATTTTGATTTAAGACTCAAACTTTCTCCGATACAAAAACATACCTTGTTTTTGATGATAACGAGCAAGAATGCAATTGTTCCCAAATATGCACATGACTGCAAACGTGGCATTATTATACAACAGGTCAAAAAATAAAACGTACATTTTAAACACAGTACTGTCAGTATTTACTCTATTTTGCAATGACATAATAGTTCTGACGAAAACCACAGCAGAACTACAACACACGTCTGTGTTTCTCGAACAATTCTGCGGCTTTGAACGAATCGTGAGAGTAGGGCTGGGCGATATATCGCATGCGATTGTCACGCGCATTTCGTCAGTAAAGCCGGTTCCCTGATTACCGCGAAATCGCCATCACCTGCTTTCAAATGGAGCGGCATTTAATAGACAGAACCGTAGATCACTGACAAGCTACGCAATATCGCGTTCATATTGCAGATGAATCGCCTTCGATAATGAAAGCGATATTGCGTAGCTTGTCAGTGAACTACGGCTCTGTCTATTAAATGCCGCTCCATTTGAAAGCAGGTGATGGCGATTTAGCGGTAATCAGGGAACCGGCTTTACTGACGAAATGCGCGTGACAATCGCATGCGATATATCGCCCAGCCCTACGTGAGAGTCAGTGATTCAATGATTCATTCACAGCCACTTGCTTCGTTTCCGAATGAATGACTCGATGACTCACTCATAAAAACAGTGACTTGCTGCCACCTACTGGCGGTTTTAGTTTAATATTTAAAAGTTTTACTTCGTTTTACCATCATTGCATATTTCTCTATTGGACATTTTTTATTTAAAACATTATTTATTTTATAAAATTATTCATAAAGCTAAATAAAATGCACTGGAAAATCAATTTAAGGGGCAAATATTGTCCCTTAATGGTAAAGGTGTGACTGCAGTCGAAGTGGAAGAGAGGGGGTACGCAGAAGGATGGTAATCTTTTCAGGGGGTATTCCACGCTAAAAAGTTTGGGAACCACTGATCTAGTTAAAGGGTCAGTTTGAAAGCATTAATACAGCAGATTGGTTTGCTGAAAGCTGGTTCAACTGTGAAATTTGTTAATTTTTCAGTTATGAAATGGCTATGTATAAATATCTCGTTCTGGTAGTTTCTCCTACAGATGATCCAGAATCCCAGAGAAGCTCTGACGAAGAGCACAGTCAGGCTACAAACAAAAGGAAAAGGCATGCTGAGAGTCTTCCTCCATTTCCTGTTGCTGCAGTCATCATCTATAAAACTATGGGCCAGCTCCTGCCAGAACACTACGATCCCGACCGCCGGAGTCTCAGGTACAGAACGACACTTTTTTAAGTGCTTATCTGACTATATAGTACTTGTCCAAATATTTAGTCTTGTTGGCATTCCACAGTCAAACACAGAACACTGTTGCCATGCTCAGAAGATCTATTTAACATCCCCTTTTTTTTCTGCAGGCTGCCAAACCGTCCGGTCATCAACACTCCCATCGTAAGCACAACTGTGTACAGTGAAGGCGAGCCATTACACATTCCTCTGGAGCGACCAATCACACTGGACTACAACCTTCTCGAGACGGAGGAGAGAACCAAACCTGTGTGCGTGTTCTGGAACCACTCTATCTCGTGAGTCACACATCTTTATATATAATCTATTACATTTTGAAACATAATACTAAAATCTCAAAAATCAGTCAACATGCTTATTTAATGCATGTCTGGTATGTCTTTGTGTGTCAGTGTTGGTGGCACGGGCGGCTGGTCGTCCAAAGGATGTGACCTCATTTCCAGGAACAACACCCACATCAGCTGCCAGTGCAATCACATGACCAGCTTTGCTGTCCTTATGGACATCTCCAAGAGAGAGGTACTGCCATCTTGCCCCAATAGCTAAAAAGGATAGTTCAACCAAAAATGAAAATACATTCATCATTTATTCATCTAGTGTTGTCAAAAATACCAACTTACACAGATACACACAGGAGCGTTTGAAAGCAGGCGTCTATCAGCGGATCCCTAATATATCTGCAGATAGACGGATCTGCTCATAGAGGCCTGCTTTCAAACGCTCCCGTGTGTATCCGTGTAAGCACTTGGTGAAAAGCGTCAGAGATGTCTAATTACAGCATGCTTTTGAAGCATTGATCATTGGAGCCAATCACAGACATACTGTATCTGTTGAGCACGTGAACACAATGGCCAATCAGAGGTGTTTAAGAATCCACTCAACAGCTTTCAAAATGCTAGAGGGAAATGCTGTGTATATTTATTGTTAGGGATGGTAAGATTCACCGATTCGAATCGGTATAAAAGTTAACGATGCGATGCATCAATTTAAAAAGTGTGCGTCGGATACAAGTTGGCATTTGTATCGCAATGCATTGGTTCTAACATAAATGCATTGGTAAAAACCGATTTATTAATATATAATTATTAGTAGATGCGCAATACTTTTATTATTTAGAAAGTGACCAAAAATTTGTGACAATATTTTTAAATATAGATTGATTTCTCCTCTCTTACTTCACAGCAACCCGTCAAAATAAAGTTCGGTTTAACTTGTAACAGAAATATAGCCATATTAATATTGTAGTACTAGTACTATGTAGTCTACTATTGTATTACTATTGTATGGTATAATGTATTTCTTAATGACAATGTAATACTACAACTAGTACATTAATTATTAAGAATTTAGTTTTGAAGCAATAATCACACAATTTTACAGTAACTGCAAAAAAAATGAAAGGGTTTATTTAAATTTAATTTGATTCAAAGTTTTATGCCTTCATTTGATTACCAGAAAAATTCAAATACACAGCACAGAATTTCTGGAAAAAAAAATGCATAGGACCCTATTATTGTAAACGAATTAATAAACGAATTAATAAATATTGTAAACGAAGTTGCTTTTTATTAATTAAATTAATTAGACATGTTTTTGAATAAACCATTAAAATGGAATCCAGAAAAATTAAAACAGAAAACAGAATTTGGTAAAAAATACAAATAAAACAGAGTATTTCAAGTATTTCATAGAGCCCTACATATTGAATTGCATAGCATCATATTTTTTTTTCATTGCATCATATCGCATTGTGTTGAATCGAATCGAAATCGCATTGCTTTATATGTATCTTTAATGTATCATATCGTTGGCTATGCATCGGCCTCAGTTATGGATGTGAATAGCAAGACTTTTGATGGATTACTTTTACAATCTCTTTATGATCTTTAGGAAGCTTTCAAATGTTGATTGCATAGTCAATGGATGGACAAAAATCATAGAATAATAAAAATCTCTTGTGTTCCGAAGATTGAGTCTTTTGGGTTTGGAGTAACATAAGCCTAAATAAGAGTAAATGATGACAGAATTTTTGGGTGAACTATCCCTTTAAACATTTATTTTTTTCCGTTTTTAATTTTTCTTTTATCTCTCATTCTGTCAGCATGGTGATGTTCTTCCCCTGAAGATTGTCACCTACACGACGGTATCCGTCTCTCTGCTGGCGCTCCTCCTCACCTTCATCCTGCTGGCCATCCTGCACAAACTACGCTCCAATCTCCACAGCATCCACAAGAACCTGGTGGCCGCTTTGTTCTTCTCGGAGCTGATCTTCCTCATCGGAATCAACCAGACCGACAACCCGGTGAGGAACTCTTCTTTAGAATATTACTGTGCGAAACCTGCATGAGTTTAAAAAGAAGAAATATTGCAAAACACCGTCAAATGAAAGTGAGAAGGAACTCAAAAGCTCCCACATGAAATTACAAGACTGGCTAAATGGGTTTGATCTTTCATCAAGTTAAATCACAAGTGAGCATTTTCATAAATGTGGTTTCGTGTCTTCTCATCGAGAAAGTCTTGTGTTGTAGTTTTCCCTCTCAGCGATATCCAGAATGTAGATCCCCATTCTCAAATTGCACTAATTACTGTCTTAAGTCTGTAATTAACAGCTGGATATAATTGCGAGTTGAGGTTTCTTTGACAAATGGCTCTGATTGCTTTGAGGTGGCTTTTATTTTGGGTATATGACAATCCATCATTGAGAAGAGAAGAGCTTTAATGGTCTAAATCCATTTATATGTGGTTTAACACTATCTTCCTGGCGGCACTCATTGGATTACATCAGATTACAGCTTTCTATACTTCCGATTTTTATATAGATGCTGCAGATGCTTTACCAACATGTGAAACAACAGTAGTTTTATACATTAAAATATGTTTGCAATATCACACATAAGTATTTATGAATGGAAGTTCACTATTTTTGGTCATTTGATGTTTAAAGTTCACATTTTCCAGCAGATTTTTTCATGGAGGCATGCTGTGGCTGGTGTCTGCTAGCACTAGGGGTCGATTTAGAGTTATACCGACACACTCTCACATTATTTTAATATATGTGAAGTTTTGCTTTACATTGGACGCACTGTTTAGGTCTAACTCTGTACAGAAGGCATGTATGTCTACTCTGATCTTTAAGTGCCTGAATTTCACAGAATCTGTCATGAATATGTCCAGGTATAAAAAGATAAAGCGGTGGCTATTTAGAATAAGTGAAAAAGTTATTTACAGTTAGTGTAATGGAAAGTAGATGGTATTTACACATAGCAACAAATAGCATTTTGTTTACTACAAATAGTGATACATGCTATTCACACAAAATGTAAATAGAAGTAATGTGGGTCCCATTTTATATTAAGTGGCCTTAACTACTATGTACTTACATTTAAATTAATCATTTGATACAATGCACTTATTGTGTACATACATGTTTTTACATTGTACTTATATTTTAAAAACACCTGCATGTAATTAATTTCTGTAATTACATTTATAATTACACTGTTGACCCATCCCTTACACCTTACCCTTGCCCTTAAACCTACCCATACCACCACACCTGTCCCTAATTTTACCTGTATCCCACCTCAATAGCAGCAGATGTGTTTTGCAATTCAATATGAACCCAGTAAGTACACTGTACTTATTTTTTGATGCAAGTACATAGTAGTTAAGGCCACTTAATATAAAGTGAGACCGTAATGTGCTTTTATTAAGGATAACAGTCTGAGCTATGGAGGGTTGAGTTAGTAAAAATAGGCTTTACCAACAATTTTGGCTATTTACACAAGTGTAAAATGAAAAAAATTAGTCAAACATAGCTCCAGATTTTATTTCACCAAAATCTAGTATTCATTTTACTTATTATTATTATTATTATTATTATTATAAAAATGCTATTCTTAAAACTCTTTTGAAATTCCCTAGGGAAATCATGGCTTGAAAAATGCTAATTCTGCTGTTTAAGTTTAAATTAAGTTTAAATTGTTTGCTATTATTTCAATTTTTTAAATTATTTTATCGTGTTTTATTATTTTAAAGAGTTTTTGCTATTATACAAAGTATCCTGTATTACAGCAATTGACCCTTCGCAAAGACCCGCACCCTTAGTTACTGTTGCTTTGTCCGACAAGCCGTGGAGCTGTCACACCACACGCAGTGAAAAATACATCGCGGAGCAAAGAGGACACTGACAACACGTTGACAGACATGACAGAGCAGGTTACTTATGATATTAAACAAAGTCCCAGCTTTCAAATTGTGTTATTTGTTAAGAAATTCAAACAATAAAACCATTTTGTGGTTCTTTAATGTGTCGTGACAGATTGCTGTAGCGCCTCAGCTCAAGCGGCTCGTGAACCGATCATCTCTTCCTACTAGTTAATTTATCAAATAAACATGAATGAACATCAGAAGGAATGTTGTTTCAAACACGGAAATATGTCAGTACACACCAAGGTTAATTTTCTAACTCCTGACTGCTTTGTCGGACAAAATGACGGATTTGGCGTTATGATTGGTTAGATCGCTTGTCAATCAAACTCCCGGCGAAGGGTCAATTCTACAACATCTGAATGTATTGCAATAATGAGAATATGCTCTCTTTCTCTCTGTTTAGTTTATGTGTACGGTGATAGCCATCCTCCTGCATTATTTCTACATGTGCACATTTGCCTGGACGTTTGTGGAGGGTTTGCACATTTACCGCATGCTCACCGAAGTCAGAAACATCAACCACGGCCATATGCGCTTCTACTACGCCATCGGCTGGGGGATACCTGCTATTATTACAGGTCAGACACGCACACCCTCTTCAGTCTGTTCCCTAATTACTATTTCATGTACACCCAACCCAACGTTTTTGCAGGTTCATATTTGTTCGCTCATGCACTCAGCTTATGTCCACAATGTCAACATAGATACACACCTTTAGCTTATGAATTTCCCTCATAGACTATTGGAAAAGTTTTTTTTTTTTTTTTTAAGAACCACATTCATGTCGTCGGGCTTGGACTCGCTCCTTCCTTTGAATGGTGTGTGTGTGTGATCCCTGTGGGAATGAGACAGGACGCCATTGTCTTCATATTACTACCTCTCGGTCTCTCGCTCTGTCTTTTTTCTTTCTTTTTCTGTTTTCTCTCCGGTGGCTCCGCTCTCCATAATGGGTGTCACTTTCTCCACTGGCACATGCTCAAAGCAGTGAAAAAGCCCCTATCCTACAGATAATAGAGGCTGACCCGACTCCTCTCTGCTCCTCCCAGCTCAATAAATGGCTACCTGCTTTCTTTACTCCTTTCTGTAATTCATTGCTCATAGTTTGGGTTAAGGATTTTAACAAACTTCAGGGTGTAACTCCCTCTGCTTCGTGCTGTGGACATGATTGATCTGCAGACCTCAAATTGTGCTGCTGTTTCTTGTCTATGTGATCACACTTACCATATTCACCAAATGAAATGCAAAAAATTTCAGAAGGCTTGTCATAACCAAACCATATCTGGAGACTAGAATATCTTAGAATATAAGCGAAACATAGGGGAGGCTTAGTATCCACATGGAAACACTAGCAACCACTCAGAAAACATTAGAAACTGCATAGTAAAGCCTTAGCAACCACCTTGGAACACCCTAAAAACCACTTAGAACACCTTAGTAACTGCTTATCAAAGCCCTAGAAACTACCAACATGCCATAAACCACTTGGAACACATTAGCAACCATTTACATTAGCAACACCTTAGCAACCACCTTGAACACTGTGGCATTCATGTTAAAAAAACACTCCCAACAACTTAGTAACAGCCTAAAAAACACTCAGAACACATTAGCAACTGCACAGCAAAGCCTTAACAACTACCTAGAAAACCCTGGCAACCATGGAGCAATCACTCAGGACACCATAGCAACACCTTAGCAACCACCTACAGTAGCAACACCATAGCAATGTGTTAAAAACTCCAAACAAAGTAAACTACACAGCAACACATTAGAAACACTTGGAACACCTTAGTAACTGCATAGCAAAGCCCTAGAAACTACCTAGCAACATGTTATAAACCACTTGGAACAGATTAGCAACCACTTACAATAGCAACACCCTAGCAACAACCCTGAAAACTGTGCCATTCACATGTTAAAAAAAACTCAGAACAACTTAGCAACAGCATAAAAACACTCAGAACACATTAGTAACTGCATAGCAAAGCCTTAACAACTACCTAGAAAACCATAGCAACCATGTAGCAATCACTCAGGACACCATAGCAACTCCTTAGCAACCACATACAGTAGCAACACCATAGCAGTGTGTTAAAAACAACTCCAAACAATGTAAACTACACAGCAACACATTAGAAACACCTTAGTAACTGCACATCAAAGCCCTATCAACTACCTAGCAACATGTTATAAACCACTTAGAACACATTAGCAACACACACCTACTATAGAAACACCCTAGCAACCACCCTGAACACTGTGGCATTCACATGTTAAAAAACACACCTAACAACTTAGCAAGAACATTAAAAAAAAAAACTAGAACACCAACCACCTAGAAAACCTCAGCAATCACTCAGGACACCATAGCAACACCTTAGCAACTACCTACAGTAGCAACAACAGTAGTTAAAAACAACTCCAAACATAAACTGCATAGATGCACATTAAAACACTCAGAAAACCTTAGCAACCACTAAGCAACACCCCTATAAATTACTCAGAACAACCAAATAACAATATTTTGGCAACCACCAACAAAATCTTAGCCTTGTGGGTCACTGTGATTTTGACATGTTCATATTTTGTTGATCCTGGAAGAACATTCCTGTTCGAAAAATTTAGTCTTAACCCTATCCCTACCCCTAAATCTATAAATACTTATCCCTAAAATCAGAGGGAAATGATAGGTGAATAACACTGACCCTAGTTGTAAGCCTAAACCTGACATAAACTGTAAACTTGTTCCTCAAATCTGATTGGTTGACTGGAATGTTGATCCAGGATCAACAAAGATGATCCAGGAACATGTTGTACTTGGTCAAATCACATTCACCAGCATGGTGGCAGCAAATTTTACAGAGAAAAGCATGTTTCTTAAGATGATGTAAAAGTCATGTTGACGTCTATATCCCATCAGGTTTGGCTGTGGGTTTGGATCCTCAGGGATATGGAAACCCTGACTTCTGCTGGCTGTCTGTCCATGACACCCTCATCTGGAGTTTTGCCGGACCCATTGCTGTAGTGGTGCTCGTAAGTCCATCCAACAGTCATCTACTGATCATTCTAACTATCAGTCTAATGTAATTCTCTATCCACGTCAACTGCTTGAACATTAAATAATCTCTTTAACAGGTCAACATTGTTATCTTTGTGCTGGCGGCCAAGGCATCATGTGGCCGTAGACAACGTTCCTATGAGAAGTCTGGGGTCATGTAAGACGTTGTTATCCTGTCCCTTGAGAGCATTTACCGAGGATAGTTTTATGAAGTATAGTGGTACTCATTGTGGTTTGTTTTTGCATGTGCTCCAGTCCTGCTATGCGGATGGCCTTTCTGCTCCTGTTGCTCATTAGCGCCACCTGGCTGCTGGGTTTAATGGCTGTTAACAGTGATGTCATGACCTTCCACTACCTGTTTGCCATCTTTAGCTGTCTACAGGTAACAGTCATACTCTTCCTGACCTTGGTTTTTAATTCAAATAAATTGAAATAAGTTTAAGCTGAAGTACTAAAATTACTAAAGGTAAAAATAAAATAAAAATAAAGCTAAATAAATAAAAAAAAAACCCTAATAAATATATTAAAAATAATAAAAATGACAAAAGCACGTAACAAAATTATGAACACAGACAGGTTTCCATTTCCTTTTTCTGTTTTTAGGGCATATTCATTTTCTTCTTCCACATCGTGTTCAATAAAGAGGTGAGGAAAAATCTGAAGAACGTTTTCACAGGAAAGAAACAGTTACCTGATGATTCCAGCACCACGCGCACCACCCTACTGACGGTAAGTTACTGTAACGCATATAAACGATTTATACATTAATTGTCCTTCATGCATCTGGAAACAGCAATTAGAATCAGATTCAATGTCAATTTATTTAGTAGCAAATGAATAACCAAGTCATTTCAATTAAGTAATTTGCAAGCATTAAGTAATTTCGCCTAATTTGCTATCAAAGGAAGAAGTTTGTTGTGGTCTTGCATTTGGAAATGTATTTTTTCTCTTGATTTACACTACTGTGCTCTCTCTCTGCCTTTAGCGTACTCTGAACTGTAATAACACGTACATGGAGGACGGTGCGCTGTACCGCTCGGGCATAGGCGAGTCGACAGTGTCTTTGGAGAGCACAGTCAGGTCAGCTAAGAGTCACAGCAGCTACCTTACTTACACACACAGGTAACACGCTACTGCTGGGGCACGGCGCTACACGCTGATTATGTAACATTTCACTTTCTCTTATCCTACTTGACATTTCTCAATAACATTCAGAAATGAAAATTCTGTCATTAATTACTCACCCTCATGTCGTTCCACATCTGTAAGACCTTTGTTCATCTTTGGAACACAAATTAAGATATTTTTGATAAAATCCAATAGCTCAGTGAGGCCTCTATTGCCAGAAAAACAATTAACCCTTTCAGTGCCCAGAAAGCTACTTAAGACATATTTAAAACAGTTCATGTGACTACAGTGGTTCAACTTTAATGTTATGAAGAATACTTTTTGTGCGCCAAAAAAACTAAATAATGACTTATTATCTAGTGATGGGCCATTTCAAAACACTGCTTCATGAAGCTTCGAAGCTTTATGAAACTTCTTTTTCGAATCAGTGGTTCAGAGCGCCAAAGTCACGTGATCTCAGTAAATGAGGCTTCGTTACGTCATAAGTGTTTTGAAATTTCAGTAGTTCATGTAACTTTAGCAGTTTGATACGTGTGAACCACTGATTCGAAACAAAAGATTCGTAAAGCTTCGAAGCTTCATGAAGCAGTGTTTTGAAATGGCCCATCACTAGATAATAAGTCATTATTTAGTTTTTTTGGCGCAAAAAAAGTATTCTCATCACTTCATAATATTAAGGTTGAACCACTGTACTCACATGAACTGTTTTAAATATGTCTTTAGTAGCTTTCTGGGCATCTGAAAGTGTTAATTATCTTGCTGGCAATGGAGGCCTCACTGAGCCATCAGATTTCACCAAAAATATCTTAATTTGTGTTCCGAAGATGAACGAAGGTCTTACGGGTGTGGAACAACATGAGGGTGAGTAATTAATGACAGAATTTTCATTTTTGGGTGAATTAACCCTTTAATGATTTTGCCTTATTTAATTGACTTTTCTCTTTTCATATGCATGAGCAAAAATGCATGGCTTCTGCTTTGCAGTGCTGCGATAATGTACACAAACGCTAACCTGTTCCTGCATGTATATCCATGAATGTTGTGTGTTAACATCTGTCTCATTGTATACACTGAATGCAACCCTGTGACATCTCAAATGCTCTGTTTATAGATTCAGTTCAATAGTAATTTTCAAAGCACTTATCATTATGTGTAAATACTGTGAATTTGCTGAGGATTTTGCATTATGATGTACTATATGCTATCTTGTATAAACGTCGCTCTGCAAGCTTGTTAGCATAGCATACTAGTAGAATGACCTATTAATTAACTCACAGTAGGACCTGTATTGTTATTAATGATTATTAATGACATGATCTTGACCAAAAATTGATGCACCTCTTGATGGAAATAACATCACAATATTTATTTTCATCAAGAGGTGCGTCAATTTTTGGTCAAGATCTTGTACTGACAATGCAACTCTGTAAAGTCTCCTCCAGCACATCCCAAGACTTTCAATGAATTAAAGGTCAGGACTCAGAGGTGCCAGTTCATGTGTGAAAATGATTATTCATGCTCCCTCCCAACCATTCTTTCACAATTTGAGCCTGATGAATCTTGACATTGCCATCCTGATATATGGCTATGATTTGTCTCCCTACATGGTTGTTTAAGAAATGAACAACAATGTAGGAACAAATGAGCCAAATGAGATTGCTTGCACAACATTTAAATAGTCTGGTTCATTGTTTGCTGAAAGTTAAGTTCCTCTGAACCCCTCCACCTCCTCCAGTTCCACCTGCCTAGATCTGCTACGGGACTTTTGTATGCCTATTCATGCAGCAGCAGCAGCAGCATATCTTACATGCTCACAGCAGCGTGTCTGTGCGTCTATTAGCAGTAGCAAGTACGTACTTGAATAATCAATAGCAGCAGCGTAGCAGATCTTAGTCCGCCTAGGCCAAATACATTATCATTGCCATATTCAATAACAGGCTAAAACCTATTTCGAGAGTTGTCGTAATTGAAATATAAGGCAAGTCGTATCTTAAACGTGTAATTAAGTGGAATTTTATGCTAAGAGTTTAGAAGCTGAACCTTTAGGTAGCAAGAAATAGATCAAGTCAGCATAGGCTGATTTGTCATATATGGGTCATTTTTCATTTTATTTTGTTTTTCACTTGAATCTAACCTTACTGCAAGTAGAGGTCATGTTTGAGGCATCTGTCTTGTATCTCTCTCATTCTCCTTCTTTCACTCCTACACAGGGATGAGTTGGGTCAGAAGCCCAGTGTTTCATCTGGAAATGCTAAAGCGGGACTTACTGACATTGACGGTTCACTCTTCCATAACGGCACTAAAGCAGATGGTATGAAAAAACCTTTCCAAGCCAGCACTATACTTAACGCCTGTTATCCACATGTAAACTAGGGTAGTGTGACATATTTATTTGTGAACTACAAACTGTTGAGATTGACGTAAGGTTGTGTGTATTCAGACTCAGATTCGGACAGCGAGCTCTCCGTAGACGAACACAGCAGCTCGTATGCCTCCTCTCACTCTTCTGACAGCGAAGATGAAGACATCGACATGAAGCCCAAGTGGAATAATGAGAGACAACCATTACACAGCACTCCAAAGGGTTCAAGAGAAGGTATTCTTCTTTCATAATGACATTAAATATGGAAATCTGAAATTGATTGATGTATTTGCAAGTTATTGATGTGTCAATTAACATTAACCTCTTCTTTTGCGTTTAGTGGACACGGTGTCCAATCACGTCAAGCCTTACTGGCCGACTGAAACCATGACAGCCAGTGACAGTGAAGATCCCGGAGGGGCAGAGAGACTGAGAGTGGAGACGAAAGTTAACGTGGAGCTCCATCATGAAAGTAAACTCAATCACATTGGAGAGACCACTCAGGAGAAAGACCAACCAACACCCTCCATCCAAGCCAACAGCAACCACCAGCCTGAACAGAGGAAAGGTGAGACTGGCAAACAAACCCTTTTATTAACTGTAAAACATCAGTTGAGAGGGGGGTGGGAGAAAAGGATCAAATATATACTAATATTCCCATGTACTTTTTTTCTTATAGGTATTCTAAAGAATAAGATATCCAAATATCCTCCTCCACTGACAGACAAAAACATGAAAAACAAACTTCGGGAGAAGTTATCGGACTACAATCCCCCGACCATCTCCTCCAGAGTGCCCTCTATAGCCTCTAATGATGGGGGCAACGGCCACAACGTCCTCATCAAGCCCCCTCATCAGCCACCCGTCCAACCACGAGAACAGCAGAATGGCATGGCCATGAATCTGAGATCAGGGACTGTTAACGGCGGCAACCTGTCAGACTCTGAGTAAGACGCTATTCAACACTCCACCTTTCTTTACCCAAACCTTTTTATCTATCTATCTTTTATGTTTTTTTTATCTATTACAAAAATAAAGGCAGAGTTCAGTAATGGGTTATAAATTGCATTAGGGTTGATTCTATTATACTATTAATATTGGCATGATTAGTTAATACTAATACCAGTGAAATTTCATGATACCAATTTTGATATTGCATCCAAAACAAATTGCGAAATATTTAAAAAAATGTTCAGGTCAAAAGAAAAAAGTGTAACACTTTACAATAGAAACTTTACATTTATAAACTACATTAGTTAACATTAACTAACAATGAACAATTCTTCTACAGCATTTATTAATCTTAGTTCATGTTTATTTCAACATTTGCTAATATATATATTTTTTTATCTGCTAACATTTTTTAATGCACACTGAAACTAAAAAAACAATGAACACTTGTATTTTTATTAACTAACATTAAAGGGATAGTTCACCCAAAAATGAAAATTAACCCATGATTTACTTGCCCTCAAGCTGATTTACCCACTCTCAAGCATTCCTAAGTGTATATGACTATCTTCTTTCAGACGAACACAGTTGGAGTTATATCAAAAAATATCCTGGCTCTTCCAAGCTTTATAATGGAGATTTTGAAGCTCCAAAAGTGCATCCATACATCTTAAAAGGTAGTCCACAAAGTTCCAAGGGGGTAAATAAAGGCCTTCTCAATTGAAGTAATGGGTTTTTTTAAGAAAAAAATGGTAATGGCCATAAGCAAGTCAAGTTCTGGCTAGGGCTGGGTATTGACACAATTTTCACGATTCAGTTCGATTACTTCATTATTCACATGCTTTGATTCGATTTGATTACAATTTCTATTCGATTCGATATTGATTATTTTGGATGTAGTATTTCAGTTACAGTACATGGCAAATTTTTTAGAGGGAGGAAAAAATCTCTCAACTAATGCTGTAAAATACACATGTAAGTCAGTTGGTACTACTATAATAATATTGAAGGTTAAATTAACTTATTTATATACAAACACTTAAATTACACTCAATGATGTTTTTATTATAAATAAACTTTAGAATTACATAATCATATTTTTCCTCCCATTTGTTTTTTTGAAATATAAACATTTCAATTGATTTATTCGACTGATTTATTCAAACGTACGGAAGAGGATTAGGGCCAAGCAAGAATAAAAAAATAATAATCTCGAGATTAAAGTTGTTAAATTTCAAGAAAAAACTCGTTAAATTTCGAGAAAGAAGTCGAAATAAAATGTTGAGAATAAACTCAATAAATTTCGAGAAAAAAAGTCGAGATAAAATGTTGAGAATAAAGTCACTAAATTACGAGAAAAAAGTCGTTAAATTACGAGAACAAATTCGTTGCGAATTTAACGAAATTGAACGACTTTTCTCATAATTTAACGAATTTGTTCTCATAATCTAACGACTTTTTTCTCGTAATTTAATGACTGTATTCTCAACATTTTATCTCGACTTTTCTCGAAATTTAACGAGTTTTTTTTTCGTAATTTAATGAGTTTATTCTTAACATTTTATCTCGTCTTTTTTCTTGAAATTTAACGAGTTTTTTCTCGTAATTTAATGAGTTTATTCTCAACATTTTATTTAGACTTTTTTCTCGAAATTTAACAAGTTTTTTCTCGAAATTTAACAACTTTAATCTCGAGATGGATTTATTTTTTTATTATTAGTTTGCCCTAATCCTCTTCCGTACAAACATGCAATAAATATTGAAGAACATTAAAAATTATAATGAATATGTAAGGGTGCATAGCTATATTTATCAGAATGCTGCTTTCTAGAGTTCACTTTTCTAGCTGACTAATGAGTTTATGTTCACATGCGCTCCGTGCTGCCGCTTTAACTGAGGCGCTAAAGCGATCTGTCACGCCACATTAAACATTGCCAAAATGGTATTTATTTTCTGAATATCATAATAAGATGGATGTCATTTGAAATCTGAGACTTTGCTTCATATCAAAAGTAACAAAGCACAAAGATTATTGTGATTTATTGGATGGGAGGCGCTACATATTCTGCTCATTCATCAACTGAAAACACACTAGACTAATCGATTCTTGGGATTTAAGAATCAATATCGGTTTGTAAAAATGAGAATAGATTAAAAACGAGAAATCGATATTTTTACCCAGCCCTTGTTCCCATTTCTCCTTAAAAAATGTTGTTTTAGGGGCCATTCACATATCGTGTCTTTTGCGCGCTCAAATTCGTTATTTCAAATGTAGCCTCATAATGGAAGCGATGTGGTCGCAACGCACATGCGGTGCATTTTCCAGGCGCATCGAGATGAAAAATTCTCAACTTTTCAGAATGCCGCAAGCGCACCGCAGGTCATGTGACAAGAACCAAACGATCAGCTTCGGCCTTTCCGTAACAAACAAAACATCGAAATCTCAGCCGAACAGCTGATCATAGCAGTACAGGGTAGTATTCATATCTCATCTCCATAAATATATCTAGTAGTAAAGCTAATGCAGGGGCAGAAATCAATTAATCCTTTGCTGAAACTTCCTACTCCTCGTGGAGAGCACAGTTCATGGTTGCATAGCAACGACAGACGCCACGGGAGCGAAAGTGCTTTGGAAAGAAGGAGAAAGCGGGACGGCCGTGCTTTCCACGCATTTTTAGACATGATATGTGAACGGTCCTTTAGACTTCTGCGCTTCTGCTTTTGTCAATACGTCATGCATCGGGTCAGAGGTCACTCTTCCACCAGAACTAGACTTGCGTATGGCCAATATCGGAAGCCAATTATTATAGTTTATAAAGTTTTAAATAGGGCTATTTTTCTTACAAAAATGCATCACTTTGCTTCAGAAGGCCTTTATTAAACCCCTGGAGCCGTATGGATTACTTTTATAATGGATGGATGTGCTTTTTGGGGCTTCAAAATCTCAAGCCCCATTCACTACCATTATAAACCTTGGAGGACTAAGAATATTTTTTAATATAACTCCGACTGTGTTCGTCTGAAAGAAGATAGTCATATAAACCTAGGATGGCTTGAGGGTGAGGGTAAATCATGGGATAATTTTCATTTTTGGGTGAACTATCCCTTTAACAAAGGTTAATAAATGCTATGAAAATATATTGTTCATTGTTAGTTAACACAATTATTACATCATTGTAAAGTGTTACTGAAAAAAAAACTAGAAATTATTCTTTGCATAAAGACATTGAAGTTTATTGCACAGTGACATTTCACTGTTCTTCCTGGAGTGATTATTGTAAATTTTTAAACCAATATATGCTTAACTGCACATATTTAAACTGCAGTGACACCGCCAGACTTTTTAAAATTGATAGTAGCAATACTGCAGAAAGACTGGTATTAATTTTTTTTTTTTTTTTTTACATTTTGCATTTCTACAATATAGTTGGAATAGAACACACTTTGAAAATGTAGTTTTGCATGTTTTTGAAACCTGAGCCTTCTGATTCTGTTCAGCTCTTTGTGTCTATTGGAGCATGTGTCCCGAAAACAAAGAAACATCTTCTTTACACCTGTTGTCCATGTGGCATGCGGCTGCTGTACTTGGCCTGTATTCCTGCAGAACACCCTCCTAACCCGCATGTATCCTCCTTCCTTTTCTCTCCCTTTCTGCTCACTACAGCGGCAGTAATGAAACATCAATTTGACCCAGCAGGAAACCTGAGGAACTTCTGCCCTCGTGAGGGGAGAATATCATCCCTTGACAGTGGGAGGAAGCTGGAAAGCAAAGGTGGATTACCCAAAGACCCTCCCTCTAGGCGCACCTTGCTCTCCAGCGTGTCCCTGGGGTCCAGGCTCCATTGGAGAACAGTATTACTGCAGACGTCTGCCTGTTAAATGAACGTTAAGGAAAGAATAAGGGAATGTATCTAAATACGCAAGACCGGGTCCGCGAGGAAATATGGAAACTGTGCCAAACCACTAAACGTGGGACTTCAAGCATCCCAGCATGCCGAGCGACACGCTCTGACTGACTGACAGGTGGACTTGAAGAGACACAAGTAATTTTGTACGTAATTTTTTATGATTGCACAAGGCTGGAACTTTATAGAGACATTTTCCGATTACGAAAATCACAGAATGCTGAAATGTTCACCAAGTGCCCTGCTTGGCTCGTCCTCATAGAGGAGATCCGTCTCTTGACTAATACTTTCCTACTGTGTAGATATATTGTTGTTGTTGTTGTTGTTGTTTTGAAATTGTAATATTTTAAGGCACATTTGTATATTGAAAAGCATTTTTAATAACATTTAATGCAAGACTATTTTTATCCAATGTGGTTAAATCACAAATGTTTTGTACTTGATTTGCAGAGTTAATCATTTGGGTTTCTCTGGTGCTCTAGTCCCAAAACACGACTAAAAGTCTATCAAAAACACTGTTCAACTTTGACAATGTTCAGTGGCGATGTTTTATAACGTTTGAACTGTGAAGACTTGCCCTTAGACTCAAGGAAATGAAAATGAATGTGTTTTCTTTTTTTATTAATTGACAGTTCACAATTCATATTCCAAAGACGCAGCAGCGAACAAGACTTGCAGGTGTTTTAAATCATATTTCACGACAAAAGACACTGGATTTCTTATGACATAGCTGTATTTATTTTTATGTTTTGAGACACTGGACAAAAATTGAAGCTGTAAAAATAAAAGCTCTCTGAATTTGTATCTTTGTTGTATAATCTCTATGTCTTTTCTCATTCCAAGCACAAATGTGAGGTCAAGTATAATATACTAACACTTATTTTGTATTTCCTAAACTCTTAATTAAGTATTTTATTAAAATGTATGGAATATGTATGCATCTAGCTAGATGTATTATTTTTTAAAAAGCACACTGTTTTTAACTTACTAACTCTATCTGTGTATACTAGGTATGTTAGTATGCAAACTTCATCACTAGTTTAGTTTGAGTGTCTTGTTTGAGATTTACTTCACTCAGACCTGCTTTCTGCCCTTTACCCCGAATTCCAGCATAACGCTTTTACTGTCGCAGGTGGCACAGAGAAGAATTCATCTTCAGCTGAGCTTGATTATCCTGAGTGCTCTGTACTGCCTCACTTCAAAGAGCACATGAAATATTAACAAGTGAAGTGAGTGGCCTCTGAACTCACGCTCAAAATGAGAGTGAGTGTGGGGTGGTGTAATCTTCATTTCCAGTGTTGGGGAAAGATACTTTTAAAAGTAATGCATTACAATATTGTGTTACTCCCTAAAAAAGTTACTAAGTTACTTTTTATGAAAAGTAATGCATTAAGTTCACACTTACGATTTCTCTCAGCATGGTGACAGGAGAGATGTCAGTTAGCCAATAAATGTAAAAACAAAAGTAGAGTTAAAAGAGTAACTTTTTAACTCTTTTAACTTTGTTGTAATTTTAAAAGTAATATGTTACTTTACTAGTTACTTGGAAAAAAGTAATGAGATTACGTAACTCACGTTACTTGTAATGAGTTACACTGTTCATTTCACACACTGAAATAAAACTTTAAAGTAAACAAAAACTGTTTAAAGGTGCAATATGTAAAATTTCTGTCCGATAGAGGTCGCTAGAGGTCTATTCAAAACAAAGGCGTAGCTTGATGACGGCAAGTTTGAGAGCAGAATCTTGGAACATGTGGTCTTTACCTCAACAGCCAGTGGAAAAGAATTGGGATAGGTTTCGGGAAGAAATCATGTTCATGGATGCGATTATTAACGTTACTGTAGTATGAAGCAGAGCAGGACCGAGTGTTGTGGGAGCTGAACGAGGAGCTGGAGCGATTGCGCAACACACGCCTCACGAGCAGCTGAACTTTTATTATGACACAGTCGCCGGTGCCGCTTCTGCTTCTACGGTCATGAATATGAGGTAACGCAGCTCTGTTTATCATATTAGATACATTTGAGTGTGCTGAAAATGTAATAACGTTACTCTGTGCGTTCGCTCGGCGGCTGCTGTGAGACACTGTTGCACACTGCAGTAAGATCGATTTTAGAATATCATATTAAATGCTGGATGGCTTGTGTTGATAAATGTCATGCAATTAATTTTAAAATGTATTGTATGATGGAGAAAATGCTGTATTACTGTTACTTAAAATAAAGCTGCATCTGATTATGCTTTATTAGCTACTTCACAAAATAGTGTTTTTCTCTGAGGCATGGTAAAGCATGATACTCGCAAAAAAATCAAGAAAATTAGATTTAAACAATAAGACTAAACGTGTTGAGCTATATAACAATAATTAATTTTCTGTCTATAAATATATCAAAACAGTTGTTCCCTTGTCTATTAAAACATGCGGTCCCACTTTATATTAAGTGGCCTTAACTACTATGTACTTACATCAAAAAATAAGTACAATGTACTTATTGGGTTCATATTGAAGTGCAAAACACTTTTGCTGCTATTGAGGTGGGATACGGGTAAGGTTAGGGAAAGCTTTGGTGGTATGGGTAGGTTTAAGGGTAGGGGTAAGGGTTAAGGGATGGGTCAACAGTGTAATTATAAATGTAATTACAGAAATTAATTACAGATGTAATTACATGCAGGTGTTTTTAAAATATAAGTACAATGTAAAAACATGTATGTACACAATATGTGCATTCTATCAAATGATTAATTTAAATGTAAGTACATAGTAGTTAAGGCCACTTAATATAAAGTGGGTCCAAACATGCAAATATTAAAGCGTCTTTGGTGTTTCATGGTTTCTACAAAATAAAACCGGAAACCGAGGGTAACGCGGGTATCACGCAATTGACAGGCGACTCCTCACACGTCCCGGAGCCTTGGTTAAAATTGCAATTTTCTCACGATTTACAAATAGTTGGAAACATTTGGGATATTGTAAGTACTCAAGTGAACAAAACATATAACACTGGCCTAGTGGTTTTTGGATATTTTACTGCAAAATTCTTACATATTGCACCTTTAAATGGTCTTTTTTTTCTAAATGGTCTTAAGAAAGAAAGAAACAAAGAAACAAAGAAAGAAAAAGAAAAAATGTCAACATGAACATTTCTATTAGCTAACACTAGCAAAGGTTAATAAATGCTGTAAAAATATATTGTTCATTGTTCGTTCATGGATTAACTAATGTTAACAAATGAGATGTAATTTTAAAGTGTTACCAACTAATGTTAACAACATTTGTTAATTGCAACATTTACTAATAACCTACATTATTAAAATCAAAAGTTGTATCTGTTAATATTTTTTAATGGACATGAGCTAACATGAACTAAGTATGGACAGATATAGTTTTATTAACTAATGTTAACAAAGATGAATAAATACATGTATTGCACATTGTTAGCCGGGTAGGCTAGTTATGGATTCACTAATGTTCATTTATAGGACTTCATTTTAAAGTGTTACTGGAACATTAGAGAAAAGTTGGGTACGAGTATGTAAAATGGGTTGCAAATACGGAGTATGAAAGAGCATTCCTCTGTTGTCAGGACTGACAGGGTTTGGGCAGAAATCTAGCTGGATAGAGTTACATCTGCTTAAGAGTTGTCAGTCAGCTTGGTGCTGATAAACTTTGCCCCTTCCTGACGTCTCACATACATAGTACCATGGAAATGGCCTTTGGGAAATCACTTGGTAATTCAGTATTTTTGAGGTACGTGAAAAAACGTGAGGTAGTGTGTCAGATACTTCAGGCCTTAACTAATATTAGCCTATAGCTTTCGTTCAGTTGAATACAGACACATTGAAATATAATTACGCATATATTAGTTTTATTTATGTTTTCAAATGAAAAACTCAAGGTGACGTGTGCTCCAGCAGTTGATTCATGAAGAGTCCTCACAGATTCAATAGTTTTAAAGACCCAGTTAGACTAAACAGTAAAAGAAAGCCATGACTTATGGTGAAATAATAATCATATATGATTAAACTTGTTGATAGCATATGCTCTGTTTTTTGTGAGGTCGATTCCATACCTTATAGCGCCATCTTCTGGCTGATATGTTACATCTCAGGGTCAAACAAAAGGATTTAAGCATGATTTATCGTTAGTCTTCCCTCACATCTTGTTAAAATCCTGTTTTATCCTCTAGATCTTTTAGCCTCTGATGTCTCATTTCGGTCAGGAGTATTTCTGTCTCCCTTTCTAGAGTCTTAATTAGTGGTCTTGGTCTCTGAACCATGTAAACGTGGTCTCAACAACTGAAGTGTTGGTGTGGATCTCTTGCAAGACTGCAGTCTACTTATAGTGTACCAAAAGTAATCATTACTTCAACCACTACTACTTAGTGAGGTATATTTTTTCACTCTGCACAAGAGATACAGTTGTCACAAAAACTGAAACAAAAAAACAAATACATTTAGCCTTTTATGTAATTCAGTTCATTAAAGTTGACGCCCTAATCCTTAAAGGGACAGTTCACCCAAAAATGAAAATTCTATCATCATTTACCAAATCTGTATCATTTTCTTTGTTCTGTTGAACACAAACTAATTCATGTGGGAAGGACATATTTTTTTTCATGTGGGAAGGACTGCACCATAAAAGCAGATTCTTATCGCTATAATTAATTTACATTAACATTATGTAGATATAGTTTCTAAATCCAGTCCTACTGTCGCCGAAAGACTCAGTTTAAAGGGAAGAAATTGGATCTTGCATTATTAATGGCTGCATAAGACGGTCTTAAAGGGTTAGTCCACTTTCAAATAAACTTTTCCTGATAATTTACTCACCCCCATGTCATCCAAGATGTTCATGTCTTTCTTTCTTCAGTAGAAAAGAAATTAAGGTTTTTGATGAAAACATTCCAGGATTATTCTCCTTATAGTGGACTTCAATGGCCTCCAAACAGTTGAAGGTCAAAATTACAGTTTCAGTGCAGCTTCAAAGGGCTTTAAATGATACCAGACGAGGAATAAGGGTAAATTATCAGGAAAAGTTTATTTGAAAGTGAACTAATCCTTTAAGGCAAAGCATCAAACAAATTGTGATGAAAATGACAAACGTTCACCACTAAACATCTCTGGTAATATCTGGCACCATCTAGCGGTACATCCACTCAAGTGTTAATAGAGAAGACCTTGAGTGTTTCTTTAAAAGGAATGACTTTACTTTATATACTGACTAATCAAAAGTGAGTGATTTACCTTTGCTTTGCAAAGTGTTCTGTGTACTGTAATCTTATCAGTAAAGAATAAGTGATTCTTGTTTAAAAGGAGATTATTGATTAAGTGTAGCAGTCAAAGGTCATGAGTCTGTTCCAAGAGTTTGAGTTGTGCTCATCGTCACTGAGAGTCATGCTTGAAAAATGTAAGTAAAACATTTTTATATACATTCATTTTTTACTGTTCATGTATTTTTATTTTAGGAAATAGTTACTACAGCTATTGTTGTATTAAATACAATTAATGGCAGAAAACAAAATTTAAAAGAGGCTAAACCTTTTCTGTTTATTTAATTTATTGTGATTTTACAGTAGTAACAATGGTGTTTTGGCCTGAAATTTGGTTATTGTTTTTAGAAACAGAATAAATCTACCTTTAGTTTAACATAACCTTTTCTTATATTGTCTTTTTTTTAATCAAAAGATATATGTGTAATTTCATGCAGTAAATGCAGTTTTATTAACTCAAATTAATTAAGAAAATACATGAAATATTACAAGCACAACTGTGAGTGCTGCTTTTATACAACAGTTCTATAGAAGTTATATAATATTATTATAATTATTAATAATACACAAATATTAATTATAAAATAATAGTGAAATATAATTGATATGACTTCAGTCATGTGAGTGTACGCAATAAAAATAAAAATTATATATATATATATATATATATATATATATATATATATAATATTCATGTAATTGTGTAAAACTTTGTTATGAGGGATAACAAATAGTGCAAATAGTTATTTGCCATTTTAATAATCTCTTTACCTTCACTAGTTCACTAGATAATCATGCAGTATGACATATAGAATGCAAATATTAATATTTCTTATATAGTCGCACAATTAAAGGTGCCCAAGAATGCTTTTTCACAAGATGTAATATAAATCTAAGGTGTCTCCTGAATGTGTCTGTGAAGTTTCAGCTCAAAATACCCCATAGATTTTTTTAAATTAATTTTTTTAACTGCCTATTTTGGGGCATCATTAACAATGCACTGATTTACACTCGGCGCCGCCCCCTTAAATCGCGAGCTCCCTGCCACATGAGCTGTCGACTATATTACAGGGCATTTACAAAGTTCACACAGCAAATATAACCCTCAAATGGATCTTTACAAGATGTTCGTCATGCATGCTGTGTGCATGCTTCGAATTATGTGAGTAAAGTATTTATTTGGATGTTAAAAGTTTTATTCTGAGTGAATTTGAGGCTGTGGCTAACGGCTAATCCTACACTGTTGGAGAGATTTATAAAGAATGAAGTTGTGTTTATGAAATATACAGACTGCAAGTGTTTAAAAATGAAAATAGCGACGGGTCTCTTGTCTCCGTGAATAATAAACGATGGTAACTTTAACCACATTTAACAGTACATTAGCAACATGCTAACGAAACATTTAGAAAGACAATTTACAAATATCACTAAAAATATCATGTTATCATGGATCATGTCAGTTATTATTGCTCCATCTGCCATTTTTCGCTGTTGTTCTTGCTTACCTAGTCTGTTGATTCACCTGTGCAGATCCAGACGTTACTGGCTGCCCTTGTCTAATGCCTTTCATAATGTTGGGAACATCATGGGCTGTCATTATGTAAATATTGGGGCGTACACCCCGACTGTTACGTAACAGTCGGTGTTATGTTGAGATTCGCCTGTTCTTCGGAGGTCGTTTAAACAAATGAGATTTATATAAGAAGGAGGAAACAATGGGGTTTGAGACTCACTGTATGTCTTTTCCATGTACTGAACTCTTGTTATTTAACTATGCCAAGATAAATTCAATTTTTGAATCTAGGGCACCTTTAAAGGTGCAATATGTAATATTATCTGTCCGCTAGAGGTCGCTAGAGGTCTATTCAAAACAAAGGCGTAGCTTGACGCCAAGTTTGAATGCGGAATCTTGGGACATGTGCGCTGCCTCCGAAATCAAATACTACTCTACTATATAGTACACGAAAAACAGTATGCGAACAGAGTAGTATGTCCGAATTCATGGAATTCTTGGACACTTTACTATCCCATGAGGCAACAGGAGAGGATTTGTGAATGGAGTTGAAGGGACGTAACTGACACTGGTAGGTCATGTGACAGTAAAAACATAGCGGATGTAGTACGTCTGAATGCATTCATACTACACGCATTCGTACTATATAGAATGTACTTTTTCAATGGTCGTGAAGTAAATTTAAATTCAAATTTAGTACCTACTAAACAGTATGTGATTTCGGACGCAGCCGTGGTCTTCACCTCACAGCCGGTGGAAAAGAATAGGATAGGACTCGGGCAGAAATCATGTTCATGGATGCGATTATTAATGTCACTGTAGTATGAAGCAGAGTATGACCGAGTGTTGTGGGAGCTGAACGAGGAGCTGGAGCGATTGTGCAACACACGCCTCATGAGCAGCTGAACTTTTATTATGACACAGTCGCCGGCGCTGCTTCCGCTTTTCCGGTCATGAGTATGAGGTAACGCAGCTCTGTTTATCATATTAGATACATTTGAGAGTGTTGAAAATGATGTTATGACTTTACTCTGTGCGTTCGCTCGGCAGCTGCTGCGAGACACTTGTTGGAGACACTGCAGTAAGATAGATCAATTTTAGAATGTCATATTAAATGCTGGATGGCTTGTGTTGATAAATGGGATGCAGTTAATTTTAAAACATTTTGTATGATGGAGAAAATTCTGTATTACTGTTACTAAAAATAAAGCTGCATCTGATTATGATATGTTAGCTACTTCACAAAATACTGTTTTTTCTCTGAGGCATGGTAAAGCATGATACTCGCAAAAAATCAAGAAATTAGATTTAAACAATAAGACTAAACGTGTTGAACTATATAACAATAATTAGTTTTCTGTCTATAAATATATCAAAACAGTTGTTCCATTGTCTATTAAAACATGTAAATATTAAAGCCTCTTTGGTGTTTCCATGGTTTCTACAAAATAAAACTGGAAACTGAGGGTAACGCGGGTATGACGCAATTGACAGGCGACTCCTCACACGTCCCGGAGCCTTGGTTAAACTTGCAATTTTCTCACGATTTACAAATAGTTGCAAACATTTAAGTGCTCAAGTGAACAAAATATATAACACTGGCCTAGTGGTTTTTGGATGTTTTACTGCAAAAGTCTTACATATTGCACCTCAGTGGCATGCACAGACCTCCGCGAGGTAGAAATCGCGATCCGGGGGGAGAAATGAAAACATGGGGGCACTGCCATGCGACCGCAAAGGGCACTTTCACTTTCGCGATCAAAGGGGCAAGGGCTCAAGCTTAATATAAAGGCATACAATCTGCAATAATAATAATAAGCAAAACGCTAACAAGAATTAAAACGCAAAATAATAAAAAAGAAAAGTTATTGACTTAATGACTGTCAGCTACCCAAAAAACATGAATGTCAGTCAATATTTCATTAAAGCAGACAGTGCTGCGGCCCCTTTAAGAGATCAGTGGACGCGTTTAGGAGATCTGTCCGTCTGCTGTATGTGTGAGTTCAGTGACATCAACAAGACACGCAGATCCGTGTTCTCTGGGGGGATTGACATTATCTCGCGCATAATCAAGGCTCCGGGGACATCGCGCGGCTCTTTTTAGACAGCAGAGGGGAAGCTGCTCGGGGAGCTGGAATATATTTACAGCAGTTTTCCAGCAGGTGTTACTGAAGGATCTATCACAGACTATCAGCAGGGTTCATGAAACTTTGCTACGATTTGCGAGCTGGGTAAGTGTCCTTTAAACAGATTCAAGACGGCAACAGGCGATTTACAGTGTGTGTCTTCAGGACTGTCATAATTCATAGACAAAACCATTTCTGTTATGAGTAACGCTCTTTAAAATGAAGCTGTTGATATCACTGACAGTGTCGCACTAAGCCCGCTGATTTAAATAGCTAGCTAAGCGTGTATACGTCATAATCGAATGTGTCATCGCTTTGTTTAATGTGACATTTAAACGCGTTCCAAGAACGTGGCCGTTATTCTGTCATTCCGACGCGCGGTTCAGTAGGGACAAAATGTATCATTCTGTGGAACACAGGACTAGATACATTGTCTCCACACAACATGTAGACGGCCTTGAGAACGTGCGAATGATGGAGCGAAAGTTATGTGTTAGTGATGTTGCGATGATGGTCATGGATAATCTCGTGAAGTCATTCATTTATCTATTGATTCAGTGACTGATTAATTTAGCCTACTTATCCATTGATCAACCTGTTCTGTTCCGCTCAGGCTTGATCGATAAAATAACTGAACAGTGGATTCATTGATTAACTGATTAATTTATGTATTGAGTTGATCTTCATTGATTCATTCATCGATTGAGTCACTGATTCATTTATCCATTGTGAAATCAACTGAATCATTGAAACAAACCGATTCATTGACTATATTTCCATTGATTTTTACTTTTTATTGATGTCATTGATGAATTAATCCTGATCCGTGGATTCATTCATGCATTGAACTATTGAGTCAATGATTGATTTATAGTAAAATCATCTGAATCACTGAAATCAATCGATTCATTGATTAATTGGTCTGTTGATTCATCTTTGGATTAAAGGGTTAGTTCAACCTAAAAATGAAAATTGTGCTATTAATTACTCACCCTCACTTCGTTCCACACCTTTATGACCTTCATTCATCTTCGGAACACAAATTAAGATATTTTTGATGAAATCTGATGATTCAGTGAGGCCTCCATTGACAGCCCAGAAAGCTACTAAAGACATATTTAAAACAGTTCATGTGACTACAGTGGTTCAACCTTAATGTTATGAAGTGACGAGAATACTTATTGTGTGCCAAAAAAACATAATAATGACTTTATTCAACAATAACTAGTGAAAGGTGATTTCAAAACACTGCTTCATGAAGCTTCGAAGCCTTACGAATCTTTTGTTTCCAATCAGTGGTTCGGAGCGCTTATCAAACTGCCAAAGTCACGTGATTTCAGTAAACGAGGCTTCGTTATGTCATAAGTGTTTCGAAATTTCAATGGTTCACCACTGGGGGGCGTTTGATATGTGCTTCAAACCACTGATTCGAAACAAAAGATTTGTAAAGCTTCGAAGCTTCATAAAGCAGTGTTTTGAAATCGCTCATCACTAGATATTGTTGAATAAAGTTGTTATTTTGTTTTTTTGATGCACAAAAAGTATTCTCGTCGCTTCATAACATTAAGGTTGAACCACTGTAGTCACATGAACTGTTTTAAATATGTCTTTAGTAGCTTTCTGGCCACTGAAATTGTTAATTATCTTGCTGGCAATAGAGGCATCACTGAGCCATCGGACTTTATCAAAAATATCTTAATTTGTGTTCTGAAGATGAACGAAGGTCTTACAGGTGTGGAACGACATGAGTGTGAGTAATTAATGACCGAATTTTCATTTTTGGGTGAACTAACCCTTTAAGTGATTCAAATAAACTGAATGATTGATCTTTTGAGTCATTGATGAATTCATATTTTGATTAATTGATCCATCCCAGCAAACATTTGGACGTTTAATGACCGTTGAAATGACGCCCTCCAGCACGTCCAGTCATGGTTGAAAAATAGTTCCAAAATGAAATTTGACGTTATCTTGTTAATTATTATATAATGAACTACACATAGCTAAAAGTCAAAGTAACAATTATACTTGCAACCCTAGAGAACTGTAGACATGTACAAGCTTATCTGAATGAATTTTTTTGGAAATGTTCTGTGTTACATATTTTTTTACCGACTTATGCCATCCTACCATGACTGTTTTTGCCCAAGGACACGACGTTGACGTCGGACCAATGTTTGCTGGGCTGGGTTTAGTAATTAATTGAACTATTAGTCACTGATTCATTTATCCATTGAATCACCAATTGATTCAGTCATTTTCATATTCGAATGGTTTCAAATTCAACTGTTTTCTCAAGCAAACCATGTCTATGATCAGCGTGAACTCAGTATTCCTGCACTGAGAGAGTTTATGTAGGCAGCACCTGTGGTTTTGAACTCTGAGAATGACTAATGCACAAATAAAGGAGTATATTTTGCTTTTGTGTGTGTATTGTGTAGCATATATTTGATCTTGAATGAACTGAATATAATCTCTGTCTCAGATATGAATGACCTTGTCCTTGTTTGCTTTTGTAAGTCATGGTGTTCGTTCAATGCTGTAATGGTGTTCAGTTAGAAGTAATTCAGAGAACATTGGTGGTGGATATTCATGTAGAGATGCGGGCAGTGTCGAGATCTGTGGGTGGACGCAGTTAGTTCCGCCTTGTGTACTTGACTAGAGACTTCTGCAGCTCTCACAGCATGCAGAATCACAATAACAGCCAAATATAATTTCATAATAATAAGCACCAATAGTTCTCAAGGCAATACCTGTTGTATAATGTAGTTCCAGAGAGAGACGGTTACAATTGAAGCTCCTGTCCCCATTGTGTAGTTGTCTCTCTTGGCTGCATCTATAATGTATGACATTATTTTCTCTACATAATACCTTTTTATTCTCATCTGCTTATCTTCATTTCAAATGTTTGTTGAAATGACCTGTCATTGTAAATATTAGCTTAAATTGTAAGTGGTAGAGCAAAAAAAGTGTTAAAATGCTGTAATTTACTCGGCCTCATGTTCATGTTCTACACCTTTATATCTTGCTTCCATGGAAAATATATATAATTTACATTTACTTTTAGCTGATGGTTTTATCCAAAGCAATTTGAGAAATGAGGAACATAACAAGCAATTAATTACGGAGTAAACTATATTCGTAGACATTACCAAGTTTATTAGAAAGCTAGTGTTGGAAACAAGCTAGAGCAGAAGTGAAATGGAGAAAAGAAGAAAAAGGTGTTGGTTTTTAAGGTTGTGGAGTCGTTAAAGGGTTAGTTCTGTCATTAATTACTCATCCTCATGTCGTTCCACACCCATAAGATCTTTGTTCATCTTTAGAACACAAATAAATAGGGCTGGGTTAAAAAGATCAATTTCTCGATTTTAATCGATTTTCATTTTTACGAACCGATATTAATTCTTAAATCCCAAGAATCGATTAGTCTAGTCTGTTTTCAGTTGATGAATGAGCAGAATATGTAGCGCCTCCCATCCAATAAATCGCAATAATATTTGTGCTTTGTTACTTTTGATATGAAGCAAAGTCTCAGATTTCAAATGACATCCATCTTATTATGATATTTAAAAAATAAATACCATTTTGGCGCTGTTTAATGTGACGTGACAGATCGCTTTACCGCCTCAGTTAAAGAGAAGCGGCAGCACGGAGCTCATGTGAACATCCTCTCCTCCGCTTTAATACCAGTTACAGCGCGAAATAAACATGACTAAACATCTGAAGGTATGTTAAAATATACAGTAAAACTTACCGAAATCCGTATCATGTCTCGTGTAATAGCTCAATCAGTGTTTCAACCTCAGAAAGACGTCAATAAAACAGCTTGTAAACAATGTCACGTAACGTCACATTTACCTCAGAAAAACATATTCAGTGACCATAAACTCATTAGTCAGCTAGAAAAGTGCTCTAGAAAGCAACATTCTGATAAATATAGCCATGCAACATTACATATTCATTATAATTTTTAATGTTCTTCAATATTTAATGCATGTTTGAATAAATCAGTTATGACAGAGGCGATTTAAATGTTTATATTTAAAAAAAAAACAAAAAAACGAATGGGAGTAGAAATATGATTATGTAATTCTAAACTTTATTTATAATAAAACATCATTGAGTGTAATTTAAGTGTTTGTATATAAATAAGTTAATTTAACTTTCAATATTATTATAGTATTACCAACTGACTTACATGTGTAGTTTACAGCATTAGTTTTTTCCTCTAGAAAATTTGCCATGTACTGTTACTAAAATACTACATCCAAAATAATCGATATCGAATCGAAATTGTAATCGTAATCGTAATCGAATCGAATCATGTGAATCGAAAGCATGTGAATAGTAATAGAATCGAATTGTGAAAATTGTGTCAATACCCAGCCCTACAAATTAAGATATTTTTGATGAAATCCAAGAGGTATATGACTCGTCCATAGACAGCAATATAATCAACACTTTCAAGTTCCAGAAAGCTACTAAAGACATCATTAAAAAGTACACGTGACTGCAGTGGTTCAACATTCATTTTATGAAGCGACGAGAATACATTTTGTGCGCAAAAACAAAACAAAAATAATGACTTTATTCTTTACATCAGAACGCCGACTCATTATTGGCCGGCTCTTGCGTCAGCATCACACGCATGCGTCATGGCGCTCATGTGATCAGCTTTGGCCAATACTGAGCCTGCATTCGGACATAAACACGGAAGCATTCACTATGCTTACTTCATCAACTGCATAAGGATAATGACAGGGAAGAGAAGAAATTGTTGAATAAAGTCGTTATTTTTTTTGTTTTTGTGCACAAAAAGAATTCTCGTCACTTCATATAATTAAGTTTGGACCACTGCAGTCACGTCGACTGTTTTAACGATGTCTTTAGTACCTTTCTGGACCTTGAAAACGGTGGTTATTTTGCTGTCTATGGACAAGTCATATACCTCTCGGATTTCATCAAAAATATCTTAATTTGTGTTCCAAAGATGAATGAAGGTCTTACGGGTGTGGAACGACGTGAGGGTGAGTAATTAACCCTTTAAGTGTAAATAATATATTATTAAAAAAACATTATAAATATAAAATCTGCAAAATGTCACTAAGTCTTGAATCCATTTGTTCTCTATAATGATTGAAACTATTACATTATGATGGTTAGTTGAAACTGTTTCAAAGAGGTAGTGACACGGCCAAATAAATTCTGTGGGAAATCCACACATGGCACACATCTCCACTATAATAGAAAAAAAAAGAAAAGAAAATACTTTGGTCAGTGATTCATGCTCGAGGCAGGAAAAGCCCCAGCAATCCATTTACAACCTATTGTGTTCATTAGAGAATTTCTCTTGCTGTTTGTCTTCAGAACAAAACAGCAAATGAATTCCCTTTTGTTTTAAAAGGTCAGCAGATTACTGAGAACTGATTCATTCACGTGTTTTTGTAAAAGTTCTGAGGATATAAGCATGTGTCACAGAGGTGACTTCTGGGTAAACTATGATGTAATAACATATTTTAGAGAGGAGATTCACATTTAATCAACTGCATGTTATTAAATGTTGTGGCATCCATTATTTTGTACATATTCATTATAAAAGCTCCAGGTTGTTAATTATTTTAATCACCTCATTAATGTCAAGTGAATAAAACATTGATTGCTGTTGGTTAAATACATGGTTATGTTATGATGGCGTATGATTTTTTTTTTTTTTTTTTAAATGGCTTCAGAATGTAACTGTTTTGATAGAGGATGGTCCTGATTTAAGGCATGAGATACAATTTACACACAATTTCTGAAATCAAACGAACACATATATTACACAGTATTTACTTACACTTTTGTCAGTCGACCAAGTTGACATGAGCATCAGCCAATGGCAGTAATCTCAAACGAGCCACAAATTGGCTAATTAATGGAATTGGATGATATATATCGGTCTGTCAGTACTATTGACTTACTGTAATAAAGCCACTTTGCATCTTCATTATGTGGACTGAGCTTTCTCCAGCGGGTTGGCAGCGTAACACCTGTGTTCTCTTAACTATTTGTTCTCTTGTGTGAGTTCTTACTTTTAAAGTTTTTACTTTCTGTCCTTAATGCTTTGTTGTACTTTGTTGACTCTGCAGGGCTGCCATACACAATGTTAAGGTAAAGCCTAAAGCAGCTGTGTTGAACATGCTAAAGCGGCTGGACAAAATAAGATTCCGCGGTCCCAAGCGAGATGACTTCCTGGATCTACCCGAGTCCCCTACTGGGTCGGACACTGAATGTAGTGATGACATGCTGCTGAGACCTCGACCTTCAATACGAGACAGTGATGAGCAAAGAGACCCTGTAAGTAATTACATTTTAAACTTTATGTATGAAGTATGAAGTACTCATTTAGGAACTTCTGTATGGGCTGTTATAAAACCTAGTGAGCTGCCTACCTAGACAACATTTTAAAGGGTTAGTTCACCCAAAAATTAAATTTCTGCCATTTATTACATGCCGTTCCACACCCGTAAGACCTTCAATAATCTTCGGAACACAAATTAAGATATTTTAGTTGAAATCTGATGGCTCAGTGAGGCCTGCATAGCCAGCAATGACATTTCCTTTCTCAAGATCCATAAAGGTACTAAAAACATATTTAAATCAGTTCATGTGAGTACAGTGGTTCAATATTAATATTATAAAGTGATGAGAATATTTTTGGTGCGCCAAAAAAAAACAAAATAATGACTTGTATAGTGATGGCCGATTTCAAAACACTGCTTCAGGAAGCTTCGGAGCGTTCTGAATCAGTGTGTTGAATCAGCGGTTCGGTGCGCCAAAGCAGTTTGGCAGTTTGACACGCGATCCAAATCACGATTCGATACGCTGATTCATAAGGCTCTGAAGCTTCATGAAGCAGTGTTTTGAAATCGGCCATCACTAAATAAGTCATTATTTTGTTTTTTTGGTGCACCAAAAATATTTTCATTGCTGGCTATGGAGGCCTCACTGAGTCAACGGATTTCAACAAAAATATGTTAATTTCTGTTCCGAAGGTTTTACGGGTGTGGAACGGCATGAGGGTGAGTAATTAATGACAGAATTTTCATTTTTGGGTGAACTAACCCTTTAAGGCATCATAGGTTTAACTCTAACACAAAAGGTAGGATCCAACATTATGCTGCCTTTTAAGGTAACGTTTGTCCAAATGATTTGGACTTGAGTTCTCATTTTGAGCCGTCAGTGTAACCCTTTTCTGAGCCAACATTGGTCAAATGTCACAAAACACTATAACCAATTATGCTATACCAGAAAATATCAGAGGAAAACTATGTTGCCAATTGTGTCCTATTGACGTAAGGCACTCCCTGAATGCATTGAGTTGATTGTGAGTATATTTCATTCAGCACTGAAAAGTATCAATAAAAATGCACTATTTTACCAGTTAAAATTTAGAAAATGTCATGTTGACATGATGACAGCAAACTCTATTGAAATCAGTTGTGAGTTAAGTCTGTCCACATGGCTATTTGTGTGGCGCGTGGTGTTGTTGCCTATGTAGAGCATTTTTAAAAGTGCTCTAGAACGTCCTTTCACAAGATGTAATATAAGTCTAAGGTGTCCCCTGAATGTATCTGAAGTTTCAGCTCAAAATACCCCATAGATTTGTTTAAATTAATTTTTTTAACTGCCTATTTTGGGGCATCATTAACTATGCACGATACAGGCTGCGGCCCCTTTAAATCCTCGTGCTCCCTGCCTTCCTTTCGGAGGTCTTTTAAACAAATGAGATTTACAAAAGAAGGAGGAAACAATGGTGTTTGAGACTCACTGTATGTCATTTCCATGTACTGAACTCTTGTTATTCAACTATACCAAGGTAAATTCAATATTCCATTCTACGGCACTTTTAAATAATTTGAAGATGCATATGGCAGTTAGAATGTTGTGTTAAAGGAGTCGAACACCGGACGAGAAGTGCAGCATCGTGCCATGGCACGTCTTTAAATTTCAAGCACATTATTTTGTATGAGTGTATGCACACAGCTACAACTCTAGAGGCTATTCAAAATTCTGCTGTGCAATAAAGTTTTCCATTACATTTGTTCCAAATCATTGATAGCATTGTTCCAAATCGAAGATAGCACTTTTTAGAAAAACATTTGAACTTCTGTGGCAAAATTCACTTTTATATTGTTTTTGAACATAATTATGTGTCCGCAGTGTGTACACAACCACCCTATTGTGGTAAAAATCCATCCACTCAGTTTGTTATTTTCCCTATAAATTGAAAACAGTGTCTCAAAATTAGCCATTTAGGAATGTGCTCCAATGTGACGCCACATTGGAACAGGCCCCGCCCACGACTGGTGACGGAATCTGCCCTATTAGCTTAGCTCCTCCCCTGAGTGAGCTGTTCACAGTCCGCCATGTTTCTCTCCTTGCCAGAACACTGAACAGCAGCGTTCAATAAGAAATGTATTCTTATTAAAGAGTGTGATTTCTTTCCTTGCTGTTTACCTTCACAGACATAACCGACTGTGTTTGTGAACTTTGTGTGTTTTTGACATAACCTTGTGTGTATTTGAAGAAGTGAAAGAGAAATCAGTTTAATACTCACACGACGCGCCGTCTGACATCCAGCTTTCTGTGTGCGTGCTTCGGATGTGTGCGCTCAGAAAACCATATATCAGAAGTTTAAACTGATATGGTTTTAAAACGGCTGCAAATAATAAACTTTCATGATTTCTGCAATGTCACATGAGCGTGACCACAATGGAGATGATAATCAAAACCAAACAGATGTTTTGTTAGTTTTGGCAGAATATTTTAGCCAATTCATAGGTGCTATGTAGGTTGTGTTTTTCAAAGCAAAAATAAATGAATGGCACTTAAAGGCAGATTTGAGCAGTGAAATGAGAAAAAACGCAAGGTCTCGAGGCATGATTTTTAAAGGTTTTTTAAATGCTGTGTCATTTGTGAGGAAAAATGGCATGAGTGCAACAATGCATCCATTTAACACAATTTTACACAGAAAAACAATAGTAAAGTGCAGTGGAATGCAAAAATGTGTGAATGGGCACTAAGAAGGTAGATGCAGTTCCTTCGAATTGTGCTTGTGATAAATCTCTTTATAGAGTCTGACCTTTTCACATTAACTTCCTCTTTATCTTCCATAATGTTGCAAATATTCTGTATCAGCGTTATCTCATTTGGCTGCTTAATCTGAGCTGATATGCAGGAAGGCCTCAGTCTGTCATCTTGCAGCCAAATGATGCTTTAATACACTTCACTATCCTGTTAAAACCAGACACTGTAGCTTCAGTCGGGTACCTTTTCATTTCACAGATGGTTTCTGGAAGAATTCTTTGCCGTAATCATGTTAGAGATGTTTTCTGAGAGGTTTATAGTCATATCTGTGTAATTTGGTGTTCTGTTTATTTTGAGGCTTTCCCCTCAGTTATGGAGCCTCAGATTAGTCATAGTGTTGCATAAGTGTCTCACAAAAGAGCCAACTTCCTCTGCTTCCATAGGAAAAATTAGAGTGTGTTTTTAAATGTAAACTGAGATGCTGTCAAGTGACAGACCTGTAGGTTTTGTCTCTATGCTGTAGGGCATCTTAATATATGGTAAGGTGTCTAATCCTCATCCCTCAACCATGGCTCTGTTCCAAAACCTGTGAGGCAGTAGTTTCAGGAATATTTGAGTTTTCCAAATAGTAGATGGCAAAACCATCCATCCATCCTCCAAACCGCTTGTCCTAAATAGTCATGTCTGCATGTCTTTAGATTGTGGGAGAAACCGAAGCACCCAGGGGAAACTCAAACCAAAAAGGGGAGAACATGCACTCAACATAGAAAGGCCTTGTGGCTCAATCAGGAGCAGCAAAACTAGATATTGCATTTTCACAAAAGTGGTGCTGATCCATGCAAAACTTGTAGCTATGATGCTAGGGTGTTGAGTGGTCACCAGGTTGTTGCTATGTGGTTTTCAGCAAGGTTTTCAGAGTGGTTTTTAACATGCTGCAAGGTGGTTACTAATTGGTCCAAATCAAAAGACTTCACCCAAGTGTTTATAATAATATTTAGTCAATACTTTAGTCAATATGATGTTTATATTTACACTTGAGCCCTAATCGGACAGGATTAGTTTGAAAAGGGTAGATGGAGTAATGTAATTTTACCACAGGATGTCTGTAATATTAATGGCCAATTCACACGGGATAAGAAATCTCAGTAAAACTAAAAGAAATGGGAGGGGTAACGAGATTTACACACTGCTGTCACCTCCCTGTCATCGTGTGTGTAGCGAATTAACTCAAAGGGGAAATATTAATAATTATTCATAACTCAATATGATTTATTAATTATGGTTAATTATGAATATGTAAATCGGTTAATCAGATTTACTGGATATAGCTACATTAATCTTAATATTACCATCAAATAACCTGTTGTCCAGGGAACACTTAGTGTTGATTGTTTAATAATTCTAAGAAATGTTCATTTCCAGGTTATGGAAAAATAACATTCTTATCGCACCGTGCTACTTAGAGCAATTCATTAGCAGATGGAGTCAGAACCAAACATGTATTGTGCACAATCTTTATTAACTAACTCACAAACACATAACTAAACTAACAAACACATAACATAACATAACATACACAAAGGGTCACACATATGTAGGTCAGAATGAGTAATGATAGAGTTGAACCGGAAGAGGTACTGTTACTAGAGCTATAGGAAAGTCGAAGACACTCTGGAAAGGACTCATCAGTTTCTTTTAGCAATAGCAAAGGTAAGTCTTACAAATCAATACTAAATCGCTATTTAGCATTAAAATGTACGATACTTGCAATGTGCCCTTAGGCTGAGGAGCGTCGGATCTGCAGGTTGAGGATAACTCTTGAGGTTATCGTCTGAAGTTGTTGTCAGTCTGTTGGGTGATGAGCACATGGCTGGGTGTTGTAGGCCAGGGGCCTACAACAGTGTCTGTGTTCTGTGTGGAAAATGCAGGGAAGATGCAGATTTTCTGTGTCTCTTCTCTGCTCTCCATGCGGCAACCACATTCCTCGGCGCAATAAACTTGTAACTGAAAACTTCCCGGGGGATGGGGACAGACCCCAGAGTGAGCTTAAAACTCTTGGTTAACTAATCAATAATTGTGTCTGATTTGCCTCAGTCATTACATGTGTATTACATATAACTACAACCCGAATTCCGGAAATGTTGCGACATTTTTTAAATTTGAATAAAATGATAACTAAAAGACTTTCAAATCACATGAGCCAATTTTTTTTATTTACAATAGAACATAGATAACATAACAAATGTTTAAACTGAAAAGAATTACAATTTTATGCACAAAATGAGCTCATTTCAAATTTGATGCCTGCTACAGATCTCAAAATAGTTGGGACGGGGGCATGTTTACCATGGTGTAGCATCTTCTCTTCTTTTGAAAACAGTTTGAAGACATCTGGGCATCGAGGTTATGAGTTTCTGGAGTTTTGGTGTTGGAATTTGGTCCCTGATATAGGTTTCCAGCTGCTGAAGAGTTCATGGTCGTCTTTCGTTTAATGATGCGCCAAATGTTCTCTATAGGTAAAAGATCTGGACTGCAGGCAGGCCAATTCAGCACCTGGACTCTTCTACGACGAAGCCATGCTGTTATAATAGCTGCAGTATTTGGTTTTGCATTGTTCTGCTGAAATACACAAGACCTTCCCTGAAATAGACGTCATCTGGAAACCTTTATATACCTTTCAGCATTCATAGTGCCTTCCAAAACATGCACGCTGCCCATACCGTATGCACTTATGCAACCTCATACCATCAGAGATGCTGGCTTTTGAACTGAACTCTGATAACATGCTGGAAGGTCTCCCTCCTCTTTAGCCCGGAGGACACAGTGTCCGTGATTTCCAACAAGAATGTCAAATTTGGACTCATCTGACCACAGAACACTTTTCCACTTTGAAACAGTCCATTTTAAATGAGCCTTGGCCCACAGGACACGACGGCGCTCCTGGACCACGTTCACATATGGATCCTTTTTGCATGATAGAGCTTTAGTTGGCATCTGCAGATGGCACGGCAGATTGTGTTTACTGACAGTGGTTTCTGGAAGTATTCCTGGGCCCATTTAGTAATGTCATTGACACAATTATGCCGATGAGTGATGCAGTGTCCTCGGAGTGCCTGAAGACCACGGGCATCCAATAAAGGTCTTCGGCCTTGTCCCTTACACACAGAGATCATGTTAAAGACCTGATATCAATTAACTTAATTAGTTGCTAGATGTTCTCCCCGCTCAATCTTTTCAAAATTTCTTGCTTTTTCAGTCATTTGTTGCCCCCGTGCCAACTTTTTTTGAGACCTATAGCAGGCATCAAATTTGAAATGAGCTCATTTAGTAGAAAAAGTGTAAAGTGTTTCAGTTTAAACATTTGTTATGTCATATATGTTCTATTGTGAATAAAATATTGGCTGATGTGATTTGAAAGTCTTTTAGTTTTCATTTTACTCAAATTTAAAAAACGTCCCAACATTTCCGGAATTCAGGTTGTGTGTATATATATATATATATATATATATATATATATATAAAAACGGTTAGGTCCGGTCGAACGATTTATTAATTAAATTAATTACGTTCTGATTGGATTCTGTTGGTAATAGGCACTTACCTAAAGCTAAATAAAGTTTTGTGCCTCTAACAAGTGCTTTCGGCCTTCTTTTTGATCTGAATGGTATGCGGGAAACACTAGAGGTCTGCCACAAACTTGTCTCACTTCTTAGAACGCAACTGAATGCTGCTTCAAGTGCCTCCATACTTGAAAAACTGTGAAAAACTAATTTTAAACAGAAAATGAAGGAATATTTACGTACATATTTGCACGGGATTATCATTACCTGAGGTAATTTTTCCGGACATTTGTACAGAAGGAAAAAGTCACCGTAATCTTTGCTGACATTGTCCGTGATGATTACTGAGATGGCATTACTAAAATCACTGAGAATCTCTGGTAATAATTACTTTACCTCTCCTCTCCATGTAAAACTAATCCCATTTGAATAGGGCTTTAGACACACAAATGTGTCTCTGAAAAATGGATTTCAATCCATTCTACTCTTTGGAATTAGTCCTAAAACCCAGAAATAAGATTTTTTGGTTAAATGACTGAAATAGCACAAGCTCAAGGTATATTTTACATTTTCAAGTGGCTAAATGGAACTACGGAGGTTGTCAGGAACAATGAACTTCATCACACCAAACATGTAAACTCATCTACTACAGTCTTGCTGTGTTTATAAGTAGTCTTAATATTTAATGAAACAGTCAAAATTCTAACTCAAACTTTTCTACTTGTATGATTTAAATAAAGACTGAAAGATTTATCGGAGGTTTAGTGGTAGACCGTGGTACAGTTTGTTTATCACCTAACAATAGTTTTTTTACTTCAGGCACTTTTATTTAGGCTTCAATAAAGTTGTTTTAATTTGTGAAGATTATCTTGACGAACAAAGCTTGTAAGAATCATAAACTTTTGTTGGTTACACAGTGCATTTTCTGCAACAATCCAAAAGCCAAATGAAAAATGCTATGGGCTTTTTGTTGAGGAGACCAAGATAATATTAATTTCGGGGTTGGCCTACAAAATGATTTCACATCTGAGATGATTCAGTTAAATCTTCTGTTGAATGATGCAAATAAACAACCTTAACTATTATGTATTTTTGTTCTTAATAGCGAATTGAGTCATTAACTTAGCAGACTCCTCAAACAAGGTCAAGAGTGACTCCTCAAACAAGGTCAAGAGTGTTTTAAAAAACAGTAAGTTAATATACTGTCAGTTAAGATACTAAATGACACTGGGTAGACACTGAGAAATGTCTCTAGGGTGTGGAATAAAATAATCACTTTCTTTTCTCATCCCCCTCTCATCATGGATCTAGGCCATGAGCACCCTCCTGAAAAAGGTATGTTTTGCATGCTGGGGCCAGGTTGCTGGGAACTGGGATTGCTGGTAGACCAGCTGTACCAGCTCAGTTTTGCTTGAGAACAGCATGACTGTGCTTTTCCACAGCTAGACCAGCACTGTACCAGCTCTTACTCAAAAACCAGCCTGGACCAACATGGAATTCATGATAGTTTATGCTGGATTTTTCGGCAGGGCAATATGAAATGAGTACTATGAGGATAAGACCTAAGACCTTGAAGGACTAAATACAACCTTAAAAGACTTATAAAACACTTAAAAGACACTATAATTAAACTTGCTTATATGTACAACAGTATCAAGCTACTGAAGCTACTGGACACAACAAAAAACTGTGCTGGTAATAAAAACAATAGCTTATTAGTGTTATTTACTGTTGACAGTTGAGAAACGACGTGGACGTCAGACGTAAATGGCCACGCACATTATGAGGCAAGAGTCACGTCTTGTTATCCTCTCAAGCTGAAATCCTATCAAACCAGCACATATGGTCACAAGTTTAAATCCCAAGTGTGCTCAGTGATTTAAGGTCTGGGTTATGGGAGTGGTATGGAATTCTGGGAGTGACCCAGCCGCTTGATGCGAACTGTAATATCACATGAGATTTTCAAAACCCTGTATGGGTGTGTTCATCTTTGCTTCCAGACTTGATTCTATTCCTGATCCATCTTAGTTTAAACAATTTCTAAGTGTTGGCAATATTTTTCTAAGGCAATAAATGATGCAAGTTTTAAACAGTAGTTGGTTTTTTATTGGTTGCCCATGGAATGATTTGCACACATTAATTTTATCCTTAGAATCTCAAATATCACATACTGTAAAGTCCACATTAATGAAAAAGAGATGGTGAAATGTCTGAAAATATTATATTACTGTTAGATTTAACATGATTCAGTGCTTATTCATTTAAAAAAATATGGATTTTGAACATTTGTTATAAAACAAGTGTTACTGTTATAGTATGAATTATGGTCTAATTGATCAGACAGTCTGACATACTTGTGAAAAAATCCTATAGACTTGCACTGAAGGAGAGGCTCTGAAAGGGTTAGTTCACCCAAAAATGAAAACTCTGTCATTTATTACTCACCCTCATGCCGTTCCACACCCGTAAGACCTTCGTTAATCTTCGGAACGCAAATTAAGATATTTTTGTTGAAATCCGATGGCTCAGTGAGGCCTGCATAGGGAGGAATGACATTTCCTCTTTCAAGATCCATTAATGTACTAAAAACATATTTAAATCAGTTCATGTGAGTACAGTGGTTCAATATTAATATTATAAAGCAACGAGAATATTTTTGGTGTGCCAAAAAAACAAAATAACGACTTATATAGTGATGGCCGATTTCAAAACACTGCTTCATGAAGCTTCGGAGCGTTATGAATCAGCGTGTCGAATCAGCGGTTCGGAGCACCAAAGTCACGTGATTTCAGCAGTTTGGTGGTTTGACACGCGATCCGAATCATGATTCGATACGCTGATTCATAACGCTCCGAAGCTTCCTGAACAGTGTTTTGAAATCAGCCATCACTATATAAGTCGTTATTTTGTTTTTTTGGCACACCAAAAATATTCTCGTTGCTTTATAATATTAATATACATTATTTTCATTTTTGGGTGAACTAACCCTTTAACCATATCAAGGCACCAGAATATCATAGAGGCTTGATGGTGGGCTCTTTGGACCTAGTAACTTAAACCTAGTAACCACCCAGAACACCCTAGCAACTGCATATGACCCCGAGCGCCTTAGCAAACCTGTAGGCAACCATTACAGCATTTTGCCATTAACTGTTTCCATACAAAAAATCTGAATATCACAAAAAGAACTTGCAAATAAGGCACCATTTCTAGTTTTTCTACTAGTTTCTATTGTAGTTAGTGTGCATGTCTTCTTTCTGAATTAATAAAATGATAAACCTTCACTTCAAAATCTTGGCGAAAGTAGTAGGTCATCCGTAGACTTTTCGCCTACTGTTTTTCGACAGTAGGCGATATTGTGTATTTGGAGATACTACTCTTTTGGTGTACTGTTTTTGCATACTATATAATAGTAAACTATTCAATTTTCAGACACAGCATTGGTGTTTCCATCCATAATTTTTATGCAATATTCTAAAATGTGAATAAAAATATGTGGTTGTCATCCCCCTTCTATATCTAGTTCTCTAGTTTTTCTGCTGCTGTGTTGGGATTACTTCTATGATACCCAAAAGAAGCTTTGGCTTGTCCAAGGTTAAGCTTTTAAAAAGGTTTGTATTATTAAAAAATGATAGTGTGATGGTTTCCACAGACCTTGAGCTCCCTCCAACATAATTGTGTTTTGGCAGTAAAACATTTTGAAGAGCTAAAATCCGATATGCCTCTGCAATGGCTTAGGAAGCATGTAACCTGCACATGCTGAGAGGCTGACCAGTCTTACCACTCCGTTTGCATGTGTTTGCATTGATAATTTCCTGCATCAAGGGCAGCTTTAGTGTTGAATGCAACAGCCGGCTAACAGAGATTGTAACCAGTGGTGCCCCGACGTTTAGACAGCAGTGAGAAATGAGTCATCGCTCACATGCTGATCGAAATAGCTCTGCCGCACACATACAAACACAGACACAGACACACATGGAGCCAGCACAACTCTCGTCTGATATTGTAGTGCTGTGTAGTTTGGACTGTGTCATTGCAGCACTTTTTACTTTTTGATTCATGCATTAATGACTCCCTGAAGGCCTCAGGGTAATGAGATCACTTTTTCACACAAGCAGGGGTTTGATTGTCTTTGAATACCCTGTTTATAAAAGCCAGTCTCCTACGGTTTCTCGACTGGAAACTGCCTCTTCTTTTGCTCTGCTAATGACCCTTCTAACATGGACACTCAGGACACTTTATTTTGTGCCACAGAGGTGCAAGATGCATGTTAGCTAGTAGGGTTGGGAATTGAGAACCTATGGTAAATTGGAGTTTGCTATATTGTTGTAAAATTTGGCAATATTAGTATTGAGTCATTTAAACACTGGAATCCGATTGCCCGATTCCATTATAATATTCTGATTCCCCAAATTCTGATTCCTATCCCTGGAATATGCCTTTTAATTGGAAATTAGTTGCATGTAAACATCTAATTCAGAATTTATTTCCCAACCATTTCCATTTTTTGGTGATGTTGTCGGGCATTTTTGAAGTCCTGATTAAAGGATTAGTTTATTTTCAAATTAAAATTCCCTGATAATTTACTCACCCCCATGTCATCCAAGATGTTCATGTCCTTCTCTTTTCAGTCGAAAAGAAATTAAGGTTTTTGTTGAAAACATTCCAGGATTATTCTCCTTATAGTAGACTTCAATGGCCTCCAAACAGTTGAAGGTCAAAATTACAGTTTCATTGCAGCTTCAAAGAGCTCTACACGATCCCAAACGAGGAATAAGGGTCTTATATAGAGAAACCATCGCTCATTTTCTAAAAAGAATTAAAAATTGTATACGTTTTAACCATAAATGCTCATCTTGAACTAGCTCTCTTCTTCTCTATTTGAATTCCAGCAATGTAGATGCTGCTAAGTGTATTACTGCCCTCCTCAGGTCAAAGTTTGAACTAATTGTTATATACTTGCACTAGCATATTGTATATGACAATTTAGTTCAAAGTTTGACCTGAGGAGGGTAGTAATACACTTAGCAGTGTCTACACTGCTGGAATTCAAATAGAGAAGAAGAAGAGAGCTAGTTCAAGATGAGCATTTATGGTTAAAATGTATAAAATTGTATTTATTTATTTTTTAGAAAATGAGTGATGGTTTCTCTAGATAAGACCCTTATTTCTCATCTGGGATCGCGTAGAACGCTTTAAAGCTGCACTGAAACTGTAATTTTGACCTTCAACCGTTTGGAGGCCATTGAAGTCCACTATAAGGAGAAAAATCCTGGAATGTGTTCATTAAAAACCTTAATTTCTTTTCGACTAAAGAAAGAAACACATGAACGTCTTTTATGACATGAGGGTGAGTAAATTATCAAGAAATTTTCATTTGAAAGTGAACTAATCCTTTAAATTGTTGTGAAATATAGTAATGAAACTAAAGACTGAGTGTACTGTATAACCAAAAACAGCATCAGAATTTGTTAAGTGGAATCTAAATTGTATCCAGATTTGTTAAATTCATATCCCTATTAATTGGTCTATATATTTTAATGAAACAACAATTTTTGGAAGCAAGAAAATGAAGCACAAATATTATATTTTACATAGTAGCCAAGTTATTTAGAGGCGTAATTTTTTTCTCTCTATCTGCTGACTTTAATGTCAATATTAAGGATAATCGCTAGCGAATAGCATGTTTTGATGCCATCAGCCAATCAGCTGTCAGTGATTAGCTTGGCTCGAAAAAAACTGTAACCTAGAAGTAAGTGCCGTCATAAAATCTCTTCTACTTTTAGCTACCTTTTTGAATAAATGTTTCTTTGTGCAAACTTATCAGGGGTCTCTTTCATTCTCTTAAAGGGATAGTTCACCCAAAAATTCTGTCATCATTTACTCCCCTTCAAGTTGTTCCAAACCTGTATAAATTTCTTTGTTCTGCTGTACATAAAGGAAGATAGTTGGAAAAATGTTTGTAATCAAGCAGACCTTGAGAATTAGGAGTAGGAAAAAAATACAATGGCAGTCAATGGGGGACGAGATCTGCTTGGTTACAAACATTCTTCCAAATATCAAAAATCTAGAAATTTATACAGGTTTGGAACAGATGGAGTCATTTTTAGGTGAACTATCCCTTTAATTTCTCTTTCCCTTTCTCTTCCACGCACATCCCTAATTTTCTATTTCCCCAACTGTTGTTTATTTGTGTTTATGTAGATGTGTCTTATCAGCTTGGATATAAACCCACGACAAACTGCATGAAGCAAGCATTTTACAGTCATAGGTTTAATGCAGTGAAACCAAACACGTGTCTGTGTGTCTCAGTGAAGCTAGCATGCCTGCACTGTCAGTCGCATTGGCCTCTTAAAGAGACACTTCTGCTTTTCTGCTGTGTCTCTGCAGTACCGCCCTCTCGCCTAATCTCTCACTCACCTACTTTCTCTGTCTCTCTCTCTCACTGCGGTTCGTCTTTCTGCAGATCTTGCTTTCTTTCGGCCTGTGTATGTGTGTGTGTGTGGGGCGGAATGGAGTCAGAAGCAGGTTCATGTTGTGCTATCAGTGAGTCAGAATTTTACATTCCACATTTGTCATTGAGACCGGCCTCCAGTTTGAGGCTTATCTAACTAAAACAAGAGGAAGACACCATATAGAGGACTAGTATTCTGTAAGTCACCGCTCGGAGAGACTGGTTTATTGTGTGGGATGGATCACATACATGTCTGTTAATAACCCTGTGTGTTTCTTTCTAGGCTGGTTTGGGGACTTTGTCTGTCATGCAAGACCTGAGGAGCGAATCAGAACGTCTCAATGAGGTCAAGGGTCATTTGGAAATTGCCTTACTGGAGAAGCACTTCCTACGTGAGTACTGGAAGGAGGATGTCTCCTTGTATTATGATATGTGGAGCAAAGCTGATCAAAAGTTGGGATGCTCTATATGTACAGTATATGCACAATGTTTCATTCATACCTACCTACAGGTTATCCAGTAGAGAGATGGTGTTCAGTATGTGTTGTATAATGTATCAAAAATTTACTAGGATACAATATGATATATAGTGCTGATATTAAGCAATATGTGGTGCTATAGGTAGGGTTGGGTGCACCTCATCTGGAAAATCATTAATGTGATGGCAAGGGAGTGGCATGAGGACTGTGAGGGGTGGCAACACCAAAGCAAACAAGCATTGAATCATCTACTTAATCTATACTATATCATCTATACCACATCTATACTTACTATAATTAAAAACAAAATAGTCGCAAGCGGTAATCATCGGGGTCCAAGCACCAATGCCCATGTGGATTATTAGCGATCCAACTTAAAATTAATCTTATGATGTTTTGCTTTTCTTTTTTATAAATATTATGTTTCAATTTAAATCCAGGGCTCATTAATAGTTCAACACTGGTTTGTTTTTGAATGTCTCTACCTTGGTGCTTTTCATGTAGGTACAGTATGTTAGATGTTTTAATCTTCAGTTGTGTGAATGGCACACAATTTCTACCTTTGTATCTCTTTTAGATATATATTGTGCTTCATCATACTTCTCTAGTTGTGTTGAAGGTTTATTGTAGTGACATAAACAGATAATTTGTATCCTCTGTATCTTGACAGTACGATTGTGTTTATGTGGTTGGACAAACTCATGCGGTCAGTTTACCACATGGTTTAAGTCTTGTTCACACCAAACTAAAAAGTTGTGCCACATGTATTGGTGCAAACAAATTATAATTGTTACCTAATTGTGGACTGATTAGCTATTGATCACCCTGAGTGGTACTTTTTGGTACTTGTGTGTGGATGTTGTTGGTCAACATTTGCTCTCTTTTTATGTAACTGAATGTCTGCACTGTGATAGTAAAGCAAAAACACCTACATTATGTGGACAAAATGTTCTCGCTGCAGTTCTCATGAGAAAAAATCTTTCACTAAATAAGTAAAATAACATATCCCTTTATTAAAGGGATTGTTCTGCCAAAAATGAAGATTGTCATGTTGCTCTAAATATGTTTGACTTTCTTCTGCTGAACACAAAAGAAGAAAAAATGAAGACAATGAATAAGAACTGGACCTAAAAAATAATAATAATATATTTACTTGTTATTCACTGATAATCCAGTCATCTAACTGCTGCACACTGATCTTTGAAACAAAATCAAATCAAGTTGATTCCGAGAACTGATTCTTTTTGATGAGAACAAATCATTCAGAACAGTTTTAAGAATTCACAGAAAAAAAATAGCTTGATTCATTCACAAACATGACATTGCTTTCATGAATAGCCAAAGAGAGCATAGGCTGATCTTGAAATTTTCAGTGAATAATGACTATTGTGCATAACTTTTATGGTACTTTCATTGTGCTTTTAAGTCCTTTTTGAAGCTTGAAACCATTAGTGGAAAACATATACTGACAAAATGTATACCTTGAATATTCCATAACTTGTATATATCTGCCAAATGTATGCAATGTTAAGTGCAAATGTTTCTGTAGGGGTTAGGGGTATAGACAATATAGTTAGCTCAGTATAACAACAAAAGAAGTCAATAGACAGTTTCTACCCTGAAAGGAAAAAACATTTAAATGTACTGTGTGTGTGTGTGTGTGTGTGTGTGTGTGTGTGTGTGTGTGTGTGTGTGTGTGCTTTTGTTTATATTACATTGTGGGGACCAAATGTCCCCATGATGTAATATAAACCTGAGTTCACCTACATCGTGGGGACCAGCCAGCGGTCCCCACAATGTAAATGGGTTTATAAATCATATAGAATGAGTTTTTGTGAAAAAGTAAAAGTTTGCACAGTTTCCTGTGAGGGTTAGGTTTAGGGGTAGGGGCAGGGTAGGGGGATAGAATGTACAGTTTGTTCAGTGTAAAATGCATTGAAGTCTATGGAAAGTCCCCACAATTCACAAAAACAAACATGTGTGTGTGTGTGTGTGTGTGTGTGTGTGTGGATGGATGTGATCATCGTGTCCATCACAGCTACAGTAAACACTGGTCTGGTTCAGTGTCTCATTTGAGAATGACATATGAACAGCAACCGAAGGTCATTAGTGAATGACACAGTCACAATCGACTGTTATATAACCCTAAGCGTGCCCTAAGAGACCCCACACATGAGAGGGAGTGAGAGAGCACGCATTAGTAAGCTAGAGGAAAATGAATGGGGAGAGATATATTAAATATGAAGTAGGAAAGGGATTACGGAGTGAAGCTGCTGGAGCATCAGGACAGAGGATTTTTGCTCAGGAAACACAGAGTTATAGCCACATCTGTGAGCTCTGATTTGTGAATATCATGCATATATGTGAATAGGAGAAATTTCAACACTAGAATCGCTGTTTTGATAGAGGCAGTGTTATGAGTCCTGTTGTAAATTTCAAAGAGCAAGTTTCTTGTTTGTTTACTCTTGAACATGCATGACATTAGCTAGGCCACGTGCTTTTGTATGATTTGACCTAAAGATTTTTATGATATAATCCCATGTGTTTTTGTATGATTTGAGCTAAATATTTTATGATAATCAAAGTATACATCTTCTATACATCTGAAGTAGGCCTAAGACTTGGGGGACAAGCTTCATTTTTTTCATTGAACACAAGTTTGAATTGATTTGAACATGAATTGATTTGAAGTGAATAAGAGCTGAAGAGTATAAGATTTTCTGTGCTTCACAACTTTTTTGATCTGTTCCTCACACAAAGCTATCGCTTCTTGAAATATAGTAGATGTGTCTGCTTTTAGGATGCTTTTATTGGGCTTTTCTCATTTTTTTGAAGATCTACTTTTTATTTTTTATTTGAAAATTCTGTGTAATATTATCTTTTCTGTTTTATGGACAAGAAAATCATGGTGCTTGTGCTTCTTCTGTTCATTCAACTAAGGACATATATTTTACATTGATGCACCAGCCAACATTATTAGGAGTTGAACCCATGATTTTTTTGTTCAACTACCAGTAGATCATGCTATGATCTAGTAGTTCAACTACAGATATTGTTGATGGGAGTGTGTGGAACAGACTCTGGGTTTCACCCTCTGCTGACATCAAATCCTACATATGACTGAGAGTCTATTTTAAGTGTGTGTGTGTATGTACATGTGTGTGTGTTTATCCCACGTGCTCCCGTCTTACGGCTCTGACCCATTTAACACTGAGTTTTCCAGTCATTACAAAGCAGTTGTGCTGACATCACAGGCACTTCCTGTCTATTTGTCTTCAGTATTCTGTTTTTCTCAATCTAATTTAAATATGCAGTGTTAGAGTGTTATGAGATATTATAAGTTATAATGATAATTGATAAATTGAAAATAAATCTTTTTGATTTTTATTATTTTCTTTTCTTTTTTTGAGTTGGATTATGGCTTTATTTGTTGCATAATTTAAAAAATAAAAAAGTCAATCTGTAAAAATAAATACAAATCGGACCTATGCGCAAACAGTCTTTCCCAGTAACAGGGTCAGAACTCATTCCTTGGTGTATAGCCTGTTATGTAAATATGCCAGGTATTTAAACACTGGTAAGCATACTTGGAATTGGCGAAGTCACACAATCTGAGATTGCCCCCTATACCCTTAAATAGGGCACTATTTGAGGGAACAGCCATTTGTAGAGGTATCCAAAACCATAGTGGATGTTATCGAGTGCACTCAATCAATCCCATAATGTACCGCAATATCGAGTGTACCAACTGATGTACCTCAACGGCTAGCAAATATCCATAATGCATTGTGGGGCTAGTGCCAAATGAATTTCTGTGTCTCACCAGAAGATGGCGCTTGCAACTGAATCATCCATCCATCCATCCATCCATCCATTTTTCAAATTGCTGGCCCAATGTGGGTACAGCATAACATTATACAGGTATAAATTCCTTTTGAATTGGTTATATAGTTTAATTAAAGTTTATACATGCTAGATTCCATGACAGAGTTCAAGATAAATGTTTTCATTACTACTGAAGCTTCCATTTTGCTTAGTTTCAAATGATTATTAAACAGCAAGCACAAACTATACAAAAGCGGAAGCCACTCCGGCACACTCAGTGTCCGAATTCACTCACTCGTTTACATTCACTCCTTCAAGTGGACTAGATTAGTGGAGTATTGTAGGGAATAGTGAATGAGGTACAGGGGCCGATTTCAAACACAGTTATGGTTAACATGGCTAGTCCATGTGGTAATTATATCTGGCAGGAAATCCAAACGTCTGCCTTACATTCATTGACCTCAGACATGGCTTATCATTTGAAACATGTAAGTTGTTGCCTAATGTTAGCTACTTTGCATGGTGGCTCGGTCTAATCTTAACCTAGATAAATGTGCGCTATTATTAGGTGCACATCCAAGTGTTCATGCAAAGTGTGGAAGCTAAATTTGTACCGCATACTTAACTTAACATGTATTTCTCTCTAAAGGAGTTTCATCTTTGCAGTCGACACTGATTCAGAAATGGCTTAAATGAGCAACTAACTACTCGACTAGAAAAATCTTTAGTCGGGGGCAGCCCTATTACTTAGTATGTCTTACAATTTTGATTAATGACCTAAAAGTAGGTTTACATTGCATTTTAACTCCTACATTCAATGTGGTGTCAGACTTTTGAACCCCACTCTATATTGAATGGTTTTATGATGTGATAGATAGACATGATTGAGTCATGACAGCATGTGTGTGTCTGTTGCAGCGTCACAGTTCTATGTCTGTTAGGGTTAAGTAATGAGATTAAGAGATGAGAAGTTCATCGCCTTCTCTTTGGCAGCACACACAGAACCCTGACATGAAAATGCTGATTCAACCATATAAATCTGACAATCATGACAATTTGCTATATTACAACCCCAAATCAAGAAAAGTTGGGACATATTGTAAAGGACGGAACACACCAAGCCGACGCCGACGAACTAGTGGCGATGAAAGCAGACTGCGGGGTTGGCTCACGTCGGCAGTGTCTGTGTCCAAAGTTGACCTGACACACCAAACCAACGCTCGACAGCCGACGGCCAAGTAGCACGTCCGTTCTGTGCCTGCGTAAAATGAAATGCCTTTCTGAACCAGCAGGTGGCAGTATCTGAACAGCCAAATGAATGATCAGATGGCCCGACGGACCGACGAGCTCCGACGCCGATTCAACATTTCGAATCGGTCAAAAAAAAGCCGACGAGGACCAACTTCAGCCGACGGTGCGGAACACACTGAGAAAACTTAGTCGGCCGACGAACAAAATCTGCCAGACGGCCGACCATCAGCTTGGTGTGTTCCTGCCTTAAAACGCAATGAAAATCAAGAATCTGTGATTTGTTAATTCTTTTGAATCTTTATTTAACTGACAAAAGTAAAGAAAAGATTTTCAATGTTTTCACTGACCAACTTGATTTGTATTTTGTAAATATAAACAATTTTTGATTTTGATGGTTGCAACACTCTCCAGAAAAGTTGGGACAGAGGTACGTTTACCACTGTGTCACATCACCTTTCCTTTTAATTAAACTTTTTAATCATTTGGGAATTGAGGATATTAATTGTTGCAGTTTTGCAAGTGGAGTTTTTGCCCAATCTTGCCTGATACAAGACAGCTGCTCAACAGTTCGTGGTCATCTTGGTCTGATTCTCCTTTTAATCCTCCTTGGTCTGATTCTCCTTTTAAGGGCCATTCATTTTCAATAAGAGACAGATCTAGACTGCAGGTGTAGAGTGTCTACGAAACCACTCTGTTGAAACACGTGCCGATTGAGGCTTGGCAGGAAAGTTGTCATCTTGAATGGCAGTATATGTCTCTGTACAATCCCAATATATGCCTCCACGTCAGTGGTACCTTCATATGCAAGTCACCCAATGCCATTTGCACTGGTGCACCCCCATGCCATAACAGATGTTTGAACCTGTTGCTGATGAAAGTCTGGATGGTCCATTTCTTCTTTGGGACTGAGAACTTGATGTCCGATTTTCCCCAAAAACAAGCTGAAACGTGGGCTCATCTGATCACAGCACACATTTCCACTGTCTTTTGGACCATCTGAGATGAGCTCAGGCCCAGAGAACTCGCCGGCATCTCTGCATAGAAATGATGTATAGCTTTGTTCTTGTGTAACAGAGATTCACAACCCAGTCTCATTAGAAAAACATACCTGTGGGAACATTTCGCGAGTCGCAAAATATGTACCAATACGTACATATCACTGCAGTTTCAAGGTGAAATGTCCACTGAGTGGCGCTAAAAGCATGTTCATTTTTTTTTTGCCGGAACAGATAAACATGAATATGTGAATATGGTACGTTTTTATGACATTGTTTTTTATACGAATCACCACATTTCTGAATTGAAATTTGCACTCCATTGCATTTTAAAACAACATACCACCAACACTACACCTAAACTTACCCGATAGTGTTAACAAAAGCAAATGTGACATAAAAAGAATCCATAATCGTGCCGTTTTAGCTAGTTTAGGTCTCTCTTTGAGCTCTCTTACCGTGACTCGCCTTTCATGGGATTCGTACCCAGGGCTTCCTCATCTTAAGTACAACTCCGTATCAGCTGAGCTACCGAGCAAGCTTGTTATGTCAGAAAAACGAAACATATGGAGGTGGTTAAGCGATGCAAAGTCCAAAATATATTCATTTACAAATTGTGCACTTTGGTAAAAAAGCGTTTTTAAGTCATAACATAATATTGTGCAAGGAGACCCCGTAATCGTAACTGTGTATGAAAACGATTAAAAGCGTTTGCCGTTGTACTGCCTCTAGCGTTCATTTCTGTTGGAAACTGCAGTGATATGTATGCACTCTGCTCTGGTACGTATTTTGGTGACTCGTGAAAATGTTCCCACGACTTTCCTATGAGACCAGGTTGGAGATTCAAGTAGAATTTGATGCAGCGGCAGACTGTGTTAAGTGACAATGGTTTTCCGAAGTACTCCAGAGCCCATGTGGCTATATTTAATACAGTAGCATGACTTTTTTTTTCGTGCACATTCAACAGAAGTTTCCTGTCTTGCCCTATACGGACTGAGACTTTTATGGATTCCCTGAATCTTTTTTACAATGTTATGTAGATGGTGGAAAACCTAAATACTTTGCAATCTTGCATTGAGAAATGTTTAACTTAAATATTCTGTGATCTTTTCACTATTATTTTGTCTCTGTCCCAACTTTTTGGAGTGTGTTGCAGCCATCAAAATCAAAATTAGTTTATATTTACAAAATACAATTAATTTTGCTAGTGAATTTTTTTTTTCTTTTTACTTTTGTCAGTTAAATTAGGGTAATTAAATTAGTTTTGATTTTATTGCGTTTTACAAAATGTCCCAACTTTTCTTGATTTTGGGTTGTATATGAAAATCGACTCCATTTAAGTTATTCATAGAAGCTCATTCTCTGGGTTTTGAAAAATACAATATTCATAGCATGTGGGAAGGAGTGTTACATAACAGTTTCTAGTGAAGACACATCACAGCTGAGGATTTCTTTTCCTGCATTATTTACTCTTAATTGCCCAGCTTAACACCAGCCTGCTCTGAAATTAGCTGTTCTCTTTTACTGTTATTAACATCCCATGTTTTCTGTCTCTTATTTCCTTTTCCTCCCTACGGGAGACATCATGTTTTGTAAGGTTTCTAGAAAGAAATTTGAACTGGCCATTAGCATCACTTATTAATGTGTAATTAAAGGGTTCACCCAAAAATGAAATTCCTGTCATTATGTACTCACCCTCATGTCGTTCCACACCCGTAAGACCTTCGCTCATCTTTGTAACACAAATTAAGATCTTTTTGATGAAATCCAAGAGTTTTTTATCCTATTTTATCCCCAATACTAAGTCAGTGTTCTGATGTAAAACCTGAAAGCATTGTAGAGAATTTGTTGAATAAAGTAGTTTTTTGTTTTGTTTTGTTTTTTTGTTTTTTTTGCACACAAAAAGTATTCTTGTCGCTTCATAAAGTTTGAACCACTGTAGAGATGTTCACTATTTTAACAATGTTTTTACTACTTTTCTGGACCTTGAATGTGGTAATTTCATTGCTTTCTATTGATTATAAAAAAAACCTCTTGGATTTCATCAAAAATATCTTAACTTGTGTTCCGAAGATGAACAAAGATCTTACAGGTTTGGAATGACATATGAGGGTGAGTACTTAATGACAGAAATTTCATTTTTGGGTGAACTAACTCTATAAGGCCTGTTACTTACATAGTATAAGATCAACCAGATATCAGTAAAGTTGTATGATGTATGATTACTTTTTTTAAGCAATTAGACTTACGATATTTGCCTTGCAGTTAATAAAATGAACAAAATTGAAGGAGGGACCCAAGTTGTATGTAGGTTATAGAATATGAGAGAGTTCAGAGCAACATTTCAGAACACCTTTCACATTTCAACAACCACATAGCAACCTAGCAAGCTTGTTTTGTATGGGCAAGCACCTCTCACATTTCTATAGAAATGTATAAATGTAATTTTCTCTTCACAAACTACAAAGTGATAAAGAATCATTGGTTGCTTGTCAGATTTGTCCGCTCACTGTGGCCTTGACTCATAATTAGTATGACAGTAGTGCCGCTGGCAGGAACTGTGACAGCCTGTAAAATATCAGCTGAAGAGCGGGACAGAATTAGGCCAGTGAGTGGGCCAACATTGATCCAGAGCTCTTTACACAGAGGATAGATAGACAGAAGAGAATGAAACAGCAGAAAGAAAACAAGAATGTTAAAAGAGAATATGTGAAAATGACTTTCATTATACCTCTAAAAAACTCATCAGTCTTGGTAGTTTGCCCCCAAAAGAAGTGCCCCATACATTGTAGTGATAAATGCCAACAGAAGCCTGGTGCTCAAATGGCCTCAACCTGCTGGGGTTTTGTGCTATTTACAGAAACAACATGCCGATGTCATTTCCCTCAGTACTCCTCTAATTTTGTTCTTCCCAAACTCTGAGAGACTGTCTCTTATTTACTACACCCACACCATCTCCTCCGCTTTCTGTTTCTTTCAGGCAGGTTACTATGCGACAGCGGCATTCACTTAGGGGTTTATTGTTGCACTGAAAGGCTGCCGCTGACGCAGAGAGAGAAAGCTTATGTTTCCTCTCAGAGGAACGAGAGGTTCACTGCTGTGAAAGGCAGCTAACATCACAGTACAACAATACACCAGCCATGTCTCAGCCCTTGGCTCTCAAAACCAAGAACAGTGTCTCTGAGATCTCACCATGAATAATTAAAGATTGGTGATGACAGCAGAATAGTCCACCCAGGCATTTGTTTGCTGGAATATTGTAGCTTTGACATTATGAGTTTAACTTTATATTAATGGTCTCTTCAACCATAATAATGGATCATGTCTCAATGGCAAAGTCCTCAATTGCCAGACCCCGTAAGATCAAATACCAAACTCCCAAAAGACCAAGACTAATAGACCCCTTAAGGCCTAGAGCCATTAACTCCCTCGGGTCGGCGGTCACGCCGGCGTGATCACCGCGTTTTTTTTCTAACCAGTGTGAAAGAGACTCAAAATACTCCGTCAATGTTGCACATACAATTAAGAGCTATACACCATTTTAATCTGTGGAATATCTTCTTTTATTTGTGTACACTCAGAGTAAAAACAAAATGTTGTGCTTTTTGTAAAATAAAGAAAACTAACATGATGCGTGATCTCTCGTCTCCCTCTGAACAAAGTCCAATCTGATAGTTCTCAGAAAATGAACTGTAACTTAGTGAATACTAATCACAAAAAAATTAGACTTATGTCTAAAAAACGTTGAAATGTCAGGTTTTAAATCGTGTAAGTCAAATCGAAAACAAACCTTCTGTGTTTATGTAATCTGTATGAAAAGAGAGCCATGTCAGAAGTCCTTGATTCAGCTCATTATCCGCTAATGCGGCCACGCCCACGGAGTCAGCGCTATTCAGAGGCAAATTCGGTCAATACATGCATTCATCGTCTCAATCGTGTATTTATTGTCTTGAAAAGTGTTTTGAATAGCCATAGTTAGCGATCTCTGGCCTCTGTTAGTTCAGTTATTTCCTGGATTGCCTATTCTTCTTTAGCATTGGCATTTGTGGACTAAAAGTGCACAGAGCGCCCTCCGGCTGCAAGTATGAATTGTAAACACAGTATCCAGCGTTCACAGTGATGAGAATAAATAATGAATAAATACTCCTCTGTATAGAAAATTGACATAAACATGAGAATCCATTAATATTTCTCCAAATGTGCATGCTTTTAAGCTAAAAGCCTATATGAAATGCCATAGAGGTAACATAACTGTTCAGACACTTTGTATCATAGAAATGCATTATATTTTAATAATAGAATACCATTATTTTAAATTGTAATATTGTAAATATTTCACAGTATTGCTGTTTTTTCTGTATGTTTGATTAACATTATGATGAGCTTGAGACATGATCAACAGAGGGTTTTTTTCACAGCCTATCTGACTGAAAGGCCTCATTATTTATGCAGGTCATTAGAGCTCTTTTATGCGATTCTTTTGTCTTCTCAGGTGAGAATCACCCATTATTCATGATTATTCACGCCTCCACGCATACTGTGTTTCTTGACCAAAGATGTTTTAGAAAATTTAAATCTCTCTATTGTTTTATATGAAGGAGTAGGAATGATAATTTTTACATAATTTTGAAGCAAAAACTCTAGTCTACAACCTCCAATACCCAGAAGTCTTGTGAACACAGATTTAATATATATTTTTTGGCTTTATTTCAGTGACTTAAGTTTTTTGTTTTTTTCAATAACCACGCATAAACGTTATTCCTTCAAAAATACAAACATGTACATACATGTTCCTTACATATTATTGTAGCCTAGTTTGTGCTGAATACAGTGTAATGACACTTTTTCCATTAATATGTTTATGAACAACTGAAAAAAGCACAAAGGTCAGGGCATGTCAAAACTTCTCCAGGCCCCAAATCAGCCTCAGACCCCTGAGGGTTAAAATACCAAAAACTAAGACCAATTCTAGACTACCAAAGACTCAGACTAAAGCAAAGACTTCTACAAAACTTAAAGATCTAGACTAATACCTGATTCCCTAAGACCCAAACCCATACCAGATCCCTTAAGACTTAGACCTGTTACAGACTCTCAAAGACTCAAATCAATACCAGGCCCCAAAACCCCAGAACAATACTAGACCATTACCTAAGGCCCTTACCCACACCAGTGTACCATACAATCTGACCCAGTCTAGAATCAATACCAGACCCCCTAAGATCCCCATATGCCCAGCCCCATACCAATAACAGCCCCTCCCTCTAAGGGTAGGGACACACCAAACCGTCACCGAAGAACTAGCACTGATGAAAGCCTGTGTTGTCACCTCGTGTCGCTTGCGTTGGGGGAAAAAATCTGTGCTTGGACACACCGAAAGGACTACAGGCGACTGTCGACTAGCACATGCGTTCTGCGCCTGTGTGTAAAGAAGGTAACTGTCTATTTAAGCAGATTTATTTGTCTATATTCATCATTCAAAAAGGGAAAGTGAAACTAAGACTGCAAGCATACAAAGCATAAACAAAGAATTCGTGAAAATATTTGTGCAGTGGAATGCTCAGGTTAAATGACGTAAAATTAGAACAGCCTTCTGTCTGTACCGTCATGACTTCTTTGCTTGCTTTCACCACTTTTGCTCTTATTCTCGTGCACTGACTCATTCGCTAAACTGAACAGCCAATCAGTGTTCTCTCTCTCATCGACAGCCTAATGGCGATTCTACATGTTAAATTAGCCACAAAAAAAAAAAAATGACGGCGTCCGACTAGAACCAACGGTGTGGAACACAGCGAAAAAATTAAGTCGGATGATGCACAACAACGGCCCAACATTGCCCGACAGCCAACTGTCGGCTTGGTGTGTCCCAGGCTTAAAACTCAGATACAAACACATAACAGACCACTAAAGACCCAAACTAATACCAGAAGCCCTAAGAGTCAGTAGACAAGGCCGAGACCTAACAACAAAATTAAAACCAAGACCTGTTGACCCAAATCCATATCAAACACCTGAAACAGAGAAAATGCAAATTTTTTTTTGCAGCATGTATTTCAACCACAGAGATATTTTGTATGGTGGCTCAGTTGCCTTTCTGAGCTTTTATGAAATCATTACAAATTCTCTTAATGGCTGAAGATGCCTGCTGGCCCGTGGTTGAGGCAATTATCACCTGTACAGCGGAAATAAACTGGTGTTGTCTGAGAAAAGTCATGACTCAGATCTAGACAAAAAAAAAGTGAATAATGAGACCCAGACCAAAACCAGTAATGAGTAATGTCAAACGAAGTCTATGTTTATTTGGTCTTTAAAGGTCTCTAGACCAAAACCACAAGATTTGAGCTCTGCGTAATAAAATAATCGGGCACAAACAAAGAAATGGTCATCCTATGCTATCTGAGAGCTTTTGATGATATCAAAGTAGAAAATGATGATTGATATTGTTTTAGTTAAAAGAAGTGACACTTGTTCTTCTGACTTTGATGTGCAGGAAGTAATATTTTCTTGTGTACCCACAGACAGATGAGCTACATCTCAGGTAGTTTCCAAGAAACAGGATGTTCGTATGGAATAGCAGAGAATATTGCCTTCTGCATTTGTCTTTAAAGACAGTATCTGCATGTCCCTTGACATTTGAAATCAAAACAACTAGGACAATGTTCCCCATTGGCATCATATAAAACAATATCAAAGTTAAACTGATACTATTGATGCAAGGAATAGATATTTTCTGAAAAATGTTTTGAGGAACCTGAACCTTGGTTCCTAAGGGTGCAATTCTGTTAGAGTTATGAATAGGTATCACAAGTAGTGGCTGATTTGAATAAAGATACACCAAACTCTTTGCACATGCAAATTATGAATGGAAAAAATTCAAATGGATCCATTTTAAACAACAGTCTGGTTGTTGACAACACTAAACTTGAGTCATGGAAGCGTCTGGACCAAATTACAATACCATGTTGAGTTTGGTAACATCACTATATTGTCTTCGTATTAGTACATGGCTCTATTTCAAACAACTGCTCAGTGTTGTGGAAAAGACCTTACAGAATGTGAACAGAATGGGCTAATGGTTTTGTCTGATGAATAGAGCTTTTGTTTCACCTCAATCAGTAGGGAACAGTAGTTTTCCTCTAGGTGCTTAATTCTCCTGCAGGGTTTAGATCCAGTCCGCTAAGCCTCATTTTGTGATTGTTGTTTTAAGGGTTGTAGTAATGGACCTACACAATCTATTTGATGCCAGATTCTAGATTCTACATTTCCTGCCATTTGGACTAGTTCACAACAGGCAAAACTAGCCACAAGTATTTGGTGCACCAAGAAGCAAAGTCGAATTTTAAGAACATTTTTTTTGTTTTGTTTGTGGAGTCAAATAAAATCACTGGGGCCTTGATGACTGAAAGCAACTATGCTCGAACATTAGAGGAACCATATTACTTCGATTATTCATGAGGTCTTGATACATCGGGCCAGGATGGAGGCCTATCTCTCAGATATGGAGTTATTCTGCGTTGGAATCACAGATGAACTCAAAGGCAACCTCAGCCTCAGTAAGTGGTCAACACTATTTTAGTCAAGCTCTTGATTCCCTTCTTCTTGCTGAAAGTGTTGATTTAAGGTAATAGTTCACACAAAAATCACTGAGCTTATTTCAAGAACAGAATCTGTGAGATCTGTGAATAAATCATTCAGACCAGTTTTAATAACAACTTAAGTCTGTTTCTCACACAAAAATATTTTGTGAAGACTTGGAATTACTTTAAAGTACATTGAATTGAATAATTGAAAATTGTAATTGAAAATAAGAGCAGCAATGCAAATAATCTGTTCCTTTTGTACTCTACAGAAGTGTGTGAGTAAGTGATAACTGAATTTTAGATGTACTATTTCTTTAGAGTCTCAATTCTGTATTACTAATTTGGTAGCACTTTATATATATATTATAGTAATTCCAATAATTGGGTACTATCCCTGAACCTACCCCTAAACCTAACCTTAACCCATGTAGTTAACCTACATTAACCGTACTTTCTGTAACACTTTATTTTAAGGTCTTTTAACTAGTTGCTTATTAGCATGCATCTTACTAGAATATTGGCTGTTTATTAGTAATTATTAAGCACATTTTAATGCCTTATTCTGCATGACCTTATTCTACATTCTTAATCCTACCCAATACCTAAACTTAACAACTACCTTACTAACTCTTAATAAGCAGTAAATTAGGAGTTTATTGAGGGATAAGTCATAGTTAATAGTAAATACATGTTCCCTATACTAAAGTGTTACCGTACTTTCTTAGGTAAGTACACTTTAAGTACATGGAAGTGCACAAACTGTAAAATAAAGTGCCACCACTAATTCTGCATTCTTCAGTTGCTTTTTAAAGATGTGGTATTTATGATAATTGATATACTTGTCTAGTCGGATCCACACATAACTCACTGGCTGAGAGCTTGATGGTGTGTTGTGACAACAGTAAAACAGGTCATGCCCAAAGCTATAGTCCCATGATGCAGTGCAGAGAGGCAGCATTACCAGAACATCAAACCAGGCCACTGGTCGATGCTAATTACACAAGCAGAGACCAAATGAGAGAGAAAATGATAAGAATGTTTGTTCTCAGTTAACAGGGAGCTGTTTGTTAGCTGTTAGCTTTGTTAGCTGTGTTGTTAGTATTTCTCCAGGCTAGGGTCATTCATCTCTGCTGTGCTCTTAATAGGTTTACATGAATTGCTGCCATGCTTAGTAAGAGCACATGTAAGCTTCCTAAGTCAAGCAACCCACAAGTGACCGCTTATGACCTTTGCTTTAGGTTGTGTTTGAGGTTGGTCAGCACACAGTTCTTCTTTAGGCCAGTGATGTTGTATACAAAATCAAGAATCTGATTTCAAAGAAAACTGGTCAGTCAAGTCACCTATTTATTTATATAGTACTTTATACAATAATACAGATTGTTTCAAACCAACTTCACTGTAATGAGGAAAATAACAATGAATGATGCTAACTTTATTAAAGTTAGTCTCCAATGGTATGCCCACAGTTGTTTGTTCCTTGCCTAACTATTATGAAATCATAAATTTGAATAGTTACTCTCTTTACATGTTGGTGTAACAGTTTCTATGTGGGCGGTTCTTGGCCAAAATAAGCTATAAATCAGACTTTATGCTGATGGGCAGAGATGGATGGGACTCAAAAACAGGCTCAATCCAGCACAACCCAACTGTGGATAATGTCCTGCTACATTAGCCATAACCTTGGCAGAGACTGTCCTCCTCCAAAAAATGACCCTATAGGTCGTTTTTTCAAGCACCTTATTATGACCTATATTTATGATTTAAAGTCATGCGCCCTCTAGTTGGCATAAAAATAATGACAGTGTCGTATTACGTCTGTCGTCATGTAATGACGTATGACCATCATTACCAGTCAAAATGCGTGTTCATTTAAATGCAGTGTGTGGACTTTTTACAAAGTCCCCTACCCACCATTTGTCCTATTTCCAATTATCAAATCTCATTTCTTTTATTAACGACTACACCTACCCCAACCCTAAACCTACCCTTAGTGATTTATAGTGCACATACACTTTATGAGCACATGAGTTCCCTGGGATCTGTCGTGGAAATTCTTAATACATATCTGACTTCACCACTGACAATTTAAACAACTCCTAGTTGTTTAATACAATACTACAGTATCTCGAGGTAATTCCCTGAATTCCTGAATACTTACAATACAATCCAATACTTCCCTGAAGTATGGTGACGGCGTCCCGTCAAGAAGCTACTATCACTACCTCAATCACACTTGGCTGTTACATTTGTTGTCTTTTGAGCATAGAATCTTCTATTTAGCTGTCACTACCTCAATCACACTTGGCTGTTACTTTTGTTGTCTTTTGAGCGTAGGATCTTCTATTTAGCTGCGCAGCATATACCTGACACGACTTCCAAGTTGCTCTTTGTAGAAATGAAGTTTTATTTACGGCCGGGAGATCACTGGTCACAACAACCAAGTGAGTCTCAATGAATAGAAATATACATGCACATTTAAGTCTTACAGTTGAGTAAAAATCAATGTCTTCATCACTGTGATTTGTTCTAGTGATTGGTTTGTAATGATCTAAGCTAATCATGTGACTGGTCTTTGACCTGAGCATCCTTAGTCTGCATTTTCTGTACATTTCATGTTGACATAAAATATTTCCATCACAGATCGAACCCACGATCGCATGATCGCGTGATTGCATATTGTTGTACATTACAATGCTCTACCAATTGAGCTACGCAAAACCCGAAATATGATGCAGATAAAAGGGTACAATGCATTAAAATGAAAGTGTCCTGTTGTCGATAGGGGCGCAACTTTAGTAAACGACATGGTCGTATTGGTTGGAGGACATGTTGCCTCGACAGGAGTATTATCTACTTGATATCGATTTCACTGTATTTTTGTTATGTTGTAAATTATTTAAGTTACAAAGGCAGCAATTAAAGAAACATACACAATAATGGAAAAAACATTATAAAGAGTGATTTGTTGGTCATAAAATCAAATAGCCTCATGTTCTTCAGAAACCAATTATTTATTTGGATTTGTTTTGAGATTTTACTGATTTTATTACCTCAACCTTTGCAGTACAGTGTTATTAATATAACATCTATCACCCACTATGTTTGGTTTGCACAGACAGCAGTAGAAGTGAGATGTGGTGGTAGGATGCAAGGAGGAAAGCTGCATAGACTAAGTAATCCATAAAAAGAATAATAATAATAATGAAAAAAACAATTTTAATTAAAGTGGCAAAAGAACTGAGAGTGGGCGTAATCCTGTATCGCCTATGTCAGGATCCGGGCGATGCGATATAAATGGGCCAGCCTGAGATTGTTGCAAGTCTTTGTATAATTGCTGCTCTCAAAGTGGATCTCTCAAAGAAATTTGTGGTGTGACTGTGTTGTTCTAGTAACACTCGTATGTTCCAGTGTGAAACCATTAGCAGAGGAAGTCAATGAGGTTTTATTTAGGGATTGACGGATGAGGATGAATACATAGAATGACCTCAAAGCCTTACACAGCTAGTCTGGTGTGAGTGTATGTAATAGCTCTGAGAGCTTCTGAATCTTTTATATGGTCTGATAGGTGGAGATGAAATTAGCTTATGTGTATGTGTGCTAATTTATCATGGTGTTCTGACTTGGAAATTGAGGTATGTGTATGCAATGTATTATATTTCTTTATTTGGGATAAATATTGTTTTTTATTGTAATTTATATTATATGCAATTTATATTTACATTTTGGTAAGTTGGTATGGATGAGAGACATTTTTCTGAATATGTTGATCTAAACTAGCCTTAAGGCAGGAACACACCAAGCTGACGGTTGGCCGTTGGGCAGTTTTTGTTCGTCGGCCGACTAAGTTTTCAAAGTGTGTTCCACACCGTCGGCTGAAGTTGGTCCTTATCGGCTTTTTTTGGCCGATTCGACATGTTGAATCGGTGTCGGAGCTTGTCAGTCCGTCGGGCCATCTGATCATTCTGATTGGCTGTTCAGCTACTGCCATCTGCTGGTTCGGAAAGGCATTTTATCTTACGCAGGCGTAGAACGGACGTGCTACTTGGCCGTCGGCTGTCGAGTGTCGGTTTGGTGTGTCAGGCCAACTTTGGACCCAGACGCTGCCGACGTGAGTCAACCCCGCAGTCTGCTTTCGTCGCCACTAGTTCATTGGCGTCAGCTTGGTGTTTTCCTGCCTTAAGAATGGCAAACAAGTATAGTACTTCTTAGATATAATATAATAACATTTACGAGCTCTGCATCCAGACTGCTAAGAGATAATGGGGCTGCATTTCCACTGCAGGTCTTGATGCTCAATTCCAATTCGTTGACCATATCCGATTTTTTTTTTTTTTTGATAAACAGCTTATATCTTCTTTTAAAAGTGACCCATATCCGATATCTGCATTTACACTATACACTTGCCGAAACAACCCAAGGTAGACGCACCGAACCAAAAAAAACTTAGGCCGAAAAGAAAGTAAAAATGGCATGATTTGCCATGATAATACAAGCTTTTGCTTTCCGAACCATCTTTAAAGGTCAGCAAAACATTGGCTTGAGCCTTTGACCTCTATTGCGCCATTGAGCCGTCGCTTTTTCAATGGCATATGACTTGCATTGACAGGGAAATATCCGATCTGTCTGCTTACATTGCAAATGCACATACAGTATCTGATTCATATCAGATTTATGTCCACTTATGAATGAGGCCTAAGAATATCGAGACTATCGGAATCCATGTGTTTTTTCCTGCTTACACATTTGTGGGTCATCCGATCTGTGTTGGGTCATTTGAACCATAATGTAAATGCAGCCTAACAGACATTATGATATTATAGAGAGGCTGCTGTATGTTCATTAATGTATGCATTTGACATCAAGTCCTAAATAAACGCAATGCGATAAGATTCCAGCGACAAGCTTTTTGTCTGACCACAACAGACACGACACGGCTACAAGATGCAACAAAATCAATCTCAAATCACAGTCAATCAGAAGAGTGAGTGGGCCGGCTCTCACAACAAAATGGATAAATACAATCAAATTAAGAACACAATCAAATGAATAACCATGAAGCCATTTTAACATTATTAAAATACATACTCAGGGGCTGAGTCATAGTCATGATCTTTGTCATGGAAACACGTGTTCACATAGAGTTCACAGTTTGAATGTTCTTGTTTCTTTTCATTTATTTTCAAGATCTGATTGTTGTTGCTTTCATTACGACTTTTAGTCATGCACAATGAAAAATGAATTAAGATTATACCTTTTAACACTATTCAAAGAACCTAAGATTATCATCTTTGGACACACAGTTTCTATGTTCTATGATGCTGCGGAAAAGAAACTTTTCGTTGTCATGTCAAAAACTCTGATTAACACTGACCTTTTATCGTGGGTTTGGCCCTTTGTGTCTGGTTAAGACATGGTATTTTGATGTGTTTACATTACATTAATATTCAAATTGAAAATGTAACAAGCAAGATGACTGCATTTAATAATGCAATACACTTTAATGCTAATGTTAACTTTCATTAAAATAATAATTAAAAGACGTGCCAGATTTCATGAAGTTCAGATTTCCTTGGCCTAGTTTTATAAAGTTGTGTCACAATTTATATGACAGTGCACAGACAGTACAGTACATTCAAAGATATGAAAAAATGATGTGATGCACTTATGTGCAAACTGAAAGGACAGTGCATGCTTCTTCATATCATGTTTTTGAACACGTGGTAATCTACTGACATAGAGTTATTCTATGATATTCTTTGGAGTAACATATAAATACAATGGTACATGAATATGATAATCATTTAGTAACATTGTATATATTTAAATGGGTCATGAACTACATTTTTACATCAAAACACATCCTAATTTAGAAGTAATAAGATATTTTCTATCCTGTTTTTGACCATCTATTTCAAACACTCCATTTTGATGGGCGTGCCACATTAAAGACTTGGAAGTAAACGCCCACTGCTATGATTGGGTAACAGATTTGCATATTAAAATAACATCCCTGCCATTACACATGTGGAATTGTTTTGAAAACTTCCGATGTTAGAAAATAGTTGAAACATTTGCCAACATTGTGAAACATTTATGCGTATTACATATGCTTTATAAGTCTTGGTTGTGGCAAATAAAGTTTAAGTACTTGGAGTTACCAGTCGACTTTACGGTGTTTCGTGTAAACGGAATTATGAATGAATGAGCCATTGCTTGTCACACTGTCGTTCTTATAGGCTGTTCATAGTTCATCATTTACAATAAAGTGAAAAGCGTATACATTGTCATTTGCAGTGTCGTGTTTTAGATAAAATGAAATGTGTTGTAATGTCTTACTGATGACAAAACAGTTGCTTAAGCTTTTATTCAGGATTACAGCAAATGGCTTAGATCAAAACATTAATATAAAAAATGTTCTCTATGTGCTTTCCTCTGTATCTGTGAATCCCCCAAATTAACCCCATAAATGCTGAAGCAAAGGACAGAACAGCAAATCACAACTATCACAAATATTCACAGTTTTACTGCAGCTCTACAGCATAAATACTCAGTACATATCAAACGATTTGTATCAAAGGAATAGTGACACATAGTAAAAACACTGTTTCTCACACTTGAGTGTTACGACATAACTGTCAGATCCAATATAGCTGGCACTGCATCATCTTTTATTTTCAGTCTCTCTAGAAAGCCTGCATTGAACTCTCGTTTAAAATGAATATGCAGTAAAATGAAATGAACAAACGAACAGTGTCTTACTAATGTGATCTGACTGAAACTGTTAAAAATAAAGTTCATCCATGCTTTCTTAATGTTATAATCACAAGGAAGGCAATGCAAAGACTGTGGTGATGGATTCTGTCTCGTATTTACTAATACATGACATGCCCGAATTGGTGGGTGGGGCTAAAGAGGCAATGATGTAGAAGTAGGTGTTGCTCTTCTGCAGAGGCAGTCTTTTGTCGCACTATTACTTCATAAAGTCATTTTCTGTGCTTTGTAAAGCTGTTTTCGGAATGAAATGGAAGTTTTGAGTTCTGAAACTTGCAGGATATTTTTATAGTACAATGACCTCTTATATATCAAAAGATCAAGGAAAATTTGATTTCTCAATTCTTGACCCTTTAAGGGTTAATTCACTCAAAATCCATATTCTTTCATTATTCTTTTGAAAAATTATTTTTAATGAAACCTGAGGAATATCTGTCCATCCAATGAAAATGTAGATAATCAAAACGTTCCAAGCTCCAAAGCTCCAAAAAGGTCATAAAGGCATCACAAAAGTAATCCATGCGACTCCAGTGGTTTCATCCAAATTTTATGAAGCGATGTGAATGTTTGGGTGTGAAAACAAAACAAAAATGAAGTCTTCACAAAATATCTTCACTTTCACATAGCTCATCTTGATGCGTGCTGTTCACGTGAAAGCTGACCTTTTGGAGCTTGAAACCAGAAATCTCTTTGGTTTTAGGTTTTAAAAAAATATCTTAATTTGTGTTCTGAAAATGAATGAAAGTCTTATGGATTTGGTACAATATGAGGGTGAGTAAATGATGACAGAATTTGTATTTTCGGGTTAACTAACCCTTTAAGGTACTACCATGATATCATTGCTTTACCATGGTGCAGCCACAGCTCTTTTTGGTAAGGACTGAATTAAGCACAAATTTAAAAAAAAAGTCGGACCCACTTTATATTAAGTGGCCTTAACTACTATGTACTTACATTTAAATTAATAATTTGCAGTGCTTCCCACAGGTTTGAAATATACTTGCGGTGGTAGCCGGGCGAAAAATCCTCCTATTACCCACGGCACAAAAATGGTCTACTACACGTGACAAACAAATAATGTGTGATTTTTAACAGTATTTTTATTTATTGAAATTAATTTTAATTACATAGCATAATACATTTAATTACATACTAACATTATGCATTATTATACATTGTAAATTATGCAAAATTACAGCATTTAAATGGTTCACCTTTTCCTATGTTTTCCTTGCTGTCATATAGTGTCTCTCTCAGTGAATGGGACACAGATTTTACTAGTAAAATTTATAAAAATGAATAATATATGTGTCAAATAATGTTCTTAGCCTTTTCTTCCTGTGGGGGAGACTACAATAATTTACTATGAATTAAATGGAAATCAAATTAAATACAATTTATTGTGTAACCAAAATACCAATAATGCCCAAAAGAAAAAGAAAAACTTAGCGTGTGACTTTTAATTATAAACAAGCCCGAAATACACCGGGACTCTTATTTTGAAATGTCTGTACTATTGCAGGCTGGTCCTTCAGATTCTTACAATCGTCTAAAAAGTTTTATATAAAGGCCATGAAGTAGACTTTGTAATAATTCATCAACTTGTGTTCATTAGCAATCGCTTGCCATAAATCTGCGCTTTTTATTGATTGAGAATCACTTTGAAGCAGTCTGAAGCGCTGTTGCGCGAGCTTGTAGAAAGCACAACATCGCCCCCTTGTGACTTTGCAAAATGCAGCGCCTGTGGGAATGTCAGCGGGAGTAAACAGTTCTGACGCACACATAACGAGCAGGTATGAAACGACTAGTTTATCGATCATGGATGGTTTCATTATCTTGCGTGGATATAAAAGTATAAGAGGATAAAAATAATAAAAGCAAAAATGTGTCTTCAAATATACTTGGGCGGCCGTTATTATATGTGGGCGGCCCGCCCAAGTAAAGTCTATGTGTGGGAAGCACTGATTTGATACAATGCACTTATTGTGTACATACATGTTTTTACATTGTACTTATATTTTAAAAACACCTGCATGTAATTACATCTGTAATTAGTTTCTGTAATTACATTTATAATTACACTGTTGACCCATCCCTTAACCCTTACCCCTATCACCAAAGCTTTCCCTAACCTTACCCGTATCCACCTCAATAGCAGCAAAAGTGTTTTGCAATTCAATATGAACCCGATAAGTACATTGTACTTATTTTTGATGTAAGTACATAGTAGTTAAGGCCACTTAATATAAAGTGGGACCAAAAAGTCTTTATATTCCTTCAAATTTCAACCTATACATAATGTATAAAAATAGCATAAGTTAAGCTTAGTTCAGTCTCCAGAGTCTGACTAAAATGCAACGTGTAGACATAATGGCTCGTATCTAGGGATGCAAAGAGGCGGAAAATTTCCAGAGAATTTCTGGAAACTTTCCAGGATTTTTGGAAACTTTTGGTAAAATTTGGAAAGTTTCTGGAAATTTACCGGAACATGTACTCATGAAAAACATCAGACATGATGACTCATATCTCTATTTATCTGTCTAGTGTTTGTGTGGTCATTCTGAAATGGCTCTGTTGTGTAGGATGGAGGACTATCAGCACTAAAGTAGATCGCTCCACTTCTGTTATTGGTGCCTGATGGCGACTCCTGTCTGTCTGCAAGGTGCTGTGAATCTACTGACAGATAGAGAGAGAGATCATGAAGCACATTGTGAAGGGCTATGATTACTAAGAGAGAAAGAGAATGATGGGAGAGGAGGAAGCAATATATATTTCATGACCTTCCCAGCATTCTTACTTTGACAGGCTTCATAGGCTTATCATTACAAGAATATGTTGCTAATTCATACCCGGCACCATAATTAAACAAGAAGTTACTAGAGGCCTTTCTATATTGTTAATGCAGTCAAAGTTAAAGGCTGTTGTTTTATTAGAAGAATTAACGACAACATCGTTTTATTAAGCAAATTTGTTAGGCGGCATCTTTCCACTTGAAGATATTGTCCCTGACATATCGGAAAAATGTTATGCAACAAAAACAATAAAAAAGCTGATGGAAATGCTGTATTAGCTATATAAGCTAAATGTTTCATTTAATACTGTAAAATCTGGTAACACTTTATTTGACAGTGCCGTAGTTACACGTTACTACATGTACTTACTATAGTAATAACAGTAAATTATGCATAATTACAAGTAACTAACCATAAACCAAACCCTAACCCTAACTGTAGCTCCATAGTAAGTACATGTACTTAATTAATAATACTCAGTACTTATTTGAGTAATTACAATGTATCTACAGCACTGTAAAATAAAATGTAACCTAAAATTTTGTTAATTAATTAAAACTAATTAAAATGAAAACTAATCCCTGACAATGTTCAAGAAATAGCTGAAAATGACACTTCAGCAGTAGCAGTCTATGGAAGCCACAGAATAAAATAATAAAAAAGGATTATATTTCACAATTTTGACTTTTCCGTGGATTTTGCCTGTTTTCCTCCATTTGTTCCCACTGTTTTTCTGCCACCACAATGCACATGTACACGCAACTGTGATGTCTGCTTCTAAATGGTTTATTCTAGCTTGTTCTATTCTGAATGATGGCTGAAACTTTGTACTGCTTGCACTTCTATTGTTTATTGCATCTTTAAGATGAATCGTTGTTGTATTCCTCAATTGTAAAAGCATCTGCTAAATGAATAAATATAAAATGAACTATTTTATCAAATGGTTTTGAGTATCGAGTTGTTAGCTTACAATTATACTATTAGAATCAACTGGGGGTGTCAGTAAATTGTCTTGTGTGATTTACATGAGTTTCAATTGTGTATTTTGGTTTTGAAATCAAAATGTTACACTAAACGTCCTGTTACGCACAATAGGCTGGTCAGACATTTGACAGAAGTATAGGTTCATTGTTGAAAGGGGGGTTTGTTGATGGACGATCAATCTTAGTTGAGGGTGTGTAAATGAGAGAATTTTTTGAACCATCACTTTAAATAACCAATATTGAGTTTAAACAAAAGTTGTAGTGCTGTAGATCATTAAACTGTTAGACTGCCTCAGAGGTCTGTCTGAAATCAGTTTCGTGAGGTACCTTCATGCGGAAACACTGCCTGCAGAGTCATTGCCTGTAAGGCAGCGAGGCAACAAGTCAGCTGCCTAAGTTTTCGGATGCAGCCTAAATTAACTCCTAATACAGAGTAGGGTCTAACTCAGCACAATAGGAATTACCAGTGACGTAAGTGTAATCTGATTGGCCTACTGCTTACAAAACACCAGTACCCACCATTTTTAAAAAAGCTGTGTACACACACAGTTTATAGCCTATATATTTACTCAATAAACTAACTTTACGAACATGGAAAACAGTGATAGATGGACCTCTCAACCTTTAAGCCTTTGTCACTTCAGAGTTCCTACTGGCGGTGCGAATGCAACCAGGAAAATGGCCCTATGGGAACATTTAGTTCTCAGGAACCACCCTGGTGGCTTGTTACTATAACTACCGAATAATTTTAGGAACTCAGTTATAGGAACTAGCCACTATAACTCCTCCGGGCCATGTTCCTGGTTGCATTCGCAGGATTGTGAAGTGGCCGACGATAGTGTCTTTAAGCGCAACATTTACAACTGGTGGATGGAAGATGCCATGATCAGAGCTGTGTTTGTTGTGTGTCGTGGGTTTCGTGATAACAGAGATGGAATATAAACGCATAATTTTCATGACTGAAAGAGCAAAAATTGGGGCTAAGAGACAAAATCTCCTATGATAACTTTCAGTATTACAAAGAAAAGAACACAACCCTGCAGACAACAGGTAAATGCTGTTATTGCTGTTCTCCATGTTCGTGAAGTAAATATGTTTACACAGCTTTTTAAAAAGACCCTACTCTGAAGTAGGAGCTAACATAGTTCCCCCAAAAGGAGTTCCTAGAACTAAAATTGTTCCTAGTTCCTGCAAACATGGCAAAATCTGGGTACTTCAGCCAATAGTTCTTGGAACTATGAAAAGGTTCCTCCAGTGTGAAAGCCCCTTTAGAGAGAAAGAAACTATGAGAATCTGGAAAAAAAAGATTATTGAAAAATAAAAATTAAAAAAAACATGTAGACCAATAGCAGTGTTGCCAAGTCTGCAGGTTTCATTGTTTCCCCCCACCTCCCAGTTCAGTTACCTATACAATTCTGTTGATGTTTTGATATGACTAACATATAATTTCAGCACTTCAGTCAACATATTCTGAAGTTCATAGACTGATCACAAACACATTCAGCCTTTGAGTAAGAAAATAGAAGGCAGAAATATATGATTTTCCTTCTGAAGAGACAAGAAGATCAATGTAGACAGAATGTTGATTTTGTAGTATCATAATCAGTCTATTCTCAGTGTGGCCTGCCTATAATGATCAAGACAGATCTGAAGATGTTGCTTGCTGTTGATTATAGACACCATGGCTTGGTACATTGGGTGATTTGTCCATCCACAAAATTAAAAAAACTTTGAAGCACCCTTTCCTTAAAAAAAAAAAAAAAAAAAAAAAAACAGCAAGAATTTTGGCACGAACAATTTAATTTGTTCTGTATTTGATTTTCTCGCTATGGGTGTTGTGGGAGGTTTTCAGAGTGTTACGATGCTAACATTGTCAAGATGTTATGAATGGTTGTTGACGTATTGCTGTGCAGTTTTTATGGTGTTCTGAGTGGTTGTCATGGCATTGTGGTTGCTAAAGCCCCGGGTATACTTCACTTTCCGCACCCGGACGTGTCTCGCGCACAGTGGCGTCCGCGCATCTTTCAAAGTATACTAAACCACGAATGCGCGCGGATGACTGAGTTCGACACATGCGCAGTACAATTTTTGGTCCCACTTTATATTAAGTGGCCTTAACTACTATGTACTTACATCAAAAAACAAGTACAATGTACTTATTGGGTTCATATTGATTTGCAAAACACATATGCAGCTATTGAGGTGGGATATGGGTAAGGTTAGGGAAAGCTTTTGTGGTATGGGTAGGTTTAAGGGTAGGGGTAAGGGTTAAGGGATGGGTCAACAGTGTAATTATAAATGTAATTACAGAAATTAATTACAGATGTAATTACATGCAGGTGTTTTTAAAATATAAGTACAATGTAAAAACATGTATGTACACAATAAGTGCATTGTATCAAATGATTAATTTAAATGTAAGTACATAGTAGTTAAGGCCACTTAATATAAAGTGGGTCCCAATTTTTTTCTATACTTTTACCAGACATCATGTCATCAACGGGACATTCGCTGGGCAGGATCGGAGAAGAAAAATAGTGCATCCACCATTGCAGCATAGTTCAGAAGATACACCAAGTGAACAGGAATCAAAAATGATGTAGAAGGCATGCTTCTGAGTTTACTCGTCTTGTTTTTGAATCTCTCTTTACACACTCTTCTTCAACGACTGCACATTGTGCTCAGTACTGTGCGTATTGCCACCTAATGGACTCTTCTGCTTGCGCATGCGCTGTTGCACGCGCACTGTGCAATGAAAATTACGTCATGCGGGCGGTGCACGAACGCGGACGGCCGAAGTATACCCGGGGCTTAGGATGTTCAAAGTGGTTGTTAGCATTGCTAAGGTTTTCAGAGTAGCTGTTAGCATCTTGCTGTGCAGTTGCTAAGGTGTTCTGAATAGCTGTTACCTCCTTCAATGTAAAGCCCAAAGTATACTTCGTTTTTTACACATACACTAAAGCAGGACTCTGTCCTGGAGTGCCACTGTCCTGCAGAGTTCAGCTCCAACCCTAATCGAACATGCCTGAACCAGCTAATCAATAGCCCCTTTCACACAGCAATCCTGGTAAATTACCGTAAAATTACCAGAATGACTTTACCAGTAAATACACAATCATGCTGTTCATGCAAGCAACGCTGTTGTGGCTTTTTACGAGTAAGAGACCATTCACACACCAGCACCAAAATACCAGTAAATTCTGTGATGTCAGTCATCGGAAATGATCTTTAAACATTGCGCTGTTGTCTTCATTCGCCCATATGAGGAAAAGCTAACTGTTCAATTTGGCAACATTTTGTCTAAGTCTCAGTGACAGACATAAGGGAACGATCAAACAGAATGCGTTTTTGCTCTTATGAAAAAGAGGTCTGGGTCTCGAGCTCGACACCTTGAAAAAGCTGTGAGATGTGGCGCAACGGTCAAAGATGTCCATCTAGTGCATATATTGACATAGAAAAACTATCAAAAAGCAGCGGAGCTTACTGTAAACAGCGCAGAGTAATCACATCATCTCCATAGTAACTTTTTGATTGGCCCAAAGCAAACTTCTTACGTCAACACGTTCTGACTTTGTACATGCTCATACCGCTAATCTTCATTCTTTGTTCACTCACAGCATCATACCGGTAATTTACTGGTAATGTTACAACTTCCCTTACAGGTGAATTGCCAGAACTGGTTTACTGGTGTTTTTGAAAAGGTCCTGTTCACACATAATCAAGAATCTGAAGTGTGCATATGATGGACACTTTATTATCACATGTGGCCATGGTAGAGGATTTATGAATGGCATTGAAGTGACGCAACAGTCGTAGGTCAGTGAGAACATGATGGATGTTGTATGTATGAATTTCATTCATACTACACATATTCACACTTTAGAACGTACTTTCTGCTGTATGTGTAAGCTAATCGTTCCCATCAAAACTGAAGTATACTTTATAATTTTTTTCATTTGTGTTTTTCGCATACAGATGATGACATTGTCAAAACGATCCCCACACAGATCCACGAAAACAATTAAATACTCTGTATTATGCATGCCAGGCCAGTAGTTGGCAATGTCACTTTGTAAAGAAACACTATGCGACTGGACACGTTATACAAATGTGCATGACGTCCAGTGATGGGAATAACAGCATTATAAATAAACGCCGTTACTAACGGCGTTACTTTTTTCAGGAATGAGTAATCAAACGAATTACTTTTCCCCCCGTTACAACGTCATTACTATTACTGTCAAACAAATGCTGTGTTACTATAATTGAGCTCACTGAAGTGGTTTTCATCCGAGTAATCTCTCTCTCAGCCATAGGACCTGCAAAGTTGTATTCTCTGGTGTGTGTGTGTTGGGGTGGTACACATGTTAACTGATGACAATTGTGGTGTGTGACTAGAGATGATAGACCTGCAAAGCGTTTTGTTGTAAAGAAATAGTACAGGTTAGTACACAAATATAATTTTAAACTTATAATAATGTTTGATGCTCCGTGTGTGTGGGTGTGTGTCAGAGCATGGGAGCGGAGCGCGAGCTCAAACCAGAATACCCTTTGTGACATGCTGGATCGAAAATATGTGAAAAAAGTTTTTTCTAGTCGGCTAGTAGTTGTTCATTTAAGCCATTAGTTGACTAATCACATTTATATTAATTTGATTTCTTAAATGGGTCAGTGACAAATATGGTGCGGCAAGATGAGAAATTAAAAAATCTTTTAAAAACCTGTTTTAAAAGCATGCATCAGGTACGTTAAAATGTATATAGTGTGTCTAAGTTGATTTTATGTTGATAAAAATGACATTTGCACAATTTTTTACTAAAGTTAAGAATGAATGTACCTAAAAATGTCAAATGGTGTAACCGCCAAAGAATGAGAATTATTAAATATTTTATCCACCTAGATGGCATGTAAGCTCACTTATAGAAATATATACTTCAATTTAAAATATCAAATGAAAAATAATTTTATTAGAGTTATCTCTAAATGTAAATTTTAATGTGTTTTTTGCAATATTTGGTGGGACACATGCTGAAAACACATCTGTTTTCTAAATAATCTTTGACAAATTATGTTAAAATTGTTTAAAATCATGTTATTACACTAAACTAGATGATTACATTTTATTCCACATTAATTTTTCTGTAAATAATTATATTTTTTATGAAAAATAGTGGTTACACCAATTGACACAAACCAGTTACACCACCTGACCATGTTACTTCTACAGCCAAAGGCCATTGTTTGTTGAACAAATTGACACTGAAAATCAAGCATGACAGTCAGCAAGTTAAGTTAAGTGGTTTCAGTGATGAAAAACAACATCTGACAACAAGAAATAATCATAGTACTGAACAGTGAAATCATGTCTCATATATTTTCCAGTTAAAGGGTTAGTTCACCCAAAAATGAAATTTCTGTTATTAATTACTCACCCTCTTGTCATTTCACACCCACAAGACCTTCGTTCATCTTCAGAACACAAATTAAGATAATTCTATCTCCCATAGAAAGCAACGAAATTACCCCTTTCAAGGTCCAGAAAGGTACTAAAGACATCGTTAAAACAGTCGACGTGACTGCAAAGGATCAACCTTAATGTTATGAAGAGACGAGAATACATTTTGTGTGCAAAAACAAAACAAAAATAGTATCTTTATTAAACTATTTTGTCTCTTCCCTGTCATTCTCCTATGCTGTTGACATGGTAAACACAGTGCAGAAACTCCAGGTTTTACGTCAGAACACCGGCTCATTATTGGCCGGGCCCTGTGTCAGTCTCACACGCATGCGCTGTGCTGATCACGTGATCAGCTTTGGCCAATACTGAGCTGGCATTCAGACATAAAGAAGGAAGGCTTCACTGTGTTACTGTGTCACCTGCGTGAGGATAATGACAGGAAGAGAAAAGATTGTTTATAGTCATAATTTTCATTTTGTTTTTGCGCACAAAAAGTATTCTCATCTCTTCATAACATTAAGATTGAAACACTGCAGTCACGTTGACTGTTTTAACAATGGCTCTACAACCTTTTTGGACCTTTAATGTCAGCATTTCGTTGCTTTCTATGGGCGATTAAAAAAAACCTCTCAGATTTCATCAAAAATATCTTAATTTGTGTTCTGAAGATGAACAAAGGTCTTACATGTGTGGAACAACATGAGATTGAGTAATAAATGACAGAAATTTCATGTTTGGGTGAACTAACCCTTTAAGGAACAATATCTGATAACAAGAAATCATCAAAGTGATGATTTCTTAAGAAAAAAATATCTGATAGCAGGATCAGAATTCACTGGTGCTCTGTGATGAGCCACTGTTTCCTTGCTTGAAACTATATCAATTTATCTATTGGGGGAAGAGGGGCTCTGTTATGTCGTTTTAATTATAAAATCTTAGAAATTTAATGAATTGTATTTTATAGATGTAAATTGCAGTCTGTGGTTAAATGCACAATATGGAAGACTTCTGGATTCAAATATCAAAAAACCACTTGGACAATGTTATATATTTTGTTGACTTGTGTACTTATATTATGCCAGATGTTTCCAAGAATGTTTAAACCTAGAGAAATAATAACCAGGACACGAGCCATGTCCGTGCGTCGCCTATCAATGACATCATACCCGCGTTAATCTCGGTTTCCGGTTTTATTTTGTCTAAACCACAGAAACACCAAAGACACTTTAATATATTATGTGTTTTATTAGACAGATGAGCAACTGTTTGGATACATTTGTTGACAGAAATCTAATCATATTATATAGCTAAACACGTTTAGTCTTATTGTTTAAATCTTGTTTTCTTGATTTACTGTGAGTATCATGTTTTACCATGCCTAATATGGATCTAGTTGACTGCAGTGTGCAACAAGTGTCTCATAGCAGCTGCCGAGCGAACGCACAGAGTAGCATTATAACAAATTTGAACACACAAATGTGCCTAATATTTTAAAACAGAGCTGCTTTACATCACATACGCTTGACCTGAAGAAGCAGAAGCAGCGACTGCGGCATAATAAAAGCTGTTGTCGATACGTTTGACGCACTTGTCTTTCATTAGCAATCACTCCATGATTTTATATTGCTTACATTTTTAAGTGAATGGAATAGAAATATTGAAGCTAAACATTTCAATGTTAAACATTAATGTTCTAAACATTAATGTTGTGCAACATAATTATATATTATTTTACTGAATTACAGAGCTTTAATAATAAAGTTGTGGATAAAGCACCACTTTCTCAAAAAAATAAAACATTGAACATTTGAAAATAGTTCCAAATAGTAGTTTAGTTTATATTACATCTTTAATCAGCAATATAAACTAGTGATTTTGACTAAATTTGCCCCTAACAGAAAGGCTTGTAATAGAAGTCAAATGGTGTAACCGGTTACACCATTTGACATTTCAATTTAAAATCAAATTTGACAGGTATTATCATGGACACCTATGTAAGCACATGGCCTTGGTGGAAATATTTCAAATGTAATTTTTAAAGTCAATACACATTTTTATAATAATGATGAATTATCAATGTATTCTTGGGGTCATACCATTTGACATGTATACCTAAGAATACCTAACCATACCCTACAAATGTCAAAATATCTCATATTTTAAAGACAGTTACTAACCTTTGCATGCAGCATTTAGTGTCACCAGGGGTCCCTCTTTGTGATATAATTTCCTGTCACATGGTTTTCTTGCACAATATTAACAAAATGGCTCCTTGAATGGTGGTTACACCACCTTGACACTTCAGGAATTTGACTTGACTCCAATGATTCCCCAAATTATTTATAATATTCAGAACAATGGTGTTAAACTTATTTTTATTTACTATTAAATTGTTCTAATGTAAGATTATGCCAAACTACCTTATATGGTGTTTTATTGAGAATTTCACCTTTTTTAAACAAGATCAATTATTTGATACTAAGTTTTTACGGTTACACCACATTGACATTTTTGCAATCAATCCCCAAATATTCTCTCAAAATTGATTAAAACCAGAAATTTTAGACTTGGTCCTCAAAGAAGAGAATGTATGTAAGTAATTTGTTAATTTATTTTCAATATTTACCCTTTTAAATTTAACTAAAACTATAAGGACACAAAAAAATGAGCGTCACGTCATTGACCCAAATACTGGAGAGAATAAACCATGATAATGAGCGTTTACGTAATATAGGCTATATAGCACTCAAGCGCACGCATAAAGCAACGGCAAATGTAATGATTATGAATGTGACAAAAACAGCAAAGAGACATTTTAATTGTTTATTAATAAACTAATGTTTTCGGAATCAGTGTCAACTGCAAAGATAAAGTTCACATTGCTGACTCTCATCATCTCCGTGGACGCGCTTAGTGAGAAAATGCACATTTAATTCGGATTACATAATCAGAGAATAGCCTATTTTTTTTTCCATTTTATATTATTTCATTTAAAATTAGACATTTCAAGCTTTCTATAGATATATTTCTCATGTCTGTGAGGCAAGTAGCCTATACGCTGAGTTTCTGTTTAGCCTGAAACAACGCGCTCCAGTTCACGTGCAAGTGATCGTGCCGGCACCTCCATGTCATGATTATATTTTCTGCTATATTTGCTTCTTATTTATTAAATCCAGGCAATTGGTTGATGAAACATTGATTAAAATTAAGATACAATTTTTACAAAACGAAATTCACTTTAAAGAAAGGCTTTCTACAAAACAAAACTTAATGAAGTGGTCAAAATCATGTCTGACCCACGATATATTGCGCATCTTATGATGTATCCTATCTTATTCATGTTGTTCACTTTTCATAATCAAATAGATGAATTTAAAAACATAACATAGGCCTACTTAAACAAAAAAAAAAAATTTTTAGACTTATATTTAATATTTGGGGCATCCAAGTTAATTGCCTTTTTTTTTTTTAAGTAACGCAATAGTTACTTTCCCTGGTAATTAGTTACTTTTATAATGATGTAACTCAGTTACTATTTGTGAGAAGTAACAAAGTAACTATAACTAATTACTTTTTTAAAGTAACGTGCCCAACACTGACGACGTCACCTTTTTCACAAATTCACGTTTTTGTAGTTTACATGGAAATGATAATGGTATTGTTTTTGTGTAAATGAGCAGCCAAAACACATAAAAAGTTTTCTGTTTTTAGTTGAAAATGGTGTTGTGTAAACAGCCTCTTAGTCTAAGGGATTTTTAATGATTTTATTGTCAAATCGAAAACTGTTAGTCAGATTGATTAGAAAATTAATACTACACCCAAAGAAACATTACGTGCCAAGTTTATTATTATTATTATTTACTAAGTTTGTTTAAACTTCTATTTCTACGCATGAGCAATAGTAATAGTGATGCTTACCTTAGCTAACACCACTAAAAAGGGTTGGATGCTAGTCCTATATTAGGATCCCCGGGCTTTTTACTTTAGTTAGAATCTATATTTAGGCAGTGCAGGCTTGTGAAAATCTAAATGCTGTTAATAGAAACATCACTATAGATTAATTGACTGCCTGCTTAGTGATGTACCTCTGTACAGCTGACAGCATTCATCTCTTCTGAGACCATCTGTCACACAGAAGCACTTCCACTAATGGCCATTATTCTGAACTCACGGTTCAGGCTCTAGAGTTTTATAGAGCGCTGATGGTCATTCAGATCTTATTCTCTCATTTATGGCTCTCTGTATGAGGGAAGCTCATATTAGCACTTAAATATTTATAACGCTTTGCTGGGAACAAAGACCATGTAGAGTACATAGCTGCAGGCTCGCAGCGGTGCATTAGACTACTGAAATTTCACAAACAGAAGACTGGAGAGTTATTGAGGAAAACACTTTTAAATTGTCCCTGATGTGAAGCTGAAACATCTTGTATTATCCAAAAGGGACTTATTTTGCGATAATGACTGAATGAGTGCAATGAACCTGCTTGTTGCAAAGCTACTTTGCAAGTAAATAAATATAGATAAATGTAAATTAAATATTGATTTGAAATCTGTCATCACATGAGAAAAAGAGAATGTGAAGTGATACAAGAGATCGAAGTATAGCATATTAGTTTCCAGTGTAAATGGCCATATATTGTAAGGTGTCATACAAAATGAAGTAATGAACATGTTTTAACTGTAGCGTTGAAATGTTATTAACTTATTTTTTTCTTACTGTATTAACTCTGGGTTTTTTTGTATAAATCCCCTTGGCGAAGTATAGTATTGTATTATGAATACATCCATCATCACCCATTTAGGCATTTAGGCTTTAGGTGGTGATATAAAGCATCAATATTGCCATATTTGTGTGCCAAATAAATAAAAATCACTAAAAATAAAATGAAAATAAAATATAAATCACTCTACTATCTACATGGTACATCTAGGTACTTTACAGTATACCATTGCATTACTATGGTGTATGTCAAAAAACTTTTTTGTAAGACAAGAAATGTTTATAAAACTTCATGTTAACACTTACATATCCTGGACTAGATCATAATATTTGTCTTCATACAAAAGGGTTAATTGAAGTATGTGGTAATTTGTATGATTTTTATTTCAGAGGAGGAATTGCGGAAGCTCCGAGAAGAAACCAATGTGGAGACCCTTAAGCAGGAGCTGGAGAGAGAGCGCAGCCGAAGACTTGACCTGGAACAGAAGATGAATGATGTGCTGAAGACCAGGTGAATATAAAACAACTCAAAAATAGACACCAACAAAAAAGTGCTTTACAGAGTTGACAAAGTTTCAGATAATGGATGTAGAGCACATGAGCCTAGGCCATAAATCCTCTATGCAAGTACTAGGGAATTCTTATTTGGAATTAGTGTCATTGGTTAATGGTTTTTGAACGTCCACATATTTCCATATGAACACTCAAATTTTATTGTACAGTATATAGACATTTATAGTAATGTGATTTATGAACAAATTAACTAATCAGTTTATTTGTATTAGGGAAGCACAGCATACTGAACATACAATATATATCAAAAGAAAGAACAGAGCCTCTGCTTAAAAAAATTGTTAACGTATTAGACAGGACTGTTAAACAGATTGTAAACTAATCAACACGGAGAATGGGAAAGCTGTGTGCTCAGGCTCTGGCAAAATAAATGTCTGCCACGCTGTCAAAATAAAAGTCACAACAACAAGCACAGCTTCAGAGTTCCTATTGGCGGTGCGAATGCAACCAGGAAAATGGCCATTAATGCATTCTTAATACATTCTTTTTTTTATCAACACTTGAATTTGGGTAAGTTTCAAACAAAAACAACATTTTGAACAAAAAGCTGAGAAAAACGCATTTGTGTCGAAGACTACGTCTGGATCTGATTCAGAACGATGATCAAAACATATATGGAGTGGATCAAGTCCATCAACACCCCCAAAGCTTCACAGTCCTATAGCTCGCCCTGGGTCGACATTTCATTACTTAACGTTAGGCAGTTTTGATTTATATACTGTTTATTGTTTGATGATCATGTTAGCGTAAGCAATGCTTCTTCTTCGCCTGTGTTTTGATCTGGAGATTCTGTACTCTTTCAGAAGATGCGTATTAGCGAAAACATGAATTGCCGGAAAATTCCGGGAATTGTTGTGTCATAAATGTTGAAAAATTTCATCAATGGTGGGGAAAGACATAATATCGGTCATATATTGGTTATTGGCCACAATATGAAAATAATTATTGACTAAATCAATTGAGTAAACGTTAAAAGTTGTATTGTTGTTTTGAAGAAAACTTTAGCATTATGTTGTTTTATAGTTTCCTTCTATAGGCTGTGGTAAACTGATGTGTGTTGGCAGTTCAATGACCTGCTCCTGTACTCTGTCACAGCAGGACTGACCGCAGTGGGCTGCCCACGCCACACGCCAAGCTATAAAAATAGCTACTACATCCCACCCCCCATGACCCTGTCAATGTCTATACGTAGAGAGGCATTCACAGCAATATGTCAGTACAGAGTGTTCTTTCCACTGATGTCATTTCAATATCTAATTGATTCCAATTTGATTGGTGACCCGTTTGGCTTGTGTGCTGTATGTTGAGGAGAGGTTTCTGATCATTCACCTCCATATATGTGTAGATTTTGACAAAACAAATAGTTTTATATCATTTTAAGTTAGAATAAAGTTCTAAAAAAATTAAATTAGGGTGAATAAAATAAAATTGTATTTTATTTCAGATTTATTTCAATTATCAGTTTTGTTAATAACAACATTTATTGCAGACTCCTTGACTCTAGTTAAAAGTCATTGCAAAAATTGCACAGAAAAGTATGGTTAGGCTGAGAAAACAATTTGTTTGCAGATTGTTTGAGTCATGTTACAGGTGTGTTTTTGTGGCTGCTGTGAATGTTTAATAGAACTACATATTGTCATTTTTTTTTGTATAGAAGTTTTGTATGAACTGAAGGTTAATGTAGTTTGTGTTTCCTGGTGCAGGTGTGAAGATTCTCCACCTCAGCCTCCACGGAAACAGCAGCCACCTGCAGCTAATGGCACAGGTAACACAACCGACAATGTTATGACATTAAGGGTACATTTAAATGACAATTATGTACTAAAAACAGAAAAGTTTTTCCTTTGCTTTTTTCGAAATGGTCCCTGTTCACACAGATCCACAAGAAGGTCTAAAACCGCTGTATTCATGCTAGGCCAGTAGGTGGCGATGTCACTTTGTAAAAAAAACAGTACGCGCCTATAGACTTTAAAAAAAAAAAAAATGTATTATTAGTACGTGCCTATAGACTGAAAATGTAACACGCATGCACATGATGTCACCGTTTTCACAAATTTGCGTTTTTTTTGTAGTTTACACGGTATTATTTTCAAAACTTGCACTTTGAAACCCTTTTTCAAAAGTTTTTGTTTTCAGGACCTAAAACGCTGTTGTTGTGTAAATGAATGGCCAAAAGGCATTAAAAGTTTTCCGTTTGTGGTTGAAAACGGTGTCGTGTAAACAGCCCCTTAAAGTTTCAAAATTATTTACTTTTAGATGAAAAAATGTCTAGACCTCACCATTTTCAGATCAACTATAACTATAGAAATTTTAAGGCAGAATTATATGTATTGTTTTCAGATAAGGCAACCCCACAATACACTGCAGAAAGCTTAGTGAAAAGAATTCATCCAACATGGCGGACAAGAAAATTGTAACGGCTAAATATATTTCTCTTTCAGTGCTGAAAAGTATCGATAAAAATAGTTCAGTTTTATTAAAAGTGAATCATTTATATCTACATTTATATCTTATATACATATATATATATATATATATATATATATATATATATATATATAAGCAATAAGGTACGAGAGGCTGTGCTGTATTGTGAATAAGTCATGGCTGAAGGGCGTTGTTAGGCACGACGCGAAGCGGTGACTTATTCACAATACAGCACTAGCCTCGAGTACCTTGTTGCTTTTATAAAACGGTTACCACACAATACAAATATTAAAGCCAAAAATATGTATCAGTGCAACTTTCATTAAGTAAACTTTCTCTAAAAGGCTTTAGAGAAAGTTTACTTAATGAAAGTTGCATTGATACATATTGCATTGATATCCTTCCGCCAGAAAAAATAGTCCCTGACCGTGAACAGCAACAGAAGTTACATTATTGCGCCATTTAGATGGCGACTTTATGAGTATGTCAGTCAGTAGCGAAGACTTTTACATTGAAAAGACTAGCGCTGTCAGTCAAGGGAAAACCCCTTAACTGTTAAAAGGACAGGATAATACATTGGACATTTAAACAGATTTTTTATTATGAACATAGGACTGACCTGAAGGAAAATGCTAAATCTGAATGCAGGTAATAAACTCGCTCAATCACTCTCTTTTTCACAATACTCTTCTACATAATACAGTAAGTTTCAATGAACAATATCAATTGAGAACAAACAGTTTACGTTGCAAAGAGTGCACGAACTGTTGGGTGAACAAAAAACTAATTTTCCACAACATTTTGTAAATTACTGCAACAAAATCAATCATTTCTATTTGATCTCTATTTGACTATTGCTTTTATCTGTCAGTCATCTGGGTTGAAATGGTAATTGTGGCTGTAATCTTATATAAAGGTTTTGGATTTCTGCTTGTGTGTGGTTATTAATTCTGAAAACTCTGCTTCAGGAAGCTTTCAGCTGTTATTTTAGGCACTTGTCTAAATTTGTAGACCAACTAGGCCAGACCGACCCCTTTTGTTTGAGGCAGGAAATGAGAATGTAGAGCACAAGCTCTCTGTCTCTCACTATGCCCACTGTTGGATTTAGATTAATAGAGCTTTGGTTATGGCCTCTGAATGAAGTATATCTCTAAACTCTCCCTGTAGACAAACAGCAGAAGGAGACGGTGTGTTCGCGGCTGCATAGCTGGCTGTATGATCGGTTTGGGGTTTACATTGAGGATTTTCGCTTCCAGCCTGAGGAGAACACGGTTGAGGCTGAGGAGCCACTAAGTGCTAAAAGGTCAGTGAAGAAAGATCACCTGCATAACATTATACAATTCAGATTATTTTGTTGCGCATGTGTCTTTAAATTATGTACATGTTTGGAAGAATTGTTCATTCTTCATGTCATTCTTGTGAAACTAAAATACTCTGCTCTGTTATCATTTCCCATAGGTCTTTCTCTGTCCAGTAAAATTTTATTGTAAACATTTTATTGCCCCCCTGTGGTCAGGATGTTTTTAGTCAGAATAGGCCAAGTATAGTGGCAAAGAGGAGATCTTCAAAAGGGGCAGGACTTGCATAACATGGAGCTTTTACTTTCAGCAGAAAGTTAATTTGCATGTCAAAATAAAAGTTTTCTATGTTCTCTGTTTTTATCAAATTATGTATTTCTCAGAGGGTTAGTGTTAGGTTTTCCATGCCAAATTTATGCTTGATTGCCAAATTTTTGGTGGTCCAGCCCTCAAAATCTGGCCCAATTTTGAAGAGCTGGCCTTCTTTTTTGTAGCTATATAAAATAATATTCTGTGTTTAATGCAGCTTGTTTTAAAAAAAAAAAGATATTTCAAATTATCATATTGCAATTAATATTAGAACTCATTTTTGAATTCGTTTACTACTAATATTTTGATGGAATTGAAAACAAGACAGTCCATTCTGCTTGTAAAGTTTTTTTTATGTTTGGGGGTTGTTGATTTAAGACTTTTATTTTAAAGAACCAATAAACTTATGAAGAGTTTTCAAAATAAAAGTCAAATTCATAGCAAAACCCCCAAACCCTTCTCAAAACCATTACAAACATGCTGTGTACAGCCTTGCTTTTACTTTTCGCCTACTGGAATTTACATTTACTATACGATGAACAAAACTAGAGAAGCAGGACTCAACATGTAATAGAAAAAAAAAAGAATCCAGTATGTTCAGAACTTCAGAAGTTTTAGAGCTGTTTAATCCACTTGGTTTATTTAAAGGATTTTACTCACCCCCATGTCATTCAAGATGTTTATGTCTTTCTTTCTTTAGCCGAAAAGAAATGAATGTTTTTGAGGAAAACATTCCAGGATTTTTCTCCATATAGTGGACTTCAACGGCTACCAACGGGTTGAAGGTGCTTGCATTCGTGGTGCATCACAGAACTAGTGCAAGATAAGCGTTTGTGGTTAAAAAGTATATGCATTTTTATTTATTTTTTTTAAGAAAATGACTGATTGTTTTGCTAGATAAGACACTTATTCCTCAGCGGGGATCGTGTAGAGCCCTTTGAAGCTACACTGAAACTGCAATTTGGACCTTCAACCTGTTGATAGCTGTTGAAGTCCACTAAATGGAGAAAAATCCTGGAATGTTCTCCTCAAAAACCATTCTTTTCAACTGAAGAAAGAAAGACATAAACATCTTAGATGACATGGGGGTGAGGAAATTATCAGAACATTTTGAACTAACCTTTAATGCAGACTATAGTTATTTCGAAACCTATTAAGAATCTTCGAAGTTTTGTGGTTTGTGGTAGAATTCTCTGGAGTTCTGAATCTGATGTCCAGTCGATGCATGTAACTGCCTCAATTATACATGAGGCTACTGAGTCGTCCATGTCTCTTAAACGTCCCCTCAGGGATCAATGGAGTACATCTATCTGTCTCTGAAGAGAGGTATTGAGTGTGTTCTGCCCACAGCTGTCTGCTTTCATTGATTTACACGGTTTAAGTGTCACTTTGCTATAAAAATACAAGACAGGCCGTGGTTGGTGGAAGAAATTAGTGATGTTTGCTGAAGGCAAGGTAACTTGTCCCCACTGTCTGTGCCATTGATGTGAATGATATCTCAAACTCTGTCTAAATGAAACTGCTTTTGCTTGAAAATTTGTTTTGTCTTTCTTTCAGATTAACAGAAAATATGCGACGACTTAGTAAGTCTATTTTTGCTGTTGTATTAAAGTGTTTATGTGTTTTTGTTGATGTTAAAGCACTAATATACACTTCATGTTTTCAGCTTAACTTGTTTATCTTTTTATTTTTACTTTTTTCTAGAACGGGGTGCCAGACCGGTAACAAATTTCTTACGGAATCTTTCCGCCTTATCCAACTGGCACTCAGTTTATACGTCAGCGATTGCCTTCATTGTAAGTGGCTTTCATCAGTTTTCTATGTTTAAAGTTAGAGGGTAGAATGGGGCTAAAGGCACCGCGGGGCAAAAGGCGCCTTTGATTTTATTTTCCTCTAAACCACTAGATGGCAGCACTTTCCTAAATATCCGCTTTTCAAGATGCACGTGTAAATTTGTCTGATCCTTGACGTGATCGCGGGCAGCAACGCAAAGTTGATTCTGAGGTAGTTTGATCTAATATTTGATGTTTTTTAAAATGTTGTTGATTTAAATAGCAAATGAGAATCAATTAAATTAATGTTTATATTTTCAGTCTTCTTAATGACTTTCAATTTTGTTCAAGGTCATTCAAGCAACAGTTTTTCAATGACGGAAGAATGTGTAAAAGTATGGTATTTGGGGTAAAAAACGACCCTGCTGTTGTGACAAAAGGCACAATAATTAACATGATAATAAATAGCTGGATAACTTTTCCATTTGTTGACATGATATGGTTAGATTCAGATGGTAAATATCATATATCAAATTGTGTATCCACCTTAGAGGTAATACCCATATTTATAACGAATAAATCATATTTAAAAATATGATATTAATCATATCATAATAAAATATCACTTATTGTTACTACTGTAAATCTATATTAGTAAATATTATGGGATCTCCTTCAATGCTTTCAGAATCTTTACTTTTTAAAATAATTTTGTTTCTGTATTTTTAAAATATATTTTTATATTAACATATTTTAATGACAGTAGCCTATATTTATTGAACAAAAAATAATTATTTTATTTATAAAAATAAACAGAAAAAAGCTTTTGAACAAGTATTAACCTAGACATTATTAAAAACATATTATTTTAGCTAAAGTATTTGTATCAGTACTGTGTGCCTTTTACCCCATGCCGGGGACCCCTCGCCATCTCATACATTTATACGATTTTTAAACAAAATAAATCACTTTTATGAATTATTTTCACACAAAATCTGTTTCTCTATCAATGTTCAATACAAACATATATGTTTTTTCTGCAATCATACACTTTGAGAGTTAGTGAAAAGCACATTTTTCTTAAGGTGTGCCTTCAGCCCCGTTGTACCCTACATATTTACTGTACATATTGCACAAATAAGTTACTTAATTTACTATTTACCACTAAAATACACTTTATTTTAAGGTGTCCTTGTTACAATGTAATTATACATTTAAGTACTGAGTGATATTAATTAACAACATGTACTTACTATATGGTTATGGTTAGAATTAGTGTTTGGTTTAAGGTTAGTTGCATACTTTACTGTTATTACTACAGTAAGTACATGTAATGTAACAAGAAACTAAAATAAAGTGTTACCAAATGTTTTACTTAAAAAAATCTTTACTTTTTGTTCATTAAATTGCTCATCAGTGAGACATCCATGTAATGTGTGTTGTGTTTTTTGTCTTCTATCACAGATTTATATGAATGCAGCATGGCATGGCTGGGCTATTCCTTTGTTTCTATTCTTAGCCATTCTGAGGTTGTCGTTGAACTACCTCATAGCCAGGTAAGACAATGTTTGCTCTTTGAAACTGTGTCAAATGATTCTAGGGATAAATTTAAAATGCTACATAGATTTAACTTAAATTTCTATATGTGAGGGTGTTGTTGTATATTGGCTGAAATTGCCAGTTGTAAGAATTTATATACCTCCAAAAGATCAGTAGTCATCTTAGGCCTCATGTCAGCATATTTGTCCACTCAGGCAGTCATTATCACTGTTCTGCACATGCATTAATGCAGTGACTGTATATTAACATAAAATAAACATACATATTTTGTGTACATACACAAACAAATCAATTTAATATTGTTCTTTTTTTTTCTATAGAGGATGGAGAATTCAGTGGAGTATTGTGCCTGAAGTTTCTGAACCTGTGGTAGGAATGTTTTTCGGGGGAATATTTCACTTTTGTTTTTATGTTGTGCATATTTCAATATTCTTCCTTGTGGTCTTTTTTTTCCAGGAACCTCCAAAGGAAGACCTGACTGTGTCTGAAAAGTTTCAGTTAGTTCTCGATGTTGCACAAAAAGCACAGGTATCAACTTTACAGGCTTGTACACATGAACACTTTTATTTCTTACATTTTCATTTTAATAATAAAGCTGTCCATTGGATTTACATTATTGGTCAAGAGATTGGACACACTTTATTAATTCTCCTGATCTTGAAAACTTTTGATCTGATGGCTTCTTCTTTTATGTATGAACTTCTTTACAAAACAAAAATAAATTAAACTAAAAATGTTTGTTATGAGTGAGTTTGTGATTTTGATAGTGAAGGAAAAGCAGCCGATAGTTGTTAAGCATAGATGGAAATTACTTTAATATGATTTATTTTATAGCTTTTGAGGACTTTTATTTTATAATGTGAAATAGTCATATGAAATTGTGATTTAAAATTTTATGTCTCTCAAATTTCATTTTGTGTATTGTTCTTTTTGATCCACATGTATTTTTCTGCAGAATCTTTTTGGTAAGATGGCAGATGTTTTGGAGAAAATCAAAAAGTAAGTAGCTCTTTAACTTTTATTGTTGGACTACGGGCTCCTTAACCCCTTAACTGTCACCGTCCCGCTAGCAGGACGCTTGCCATTATATATTTAAAACAATAATATCTTGGTCTAATCCTAAAATAATAATGACAAACTATATATCGGTAGCACTTTATTTTACAGTTCTGTTCCCCATGTACATACTATGTACTTATTATAGTAATTGTAATAACTGTGTAATAACTAGGTACTAACACTGAACCTACCCCTAAACCTAACCTTAACCCCTGTACTTACCTTATATTACAGTACTTACTTAGGTAAGTACACTGTATGTAAATGTACGTTCTGTAAAATAAAGTGCAACCTATATATCATTTGAAAGCTTACAAATTGTAGTTTTCATATTTGTAGTTTTAATTCACAACAACAATATTTTCAGACTCATAAGGCATGTTCAGACATTTATTTTGAAATAGCAATGAATATGAAAAATCTTTTCTTTTTTTTTTTGCATGTCTTTTATGTGTTTGTTAAAGGTTGAATTCAAACCAAATGCTGCCATTCTGCCCATACTACTTCTGAATAGGATTTCAGTTTTATAAATTGAATACTGTCTTGTATGAATATTATAGAAATAAATGGTTCAGGTCACTCAAACCATAGGCTTTATAGAAATGGAAGAGTCCTTATGTGGTCACGAATGGAGCCTGTGTGGCATCTAGTGGAGAAGTTTGGTACTGCGCCCAAACAAAATCTTACTGAAAGCTCATTTTTTGAGATATCAACGCAAAATTTGAAACACAACTTGATTAGATTTTAGATTTTGACTTTGATTTTCTTGCAGTTTTAGAGTAAAACAGTTTTGTAAAATATATATTTTATATAAATTATAGGAAGTAATATTTTTACATTTTACATTTTTCTAAACTAAAACTTCAATAACTTTTTTTTTTTATTTTCACTTTCATATTTCTTCTTTCACTTCTAAAATAATTTGCTAAGTGTCCCCTTTATAACTTAAGCCTGAGCTCAAAAGTATTCAAGATTTAAAACAATTTAAGTTGGGGTCTTTTCCCCAAAAATGGCAGTTAAGGGGTTAAAGAAACATGGTGATAGTAACATATGAAATCAAATGTCAAACATTGATATCAATGCTTTTGTGTTCGCTTGCAAAACTTTTGCATTTTCCCTAGAAACTTAACAAACAAGTGCAAAATTTTGCCAGGAAACATAAAACTGGTGATGAAAATAATAAGAGATAAGAAGAAAAACTATCTATATTGCGAGAAAATGCAATACTTTTGTGAGACAACACGCACATCTTACAAAACAGCACAAAAGTTTCCAGAGAAGTTTCTCGGGGCAAAACTTTTGTATTTGGAATTGCCAAAAAAATGGTGATGGAAATATGGCATGAGAAGAAAAAAGTTAATGTTAAATCTCAAATTAAATTTGATAGGGAAGAAAAGATATATCAGTGCTGTTGCGTTTGCCTGAGAAACATAACATTTGAGCCAGCAAACAAATCTAGTGATGGAAATAATATTTCAAGGCTTTTGCGACTGAACATAGGGGAGTTTTTGAGAAGTTTCACAGGGGAGTGCAAACGTTTTATGTTTGAACGCAAAACCATTAAAATGTTAGAGCTCTGTACAGAGAAAGTAAAAATGAGCTTATGACCTGAAGGAAACTAATGAATGTTTCTCCATGTTTGCATGTGTTTGGGTGGATGTTTGTGTGCGTATGTGTACATCAGTTTGTTTATGTGGGTTCAGCCTGAGATCACTCAGAAGTTGTACATCGCTCTGTGGGTGGCCTTCATCTCCTCCTGCGTCCTGCCCTATAAGCTGATGGGCTTCATGATTGGTGAGAATTATTACTCATAACCCCACACATGTACAGTACATAAACACCCCATTCACACTAATAACATTACAACACATACAAACCATTCTAAACGGCTTATTGTTGCTTTCATATGAAACATAGTCATGTCTCTTGTGTAACAGCACTGAATGGGCATATTTAAGACAAATCCTTTTTCAGAGAAGGGGAGTTCACTGAATTGTACACTGCATGAATTGCGACTATAGATTGGGTTGATTATTTTTCTATAGTCATTTTAGCACCCTATTCACTAAAGGAATCATACAGATCCTATAATGGCGCAAACATGCTAATATCTGATCATAATTAACAAGAGACATTTAGCGACAAGGTAGACTACTGTTCATAAATTTAGGATCTTCATTAAAAAGAAGGGAATTTATTATTTGGCCAGGATACATCTTTTATCAAAAGTGACAGTAAAGACTTAACATTGTTACATAAAAAACAATCAAGTTTCCAAAATAATAATAATAATAATTAGCACAATTTTTCCCCCCAAAATTGATAATAAATATTTTTTTGAGCCCCAAATCAGCATATTAGAATGATTTCTGAAATATCATGTGTCACTGAAGACCGAAATAATGCCTGCTGAAAATTCAGGAATAAATTATAAACTATATTAAAATTGTATATTGTAATAATTCTTTACAATATTACTGTTTTTACTGTATTTTTGATCAAAATGCAGCCTTATAAGAAATGCCTTTCAAAATGTTAAAAAAATCTTACTGACCCAAAACTTTTGAATGGTAGTTAAAGGGTTAGTTCACCCAAAAATGAAAATTCTGTCATTAATTACTCACCCTCATGTCGTTCCACACCCGTAAGATCTTCAGAACACAAAATAAGATATTTTTGATGAAATCCAAAGGCTCAGTGAGGCCTCCATTGACAGCACGATAATTAACACTTTCAGATGCCCAGAAAGCTACTAAAAACATATTTAAAACAGTTCATGTGACTACAATGGTTCAACATTAATATTATAAAGTGACGAGAATACTTTTTGTGCACCAAAAAACCAAACAAAATAACAACTTTTCAACAATATCTAGTGATGGCCAATTTCAAAACACTGCTTCGAAGCTTTATGAAGCTTTTGTTTCGAATCAGTATTTCGGATTGTGTATCAAACTGCCAAAGTCACGCCCCCCAGTGGTGAACCATTGAAATTTCGAAACACTTCTGACGTAACGAAGCCTCGTTTACTGAAATCACATCACTTTGGCACTACGAACCATTGATTTGAAACTAAAGCTTCGAAGCTTCATGAAGCAGTGTTTTGAAATCGCCCATCACTAGATATTGTTGAAAAGTCATTATTTTGTTTTTTGGCGCACAAAAAGTATTCTCGTCGCTTCATAACATTAAGGTTGAACCACTGTAGTCACATGAACTGTTTTAAATATGTCTTTAGTAGCTTTCTGGGCATTTGAAAGTGTTAACTATCTTGCTGTCAATAGAGGGCTCACTGAGCCATCGGATTTCATCAAAAATATCTTAATTTGTGTTCTGAAGATGAATGAAGGTCTTACGGGTGTGGAACGACATGAGGGTGAGTAATTAGGGACATAATTTTAACCCTTTAATAGTAGCTTTGTCTAGTATATTTAGTAAATAAGAGCATTCTGTGAAATTGAAATAAAATTTAAGTTAATTTTATTAAATATAATGAAATAAATCTTGTAAAATAACATTTTTTTTGTGCTGAAATGCTGTTGTTTTTATCATTCTCATGTATGTGTGTTTTCCCTGGTAGGGCTTTACGCAGGCATCAAGTTCTTTATTATAGACTTCCTTTTTAAGAGCTGTCCGAAACTCCGAGACAAATACGACACTCCGTACATCATGTGGAACAGCCTGCCCACCGACCCTCAGCTGAAAGAGCGCAGCAATGCCACTGTGTCTCGACGGGTGAGAAAGAAAGAGACAATGTCATACTCTAACAGCAGCCTCCTGGGTGTTTTTACATTTAAAATGTCATACCTATTTGAAACATTTTTTTCAGAGTGTCAGGCACTGTAAATGTGTGTGTGTGAGAGTGATGGGTGTTGCCTCGTAGGAGAATCATCAGTGTAGGTCGCTGACATGACGATCACATATAATCTGTTGTTTTTCTCTCTCAGCTGTCTGGGTGTGAGAAGGTAGGGACTGTGGTGTGCTTCTGCCAGCACCTGTGTGTGTGAGATCAAACCAGCTGACCTTACTTTCTTTACCTGTGTGTGTTTGGATCTAGATGCACCTTGTGATATGAATTTTGCCTGTGCCCAAATGAATCAAAATGGCCACTTAGTTTCAGTAGCCCAGTTAACTTAACTTAGGTGTATTTCACAGAGAAATGTCCAGGTCATATTTCACCACAAAATTAAAAGATATATATATATATATATATATATATATATATATATATTTGGACCAGGCTTTTATTTAATTTATTTAACTACAATTATTTCCCACCCAAGTTTTTGCTATTATAGACCTTATGTGCAATTTAGTGTCAAATCTGCATAACGGCATTATAAATAAATGGCGTTACTAACAGCGTTACTTTTTTCAGTAATGAGTAATCAAACAAATTACTTTTCCCCCCCGTTACAACGCCGTTACTGACAATAAAATGCGGCGTTACTATAATGAGCTCACTGAAGCAGTTTTCATCCAAATAGGCTTTTTCACAGCCATAGGACCTGCAAAGTTTATTCTCTGGTGTGTGTGTTGCAGTGGGACAGGTAAGATAGCTGATAATGATTGGTGTGTGACTAGAGATGATAGACCTGCAAAGCGTTTTGTTGTAAAGAAATAGTACAGGTTAGTCATACACAAATATAAATTTAAACTGATTACCAGAATACCCTTAGTGACATGCTGAATCGAAAATAGGCCTATGTGAAAGAAGTTTTTTTCTAGTCGACTCATAGTTGTTCATTTAAGCAAGTTAGTTGACTGATCACATTCATATTCATTTAATTTCTTAAATAATGCAGAGAATAAACCATAATAATGAGCGTTTACGTAATATAGGCTATATAGCACTCAAGTGCACACATAAAGCCTGCCATAAAGAACCTGCAAAAGTAATGATTATGAATGTGACAAAAACAGCAAGGAGACATTTATAAGACGCGCTCCAGTTCACTTGCAAGTGATCGCGCCGGCGCCTTCATGTCATGACTATATTGTCTGCTATAGGCTATTTGCTTGTTATTTATTAAATCCAGGCAATTGGTTGATGAAACATTTGATTAAAATTAAGATGCAATTTTTACAAAATGAAATTTACTTTAAAGAAAGGCTTTCAACAAAACAAAACTTAATGAAGTGGTCAAAATCATGTCCAACCCACTCCATGTCTCCCTATATATTGCGCATTTTATGATGGATCCTGTCTTATGCTGTTCTCTTTTCATAATCAAATAGATGAAATTAAAAAATAACATTATAATAGGCCTCTTTAAACATAAATATGAAACTAAATAAGTTTCCTTTAATACCAACACGTACAATACAGAGAAATTTCATGTTGTGAGGAAGAGCGGATCATGTGTCGAGTCGGATCAAGCATTTATTTTTAGACTTATTTGTTGCCCAGTTGTGGTCTGTGCAATAAAAATTAAAAGTTCTAGACCATCTATTGTGTTTTATTTTTCCACTAATGATAATATTTACAATAATATATTGAATTTGATAGGTGTCTCTCACATTGTCCCAAAGCAACATTAAAATTGATTAGAGTACAATTATTTATAATAATACGTTTTTTTTTTTCTATTTAGTGTCCATTTCATTAATTTAACATAATTTTTTTTTTTTAAAGTAATGCAATAGTTACTTTCCCTGGTAATTAGTTACTTTTATAATGATGTAACTCTTACTATTTGTGAGAAGTAACTAGTAACTATAACTAATTACTTTTTCTAAGTAACATGCCCAACACTGGTAATTAGCTGGTAAAGTGGATTTAATTGTAAAAGGTTATCATGAGCATTGTAATGTTTAAAGCTGATATCATAACAAATGTCACTAGACTGAGAAGATTTTAAAACGAGATCTTACCTTCATAATGTGGAAATATAAACCTGAAGACAGAACACCACGAGTGTAGCGCTGAAAAGGGGCAGGGCTACATAAGGTCTATAATAAATGATAATAATAAAAAAACATTCTTTTTATTGTAATGCCAAAAAACCTCTCATTACTACGTAACCCCTAAAGTGACATGATGATGGAAAAAATTAGATGGTTTTTTTGCGAGTGAACGCAAAGTTTCTCGGCAGAACGTAAGACATTTGCGAGAGAATGCAAAAGCATTGACATAATTTTTCCTCCCATCTCATATTTTTTTCCATTACCATCTCCCTTTAGGGGCACTGTACTTTACCCTAATGCTTAAAGGATTAGTTCACTTTCAAATAAAATTTTCCTGATAATTTACTCAGCCCCATGTCATCCAAGATGTCCATGTCCTTCTTAGGTATAGTCTTAAAATCGTCTTTATTTTCTTCATCCAAACTCTAATTATGTGGTGTAATATCAGATAGACATTTCTTGCTCTCTGCTGTATTGGCTTTTTATTTAAAAATCTGGTATAAAATATCATTAATTGACTGATATTCTGAAAATATTTCATATTAATGATTTATGGCTTGGATTGATGGCTTAATCTAATCTAATGTAGCTATTGCAGTTTAATGTAACATATACAGCTAATGTGCCATTTTGAATCCATTTTCACAGACTCTGTGTTGGGTTTGCTCTGTGTGTGCATACTGTAGTTAGTGTCATTCAAGACAAAAAGGATTGCTTTGCTCAAAATCTGAGTAGTTTCCACCAGTGTTATTTTAGTATAATTGAGATACTGTTATATTGTTTTTATTACCAATTTGAATTATTATTATTATTATTTTTTTTTTTACTTTTTAATATTTTCAGTTTCATTTTAGCTAAATTTTTAGTAATCCTGTGTTTTTTTTTTTTTTTTTTTTAAGTCTATATATATATATATATATATATATATATATGTATGTATATATATATATATATATATATATATATATTTGTTTTATTTTATTTATTATTTTTTTTTTTTTACAGTGCAGCTGTAGTTTGGGTTCTTTGAAGTAGATCATTAGATCATTAGAGGTAGAAATAGTTGAATTTTTGCCTTTAGGACCCTTAATGTATTTTGACTGTGTTGTCATGGGAGTCTTTACAGAGAAAACATACTACATGCCCTTGAGAATGAGCTCAATGGTGGTTGGTCACATTACCTTTAACCTTCTCTCAAAACATCATTACACTGACTTACCTACATGAACGCATTTCATGTTGACTTTTGCTTTCATGTTGTAATTACCGTAATTACGAGATGACTACACGTAAATTGCTGTTCACGTCCTTGGACTCGAAATTATGCGCAACACTATCAACCACAATATGAATCTGCAGCGGTCAGGTGGTACAAGTCGGAGCTCTCCAAAAAATTCCCAGTTTACAAGTTGTAATTATGAGTTCTATGAGGATGTGAACGCTTTTTACATGTCGTAATCTCTTAATTACGGTAATTACAACATGCCGCGAACGCACTTTGTATAAGTGATGATGAAAAAAAAAAAACCTTTTTTAAGCTTAAAGTCAACAGGAAACCAAAATGAAACCTGTTTGCTTCCCTAATATATATTAAAAGTAAGGGATAATCCACTGCTAGCTGTGTATTAAACGATTTTAATGCACAACGTCAGGGGGAAAAACCACCTGACGCAAAGTGAAGCATTCAGATCGTTTAATGTACAGTTAGCCATTGATTATCCCGCTTATACCATGGTCATTTGCCAGCATTGACAAGTTAAAGCTGTTATTGATGTATGCAGCACAATATTTGACCGGAAGGGTTAAAATGACGTTAGATCTAGCATTCTTTCCGCTTTAAATCTGACACAGAGATAAAGTAGTAGAGTAAGGTTACATTTATTTGATTGAATTATAATATTTATTTGAATGAATTAGCCTATCGAGAAAAGAAATGTGCGTGTGAATTACCTGCGTCTGTGCAGTGTCTCTCTACTATCAGTGAAGCTGTGAGATGAATTACTTTAAAAAACAGATGTTACAACCTCCTTGCCGAGTAATATAATTTAGCGATTCAGTAGCGAAGTTAATTTATTAATAAAAATCATGAGTAGCTTTAACAACAAGTTTCTCTGCTCCTGTTTCTGTGTGCTGTGCGGGTCAGTTACGTATGTGTGTGTGCGCGCTTCAATGAAAATTTCATATAGAATGGTGATTTAACTGACTTGGCATTACTTGTGCATTAACGGTTTTATTGCACACCTTCCAGCCAATCAGAATCAGACAGACCATGGTATAATTGCTATTGTGAGTGATTGATTAGTGCATGTGCTTCCAGAAGAAAAAAAAATGTTTCTTTACCTCCTCAAACAGCTATCCTTTATAAATATAAATATCATGAATACCCTGTCCCAGAAATATGTGAGATTATGTAAGTAAAATGGGAAAGATTTACTTTAATGTTTTGGCTAAAACTATCAGTTAAAGGTGCAATATGTAAGAATTTTGCAGTAAAATATCCAAAAACCACTAGGCCAGTGTTATATATTTTGTTCACTTGAGCACTTACAGTATCCCAAATGTTTGCAACTATTTGTAAATCGCAAGAAAATTGCAATTTTAACCAAGGCTCCGGGACGTGTGAGGAGTCGCCTGTCAATTGCGTCATACCCGCGTTACCCTCGTTTTTTTTTGTAGAAACCATGGAAACACCAAAGACGCTTTAATATTTAAATGTTTTAATAGGCAAGGGAACAACTGTTTTGATATATTTATAGACAAAACTAATAATTGTTATATAGCTCAACACGTTTAGTGTTAAATCTAATTTTCTTTTTTGCCAGTACCATGCTTTACCATGCCTCAGAGAAAAACACTATTTTGTGAAGTAGCTAACATAGCATAATCAGATGCAGCTTTATTTTTATTAACAGTAATACAGAATTTTCTCCATCATACAATATGTTTTAAAATTAATTGCATGTCATTTATCAGCACAAACCATCCAATATTTAATATGATATTCTAATATCAATCTATCTTACTGCAGTGTGCAACAGTGTCTCACAGCAGCCGCCGAGTGAACGCACAGAGTAACGTTAAAACATTTTCAACACACTCAAATGTATCTAATATGATAAACAGAGCTGCGTTACCTCATATTCATGACTGGAAAAAGCGGAAGCAGCGCCGGCGACTGTGACATAATAAAAGTTCCGCTGCTCGTGAGGCGTGTGTTGCGCAATCGCTCCAGCGGCCTCGTTCAGCTCCCACAACACTCGGTCCTGCTCTGCTTCATACTACAGTAACGTTAATAATCGCATCCATGAACATGATTTATTCCCGAGTCCTATCCCAATACTTTTCCACCGGCTGTTGAGGTGAAAACCACATATCCCAAGATTCCACGCTCAAACTTGGCATCATCAAGCTACGCCTTTGTTTTGAATAGGCCTCTAGCGACCTCTAGTGGACAGAAAATATTACATATTGCACCTTTAATGCAAACTGTTTCTTTGAGTAGTTATAAAATCCCTCCCTTTTATGTTAAGATTCAGCCAGTGGTCTCACGGAGCAGTTTAGCCACCATCCCGCCCGGAGTGACCCGAGAGGAAGAGAGTGGCCGTCCACACAACACAAAGAAAGGAGCATTCCATGAGATCTTCAACCTACCTGAGATTGAGAGACCTCTGCCCGGTGAGACCCCTCGTAGACTTGGTTCTTGTCTTATGAGACTTTGCATCCCGAAGAAAAAAAGTACTTGAAACCTAAATAAGCTTGAGTTGGATACGCCAAACAGATTTTTACTCACTTCTCTTTCGACTTGTTTACAACCAAGTGATTTAGTTGTGTCTTTTTTCAGTATGTGAGAATGGATGGAGATGCTGTCTGATAAACAGAGACAGGAAGATGCCCACTGACTACATTCGCAACGGGATGCTCTATGTCACAGAGAAGTAAGAAACATTTGCTCAGCGGTGTTGGGGAAAGTTACTTGTAAAAGTAATGCGTTACAATATTGCGTTACTCCCTAAAAGTTACTAATTGCGTTACTTCTTATGGAAAGTTACGAGTAATCGCTTACTCACATTTAGTCTAGGACTACAATTACCATCATGTTTACACCTCTTCACTTACTCAAGATTTCTCTCAACATGGAGACAAGAGAGGTGCCAGTCAATAAATTTGAAAACAAAGTAACTTGCGTTACTTATTTGAAAAAGTAACTCCGATATTTTGTTGTAAATGTAAAAGAAATGCATTCCATATCAGTCAGTCACGTTTTATGTTACGTCCCATCGTGTCAGTCAGTTCTGACGTAACATCTCCGTTCCCTCCTTCAGGGAACGGGGGTTACATTAGACACTGGGACGTTACTTTACTCGTTACTTGAAAAAAGTAATCTGATTACGTAACTCACGTTACTTGTAATGCGTTACCCCCAACACGGTTGCTCAGTATCTGATTGCTGATTCTTCTATATCTGACGATCTCTTTCATGTCATCATGAATATGTTCATGCAATTTTTTTTTACATCATAACAAATTGAGAGACTGCCTAGAATCAACTTGTACACTGATGTAAATTAATGAAGTAACAGTATAATGACAATTTGCTTGTCTCTTCATCAGCTACCTGTGTTTTGAGAGCTCCAGCTCAAGATCGGGGTCTTCAAAGAAGAACAAAGTCATAAAACTGGTGGACATCACAGATATACAGAAGGTATGTTCAGTGTTATTTTTAACTATAATGTAATTGAAATAAAGCTGAAATAAAGTAAAATATAAATATTACATTTTATGTATGTAACTTTATGGATCTTTGACTATTTATGCTTCATGCACTTTCTTGATATGAGGACTGACTTTGTGTAACACAGCAGTAGGTGGCAGCAATGCACCACTGGCATTGAAAAATGCATTTTCATTTAAATAATTGGGGAATTATTTTAAAATTCCTAAAAGCAGTTTTGGAGTTAACATTATAATTTTACACAATTATAGTGCAGTTATAATTATTATAAAATTGATTTGCAAATATTCAGATTGCTTTTGCAAAACAAAAAACTATTTATCTAAGATTCTAAAATATTAAAAAGTATTTTTAATACTTTCACTCATTTTCTCATACCATAGAAATGGAATGCAACTTTTGCCCAGATCTGCAGTCTGTCAATTGTCAGCAGACAGATTTCACAGAAAACTGCATAGTGTTTGATGAGCACAGACTTTTTAGGCATCAGACCGTTGACTGTCAGATTTTACGTCAGAGTCTGAGCCCAGACTACTCAACTCCGACTGGCTTTGACTTTCAGCAACTAGTGTCATCTTGTCCGGATTAAAAATCATGGCAAAAGTGCTGTAGTATATTCCAGCCTAAAACTGAACAATGGCAAGCTCAAATTTAAATTCTGCAGTTTCCAAGATGGTGAAGTTGATACAAATGAACACATCTGAGGAAGAACTAGTCACTTTGATTCTTTGATTTGACAATTTTGTGAGGTTTACGAAACACATTCAGTTCTTTAAAGTCGGCATGAAACAATAGTTGCGATAATCTTTTCTTTCCCATTGTGATGTGTATCCAAGTGAAACGGCTTCTGGAATGAAAAAAATGGAGGGTGGGATTTGATTTTGTCATTCAGGAATTGATTGGACCATAGGAAAGTGGGCGTTGCTAACTAAATGGAGGCAGATCTGAATGGTAGTAGTTGTGGAGGATATTTAGTCCCACCCTCCGCCGAGACACACGTCATGAAGAGAACAGACGTCGCTTCGAGGGGGAGGGGAGGTTACCATTTTTGATTAATAATGATGTGCACGGAAAAGTCATTTATAACAAACACTGCAACAGTTTAATTGTTCAATGAAAAAATAAGCTGTAAAGTGGACCAAAGTGAGCTACACTTTATTCATAATCATTTTGTTTTCCCATAGTAGGACATCGTTTTGAGCAATTGTTACCATAATATTTAATATATATATATACTACTGTTGCTGTTTCAATAACTCTTACTTTTCCTTTTTCACAGTACAAAGTTTTATCAGTTCTACCTGGGTCTGGAATGGGCATCTCTATTGCCACCCCATCAACACAGAAGGTAGTCACGTCAAATTTATTTGTATTGTATAGCTTCACATTGTTTCAAAGCAGAAAATGTTATTATGTTTATAATATCTTATAGTCGCATTTAGCAGATTAGTACTGAGCAATAATATAGCTTACATTTTGGAGGATACAAGCAATCAAGCAGTTGCTATATTGTATATATCACCCTATGTGAGTATACTGTATATAGACCTTATTTTCTAGAGAAACATGCGCGCCGCCATCTTTAGAATATTGTCTTTGAACTTCCGTTTTCGCAGTAGCCCTGTATATTTCTATGGCATCGCTGTTGAAGAATAATTAGCTGGTGAAGTGGATTTACGTGTTGTAGAGTTAACAAAAGTTATCATGAGCACTGTAATGTTTAAAGCGGGTGTCTTAACAAATGTCAGTAGAACGGGAAGATTTTAAAATGAGCAGTTCATTCATAAATACATAAGATCGCTGTGGAAATACAAGCCGGAAGTCAAAAGACAACGAGCGCAGCGCTGAAAAGGGGCGGGGCTACATAAGGTCTATACATACTTATATATCTTACTTTATATAAAGAGCTGGATGATAATATAGTTACATTTTGCGATGATATAAACCATCAAACAGTTGTAATTTACTATATATTATAAATCGCTTCATGCATGTATGCAGATAAAGTATACTTTAAATATATCTTGCTTAAAAGCTATTTGATATCTTTTTTTACAGTGACATCACCCTCATTGAAATAATTAAAGTGTCTGTTTTTGATGAATAATTGAGTAAAGTCTGACAGTGAATCGCTTTATCTTGTTCTTGTAGCCACTGGTCTTTGGTGCCATGATACACAGAGACGAGGCCTTTGAGACGATCTTCACCCAGTACATGAAGATCATGACCACAGCCAACCCTGAGACATAACTCAACCTTTTATCCTTCTGGAGGATATCTTGTTTGGAAAAGTATGGGACCAGTGTTTCCTGTCTGGTTAACTTTAATTGACAGTAATTTGGATGATTGTCGGCTTATGATGTGACCAGCAGGAGATTTAGTGAGCTGACATTCCAGCGAGAGTTCTGCATCTCAAAGAAGAGACTTTTTTTCAATCGGAGGGATGCGGGCGGCTTCTCGTCATGCTCGACTGTGACCTTTTTGGCTTTCAAAGATGAGCATATAGATCAGACTTCATGTTTTGTACTCATCTCTCAATGATTCAGATTTCATGTCTGGTTTTATCCTAGTAGATGTTACGGGGGGTGGGGTGTTAAAGAAGGTCTTTAACACTTTAAACATTGCAAGAATACATTTTCTTAATCAGTATTTTTGTTTAAAACAAGACACATTTGTCAAACTTAATTCAAGATATGTGTCTTGTTTTCTTACACAATTTTGATTCTCAAGTAAATTTGTCTTTTAACGAAATTTAGATATTTTGTACTGGAAAACGACAAAAATACTGATTAATACAAAGGGAAAAAAAGGCTGTTCACACTTTAGGTGTTTTGCAGCAACAAATCGAAATGAAGTCATTAATTTTCAATGAGAGTTGTCAATTTAAGGCGCCATACAGGTACTTTATATTCAATCTTCCCAGCCATGCAGCTTTCAAATCTCATTTGTGCCAGTGTTCAGTTAGAAAAAGATGACTTTTTATTTCTAAAAGTTATGAGGCCGGTTATAAAGTTGAACTTTGCTCACTTTTTTATGTTGGCAATGGTCGCTGATTTTCAAGTTGCAAGAAATCGACAGCTTTCATTGAAAATGACTTCTGGTTACTTTGTCACTGCAAATCACTGTCAGTGTAAATGACCTTTAAGACTGACAAACAAAGCCTTTTTTTTTCTTTTCTTTTTTTTTTTTTTACATTTGTTTACATTGTTGCTGTGTGCGTACAACACAGTCACACACAAACTCACTTAATCTAATCTCTCAGCAAAGTGTGCTTCATATGTTTTTAGCAGAACATCTTCCCAAACTTAACTTTGGGAAAGTGTATTTTCAAATGGTTTCAAATGGCCTTTCTTTAAAATTGCTGTAATGTCATAGCAGTCAGCAGAATCATTGCTAATTGATTGGTTTGCTTACGTTTAAAAACACTAGTTAGATATGAAAGGTGTCAAACACAGATAAGAAAATTTGGTCGCACTTTATATTGCAGTATGTGTACTAACTGTATACTTATACAAGTACTGAGTAATATAAGGTAACTACTTGGACATAATATTAAGGTTAGGTTTAGTACATAGTACAAACATGTAGAACAGGACTGTAAAATAAAGTGCTATCGAACATTTTTACCAAGTATTTCATGTATGTATGTCTTACAGATGAACACCAGTTACTTGATAATGTTTTGTCACTTAAACTGTTGCTAAATGAAGTTAAATACAGTAGATGTTCACAGAACCTATTCATAAAGTGACTGTAGTATAAGTCTTTGGATGAATCTCACAAAGAAATATTCAGATCATATTTCACCTAAAACAAAATGAAAATAATGTAAAAATAATATATATTAAAAACTTTAATATAGACAGTTTCCTCCACAAATTCTCAATAACATAATGCAAAAATAAAAATGGCATACATTAAATTATACTTAACATTTGTGTTATAAATGCACTTTACAATTTCATTAAGTTTATTTTTCATTATGAATGAGATTTTTTTTTCGCATCAAGAAAATGTCACATTGAAAAAAAAATGCTAAGAGGTTAAAGTAACATGTGACTTGTAAATTTCAGTTTTTGTGAGATTCACCCCTTTACACTCATCAGCCACTATAAAGTGAAACTTTTAATTGCTTTGGTTTAATTAACATTGAGGGAAAAAAGCTTGACTTTTAGTCAGATTATTTCAGAACAGCTAATGTATAAACTTTTGAAAAACATCCTTTGGCACAAACAAGCATCACATCTGCTCAATGCTTTAGTGGTAAATGCAATATGATGCGAATAGCCTGTAATGTTGCAATTTACCATAATAGGTTCCATACTGGAAAATAAGAGAAACCGAAATGAAGGAATTTTTATTGTACAGTATTTATAGTGGGCCACACATTTTGTTGCTCTACCCTAAACTGAAGTGGTTGATTGCACAGATATACTACAACATTAAGAGTTGATTTTAATAAGTAGCGGATATGTATTTGTATCTAAGACATTCCAAAGATCATCATTTTAGGAGAAAATACTGTTCATACTTTGTCTTCCCATACATCTGTTAGTTTACTCACATTTTTGAGGGACTGTTGAATGTTGCTCAGCTCCCAAAGATGAATCAGTGTATTTTACCAAAGGCCCTCTAGAGCAGGTGTCTCGAACCGTGCTCCTTGAGGCCTACCATCCTGCAGAGTTTAGCTCCAACCCTAATCAAACACACCTGAACTAGCTAATCAAGGTGTTGAAGGTATAGCAGGTAAGTGTATTGGAGCAGGGTTGGAACTGAAGTCTGCAGGAAGGTAGGCCTCCAGGAGCAGGGTTGACTACCCCTGCCAACCCTAGAGCTTTTGGAAGTCTCCCACGCTCTGGCTGTTGTGTTGTATTGCACTAATGAAGCACAGAATGAATAGGATAACGTCTAGGTTACTAATGTAACCCCTGTTTCATGAAGGAGGGAACAGAGACGTTACATTGCTACTGGCCTATTGGGGTCTCGCCTGGGAGCCCAATCACCCAAGTGGTAACTATACAAGCCAATGAACATTGGCCAGTGAGATTTGCATGACGAATCTCACCTACTCAGACATGTGGGTGTAAATATGACAGGTAATACTCACTTCATTCATGTTTTGCTGAGGAGCCGAGACTCGGATCCCGGCCATTCAGTGGTCATTCAGGGCTGTGGCAGGAGGGAGGTAACATCTCTGTTCCCTCCTTCAGGGAGCGGGGGTTACATTAGAAGCTAGACATTCCCATTCAGTCAGTCACGTTCAACGTTATGTCGATACTGATATATGGGGGTTCCTATGGATAGCGCCACAGCCACTGAATTGTGTGACAAGTGTTGGAGATACAGATGCTGACAAGCTGTTGCGTGCCCTTTTGACAACTGCGTTATACGCATTCGTAACCTACCCAGCACCCCATGTAAGCCCAAGGAAAATAGTCCTCCATACCAGTGGGATATTATGATGAGAGGAACTCACCTGAAGAGCAAGTAGGCACTCATATCCCCCCGAGAATCTCACAAATGTATTAAGTGTCACCCAGCCCACAGCTCTGCAGATGTCTGCTAGAGAGGCGCAATGCGCCAATGCCCAGGAGGAAGCAACACCCCAAATGGAGTGAGCCCCTCCGAGGGGGCATGGCTCGCCTTGGGGCTGGTACGTCAGCTAATCAAGGTGTTGGGAATGAGCCTGGGAGGATTTAGCCTCCTGGCACCTCTCAGGAACCTGATGACCAGATTGTGCTTTCCCAGTGACGTACCATCAACAGCATTGTGATGTGCTGTGATCACGGCAACATACACTTTCAAGGTGGAGGGGGACAGCCTCCACTTCAACCTCTCTTGCAAGAAGGAAAGCACAGAGCTGATTGGGCATTTCCGGTGGTCTTCCTGCCAGGAAGAACACCAATCAGTGAACAGACTCTACTTCAAACATAAGTGTGCCTGGTAGAGGGGGCTCTAGCTTGAGTGATAGTGTCTACCACCGCCAGTGATAGGCCACTTAATTCCTCTGCTTCCTGTCCAGAGACCACACGTGGAGGTTCCAGAGGTCTGGGCACGGGTGCCACATGGTGACCCGTCCTTGAAAAAGCAGGCCCTTCCTCAGGGGAATCTGCCAGGGAGGGGCTGTCGCGTGGAGCATCAGGTCCGAAAACCAGGTCCGGGTGGGCCAGTAAGGCACAACCATCAAGACCTGCTCTTCGTGCTCCCTGACATTGCACAGTGTCTGTGCGAGCAGGCTCACTGTGCTCACAGTGCTGAAGCGGTCTTATATGCATCAATCCGAGCAGTGTTACTGTGGCTGCGGATGCCATATGCCCCAGGAGCAGTTCTTTTTTCAGTGGAACTGCTGTCTGAATGTATTCAGACAATTCAGCACTGACTCTTTGGCCATGCTGACTAAGTTCAACTCCATACCAAGAAAAGAGATGCTCTGTGTGGGGAAGAGCTTGCTCTTTTCCCAGTTGACCCGAAGCCCCAGATGGCTGAACACCAGGGTCCCCTGTGTTTGCCTAACTGATCCCAAGAGAATGAGTCAGTCATCGAGATATGCAATATGCAAGTTCAATATGTGAATGCCCACCTCCCTGAGCGGGGTAAGGACAGCCTCTGCGACTTTGGTAAAGATGTGGGGAGACAGGGACAGCCCAAAAGGGGGACCTTGTACTGATATGCTCGACCCTCTAAGCAAAGCGTAGGAAAGGTCTGTCAAGGTAAAATCGAGTGCTGGGGCTAACCTGGGAAGCACAGTGTCCTGAAGTAGAGGCAGCGAGTTTGGTGTGACACTTATCTGGCTCAGTGGACCGATGAGAGACTGGCTAGGGAGGCGTGAGGAAGCAGCACGTCCTCGAATGCACACTCCCCACTCGGCCCTCCTCCGAGGGAAGGAGCGATGTGTTTACCAGCTCCTGAAAAAGAGCGGGCCCCTACAACTCATGGTCACCTGTCTCGGGGCCGCCTTACTGACCATTTAGAGGTTTTAGCGGCGGCCTGGGGACGTGCTGCATCACCTTCCTGTGGATGGATCGACATTGTGGCTGAGCCAGGCCAGAGCACTTCTTGCAGGGGGGCGCTCTTCGCATCGAGCTCCAGAAAACAATCATCCAGCCATGATCGCTCGGAACAAGTCAGAGCGCATGGCGGCCCGGGCAAGCATGGCTGTCAACTCTGAATCCAATTCAGCATGAGCAAATACCGCCAAAGAGGGAAGCTTAGCGTTTTCTTCCTTTCCAGAGGACAATTGCCCTCCCACCGAGGCAGCTAACGACATGCTAGAGGAGCAGGAGATCCAGGGGAATTACCCGGCAGAAAAGCTCCCACTGTAACCCTCGGGTCTCCTAAAATTGTTAACCAGACTTATGGCTGTACTTTACACACAAGCAGCAGGCTGGGTGGCAACAGAGGGGATCTAGATTTTTCTCTGTGCACAGCCCTTTCATGAAGCGAATCACCCCTTTATGTGCCCTCACCCCGGCAGGAGAGATCAGGAAATAAACTATTTTTAGCAATTAAAATTGCTCTTTCTCTGTACAGTAATCCACTTCAGTTGAAGAATGACTGGGATGAGTTGATTGCTTTTCACAACCGCTCGTCTCCAAAGCAAAATATAATAAGTGAGTAATGCCGGTCATATTTATGCCCGCATGTCCAGGTAGGTGTGACTCGGCATGCGAATCTCACTGGCCAATCTTCATTGGCTTGTTTAGTTACCACTTGGAGGTGATTGGGCTCCCAGGTGAGACCCCAATACATCAGTATCAGCGTAATGTTGAATGTGACTGACTGAATGGGAACTAATAGTTTTGCCAAATGTTGTTTCTTTAACTGCTCATTGTCTGTCTCAAACTGATGTTTACACAAGCTGGGTCAAAAAACAGTCAAGACCAGTTTGATCCCTGCTAACCAGCCCAGCCCAGGGGCATGAAAACTGGTATAATATCATTTTTGGTCTTTTCTTGGGGAAAGGGGATATTTTTCTTATGGTATTGGGCACAAATGCTTTTAGAAAATGTATCAACTCTAAGACACTAATTATGAGTATACTGATATAGCACATGAGTGAATTTCACAAAAACGGACAAGAACATGCCCAGGGGCCGGATTCACAAAATATTCTTAGGAAAGAAGTTTAAAAAAGGTTCTTAAGATAAATTCCAAGAAATTCTAACACTGTGTCTACACCAGACGTGACCGTTGACATGTTGTATCGCAACGCTACAGCTAGAAGCTGTCTACACTGGACGCAACAAAGCAACCATTGCAAATCCATTACTGATATATAGTTCTTCTCCACTTCACATACGATGAGTGGTAGGGCAATTTTAGAATAACACAATAGCCATTTATGACATTTTATTTAACAGCAACTGCGGCTCATTCTGCACATCATACATCATTACGCCATTTCTACGTCATTGCACATGCGCAGTTCTTTTGCAGTTTTGGTATCAATCCGATCAAGTGTTTACATGTCTTCTCAATCGGATTACAAAAGGAATTAACCACCCCTTCCAATCCAACAGAAATTTAATTCGGATCGAGCTCAATCGGATCAATTAAGGTGTTTACATGAAGGCTTTTTAGCTGTCAACGGATTGGTTGCCTGTAAACGTAGCAACTGTTTATGATTCATGATCGATTGGTCACTTCGATCACATTGGAGTACTTGTCCACATTCCTGATACTAGTAATATGTATTACTCTATATGTAGCTAGTGTTGTAATGCATGTTAATATTTGAAACAACCCAATAAATTCACTGAACATCTTACTTTTGGGGATTTAAGACAGGTTGGAGGTTATCCTAATTATTATTTTATTTTTTTTATTTTTTTTTAAATATTGTTTGAATTAAGTATTCTTTGAATACGTCTTAAATTGTGTCTTAACATTCTTAAGTTAACGTTCTTAAGAAAAGATTTTTGGAATACAAAATATTCTTGTATGTTTTCTTAAGTTAGAAAATAAGAAGGCAATAGCAGTTAAAAATAATTTTATTCTTCAGAATGCTTTGTGAATCCAGCCCCAGGTCATATTTCTCTCAAAATTTAGAAAGACACTTTTCCCCAAATTCTCTTTTAAAAAATCCCAGCTGTTATATACGGAGCCCTGCACATGACATTGGAAAAAATATGGATATCGTGGCCACCGATTAGTTTTATGATCAATCCGATTCCCTTGTTTAACTAAACTGTGGCCACATTGTAATAATTCATTCCCTTGTAATTCGTGGCCACGTATATATTTGTCCGCCTGTCGTGTGCAAAAGACGGCTCTGTAAGTATGCGAAAAACAATGATATATTTAAATAATATAATGTAATATAGTATATTTTTAAGTATTTCTCATGGTTACATTTATTGTACTGCCTTAAATTTATGCTGATTTAAATTTTTAAAATAGTGTTCTGGTGACATGATGCTCATTTCCATCTGCCAAATTCTCAGTACTGTAATGCAAAAAAAGAAAAAAAAGATTAAAACTTATTTGCATTATGATAATGAAAATTTGGGGATACAATTTCACAATACAAAAACACTTTTCTTTATGCAAAATATAATTACTTATTTGTTTTCTTTTTATTTTGTGGTGAATTGGGGGCAGTCATGGCCTAATGGTTAGAGAGTCAGACTGGTAACCCAAAGGTCAATTCTCAATACCGGCAGGAAATGACTGAGGTGCCCTTAAGCAAGGCACCTAACCCCCAATCGCTCCCTGGGTGCCACAGCCAAATGGCTGCCCACTGCTCCGGGTGTGTGTGTGTCAACTGTTTGAAGTGTGTGTGTGTGTTTGTGTGTTAACTACTCACTGCTTCTAATATGTGTTGGATGGGTTAAATGCAGAGGACAAATTCCAAGTATGGGTTACCATACTTGGCCTTCACATGTCACTTTTGTTTTTTCCACAATATGACATGGAATTGTTTGTGAGATTCACACACACAATCATAGTTTCACACAATCATACTAAAAGAAACACAGTTTACATTAAAATGCTGTTTAACTAAGCACCAAAAGTCATTGTGTATTCGGAGGTGCTCAAGTTGGAATTTTTTTTATGTGGCACTAGTTGATAAAGTATTTGTGTGTAAATGTTTGCTATTTTCAATATAATTTCACTGCAAAATAACAGAGTTCATCTGACAGATGTGAATTGTTGTTATTATTTGTTATCTGTTTTTTCTGGTTGTCTGAAGACAAATGACTAAAAATGAATTTATATACAAAAATAGAGTAATATAAGAAATGTTCTGTTCTGATTTGAATAGAACAATGTATATTGTTAAATCATAATGTGTTGTACACTTTTTTAATTTAAGTAAATTAATGAATTGTATATGTGTCTTGTCTGTTGATTAAAAAAAAAAATCTATATAATGATTTTGAGCTAAAACAAAGTCTCCCATTTACACCAATCAGGCATAACATTACATTATGGCCACTGACAGGTGAAGTGAACAACATTGATTATTTCTTCATCACGGCACATGTTAGTGGGTGGGATATATTAGGCAGCAAGTGAATATTTTGTACTCAAAGTTGATGTGTTTGAAGCAGTAAAAATGTGGAAGGATTTAAAGGTGCTCTAAGCGATGTCACGTGTTTTTAGGCCAAAACATTTTTTGTCACATACAAAAAATTCCTCACTATCCGCTAGCTGCCTGTCTCCTGAACACACTGTAAAAAAACGTGGTCTCTGTAGTCGCCACAAGCTCCGAAAACGGCAATAAAAACAAACTGGTGCAGCCTGGACCACGAATCATAATAAACATGCTCCAGCCAATAACCAACAAGAATGATTTTAAATGCACGTTCATGACTGTTTCAGGAAGCACGGAGGGGAGGAGGAGGAGGAGGGAGGGTCTTGCTAGCCTCTGTTTTGTTTGACAACACTTCGAACGTCAACAGGAAGTTACTCCACCCAGGATCGCTTAGAGCACCTTTAAGCGAGTTTGACAAGGGCCAAATTGTGATGGCTAGACAACTTGGTCAGAGCATCTCCAAAACTGCAGCTCTTGTGGGGTGTTTTCGGTCTGCAGTGGTCAGTATCTATCAAAAAGTGGTCCAAGGAAGGAAAAGTGGTAAACCGGAAAAGTGGTAAACTGGAAAAGTGGAAAAGTGGTAAACTCATCGATGCACATGGGGAGCGAAGGCTGGCCCGTGTGGTCCAGTCCAACAGACGAGCTTGAACTCGAAGTTAATGCTGGTTCTGATAGAAAGGTGTCAGAATACACAGTTCATCACAGTTTGTTGCGTATGGGGCTGCATTGCCCTTTCCACCGCACATGAGCATCAGAACTGGACCACGGAGCAATGGAAGAAGGTGGCCCGGTCTGATGAATCACGTTTTCTTTTACATCATATGGATGGCCGGGTGCGTGTGCGTCGCTTACCTGGGGAACACATGGCACCAGGATGCACTATGGGACGAAGGCAACCCGGAGGAGGCAGTGTGATGCATTGGGCAATGTTCTGCTGGGAAACCTTGGGTCCTGCCATCCATGTGGATGTTACTTTGACACGTACCACCTACCTAAGCATTCTTGCAGACCATGTACATTCTTTCATGGAAACAGTATTCCCCGGTGGCTGTGGCCTCTTTCAGCAGGATAATGCGCCTTGCCACAAAGCAAAAATGGTTTGAGGAGCACAACAACAAGTTTGAGATGTTGACTTGGCCTCCAAATTCCCCAAATTCTCAATCCAATCGAGCATCTATGGCATGTTCTGAACAAACAGGTCTGATCCATGAAGGCACCACATTGCAACTTACAGGACTTAAAGGATCTGCTGCTAAAATCTTGGTGCCAGATACCACAGCACACCTTCAGGGGTCTAGTGGAGTCTATGCCGGGTCAGGGCTGTTTTGGCAGCAAAAAGGGGACCAACACAATGTTAGGAAGGTGGTCATAATGTTATGCCTGATCAGTATATATACACACATATAAACTGATGAGAGAGAGAGAGTTTCCATTCCTAAAATGCTGTGCTTTTATTGATATACATTTTGAGGAGAACTTATTCAAGACCTTTTGACTAGCTGCCACTACCTGCTATCTGCCACTAGACGGCACTGAGGTGAAGGGAATGAAGACACCAGATAGGCATGTAGGGATATACCTGTAAATCATGTAATACAGCTGTTTGAAGCAATAAATGCTTTTATTGTGGTGGTTTTAAAAGGCTCTGTGGAGCGTGTAATGCACATAACCACCAACGTTATTTCCAGCAGAGGTTCAAGTGCCTATTATTATTATCAAGTGCCTAGCAGAGTCCTATTAATGTGCAAAAAGGTTTCCGATGTCTGTGCTGTGCCTTTATGGAGGAATTTCCATCCAAGACATTCTGTCTGTCAATCTGCATCGTCTTAAATCTTCACAAGACTTTAGCACAGACATTCACATCCTTTAAGCTGCATTCCAAGATGGAAAAGTAACTTATATTGTTTTTGTTTATTATTATGTTTAACTACATTGTCGATGTGCTAGTTTATTGCTCATCCCAGGCATAGTGGAAAATGATGAATGTTGAAATTCGTACTTTAATAAAGGTTTATTTATATAGCACCTTTCCATTGCTCAAGGACTCTTTACAAATTAGATACAATAAGAAAAAAGATAACAGCAATAAGATAGGTAATAATAAGAGACAACGGGTAATAATGACAGACAATTGTACACAGAGAAGAAGATTATTACAAAAATTTGAAAGTGAGCAGTATTATTTTGTACTTGATACGATAGGCCACTGGGTGATATGGGCAGAACGCTTGGTGTGGGTGAGTATTCTTGCAGCAGAGTTTTGAATATATTGCAGTCTGGCAATGGAGCTTAGCAGGTAAACCAATGAAAAGGGCATTACTGTAGTCATGTAGACAGGATAAAACAAAAGCATGAAAAACCATTTCAGCATCTTTAAAACTAATGAAGGGACAGAGCTTGGCAATGCGACGTAAGTGATAGAATGCAGATTTGGTGACTGAGTTGATACGAGTCTCAAAGGTGAGAGAGGAATCGAAAATAACACCAAGATTTTTAACAGTACTGGAAAGTTTGATGAGAGCACCAGCAATATCACAGGCAAAGTCAATAGGAATTTTGCTAGTAAGTGATGGGGTTCCAGTAATAATGATTTCTTGTCCATGTTTAGTTTCAGAAATTTTTTATCAATTTTATCAATTTTTATCAATTTTATTAATTTGAGTCGATAGAACATGCTTACACATAGTTTATATTTGGATGTCATCAGCATAGATATGATAATTAAAACCATGTCGATGTAAGATCTGACCCAGACGTGGTATGTAAATGTAAATTTAAGAGATTTCTGTAAACTGAAAATATGAAAACCAACCATACTGAACTTTTGGAGAATCTTTGGAGAATGTATAGCTATGTTATGGAGAGTGTATAATGACCTATTAAACTAAAACTTGTAATCATAAAACTAATTATCATAAAAGTGGTCCATGTTCCTCATCCTTTTTTATGATAAGCCTTTAGAAAAGGCCAGTAAAGACACCATGAGCCAGAGAATAAGAAAAAAGAGGGCCGTTTTTTTTTTTTGTATTCAGTGTATTAGTTAGAAATATGATACTGTAGGATTTAAAGGGTTAACTGTGTGTTCACACTGCCGGCGGCGAGAGCGTCAAAGTGACAGGAAGTCATTCATTTTCATTGAGAGCCGGCGGCGAGCTCCGGCGAGAGTCTTGTACCCCTTTTCCACCAAGGCAGTTTGAGTGCTGGTTCGGAGCCAGAGTCTAGTTTCAAATCAGTTCTTTGTCTTTCGACACACAAAGCACCAGCTCCGAACCAGAAAAAGTGGTTCGTAAGTAGCACCAAAACATTGCTGGGCTAGAAGTAAGAACCGCTTGCGTCAGGGGCTAGGGGCGGGGTTACCGCCATTTTTGAAATAGCAGCTAATCAAGCTAATAGCAGCTCAATTGTAATCTCCGCCTATATACAAATTACGGCGAGCCGTGTTTGGATGCCGATGTAAGTTCGCAAAGCCATGAGCATCAACAGTAGTGAAACATCTGCGATTGTTGATAGAAGGCTTGTTCGAGATGCATCGGAGCAACGCGGGCCGATTCGGCATTCCTCACACGTCCTGGAGCCTTGGTTAAAATTGCAATTTTCTCACAATTTATAAATAGTTGGAAACATTTGGGATGTTGTAAGTACTCAAGTGAACAAAATATATAACATATATATAGCCTAGTGGTTTTTGGATATTTTACTGCAAAAATCTTACATATTGCACCTTTAATAAAGCTCTCAAATGGCATTTTCCATTTGGGTTGGATTATCGAAATTTGGTGTCAATGACGGACAACACGGTGAATTTTCAATGATTTGAAACTTTCAAAAGCTGATGATGGAGGCAGAGTATTTTTGGCAAGCATGGCCTCTATGTCAATTTTGACAAGGCAGTTTGTAAACGGTGAGGGACATGGCGATTCTGTGATGCTGCAGATCCATCATGATCCTACAGAGAGTAGACTAGATGATCAGAGAGTGAAGAGCAGAGGTCGAGCGATATGAGGGAAGTGAAAAGGACGTGACAGAGAGTTTGGGTCGTCTCTGGAGGCCAATAACGGGTGCACAGATTGATGCAGGCTGTTGAATGATGTGGCAATCATCATCTATGTGGCAGAGGTGACCCTGCTATTGCATTAGGAGGCCATGCCATAGTCATTTGACAAGTTATGAGTTGCCCATATTTTATGGGCAAATGTTAAAAGTGGCAACAGCAGTACAGGGACATGACCGTAAGCAATCACTCTCTCAAAAGTAACTTCTGTCCCTGTGCTGGACAGAATATCCATAAGAGCTGATGCACAACACTTCATAACATTTGATAAGAGGCAAATAATGTGTGGCGGCTGGAAATATAAAAATCAAGCTAGTAATTGCATGACCCCTTGTGGTAACATATGAAAAATGTGCATTGCATCACATCAAATAATAATTGTGAACTGCATTGTTGGGAAAGATACAAATACTTCAGGTTTAAAAAAAAAACTGACAAATAACAAAAGAAATGTAGTTACAATGCTTTGTTATCCATTGAATCCATTGTTGCCCCACACGTTGTTCAACTCAACTTACAAGTGTATGGCGGCATTATAATGCCAATAATGACCGAGCGCACAACTGATGCTTGCGCGCGCAGTAAATCACTTCCGCGAGAGGATAACAGATCTACACGCGAGGAAACAGGAGCCCGCGAGCTCATTGTAGTACCCCAGAGTGCAGCATGGACGATGGGGCGGGGCGACACTTTGGGGCGGAGCGACACGTGTCGCCCCGCCCATCTCAACGGTTATTGGTTTATGATTAAGATGGGCTTATTGGTGTAGAGATGTGTGACGCTTTTACAGCTTATTGGTGTAGCTGTGAGCAGGCTTGGAATGCGGAAGTACACGTTCAGACGAATAAACTTTTTATATAAATTAAAAAGCAAATATAAATTTTGTTTTTGCGTTTCCACATCATTTCATGAAAACAGAAATACAAAGAGTGGTGGATTACGACGAACAGAATAGAAATAAATGGTCTAATTTACAATTACTCCCTCAACAGCTGTATACCTCGGCATTATCGCTGGTTTTTGTTAGTGACACGGCAATATAATGCAAAGTATGGTTATGTAGATATATCTTGATATATACAATATATATATATATATAGTGTGTGTGTGTGTAGCAAACTGTCACTAGTCTCTGAACACCACCAATACAGTAAACATTCCCTTAACCCCTTCGAAAATTAACCATAGTTTTGGTACAAAAACTAGTTACAAATATGGTGTTTGCAATCAATATACCAACAGATATTTTTACAACAATAAAACAATGGTTACTTTTTGCAAGGAAGGAACTAGAATTTGAACCCAAAAACACTCGTCACTTTTTCTGTTATTTGTTATCTGAACTGCACTACTGAAAACCTCATTAATCCTGAATGTAGCTACCCACTTCTATATAAAAAACTTAAAAACAATACATTTAATCACCCCTTTAAACACTTTTCTAAAATCATTGGTAATTGAAATATTAAACAGAATTGTCACAACTAAATTAAGAATTCATTAATTAGATGGACTTCATGCCTGCTTAAAGCAATATATAGCAAATTATGTTAACATCAAATATTAGAAACCTTAAAAAACAACAATGCAAATGACTGAAACCTGTTGTCATGCACGTGTTTGCCATTTTTTTTATTAGAACACTAAACACTGCAAAGTTTAACTTTAAATGACATCAATTAATACATCAAAACCAGTTGATCTCAGTTCATTCTCTCTTTCCCTTCCATAAACTTAACACACCAATGTGTTTCCTGCTGCAAAAAAAAAGTCCTGCGAGCAAAATCCTGTGCACACATGTGAGTAAAAGTCCAGGAGTTCACCACATCGGCCTCTTCCCCTATAGCCTGGTGGGTATGACTTGAAAAGGGCTCTGCACTGCAAGCATTCCCTGATGCTGTACATCCGTCTCAACTCCTTCCGGTAGACGGGAGAGAAATTCTTCCAGTTGGCCACACCTTAAAGTATAAAGACAAAATACAGTAAAGATAAATAAAACATTTAACTGCCTCATACTAAAAAAAAAAAATAAAAAAATATCAGTTGGAGAATGTGCATTGAACAGGAAAAAAAAAATCTTACTGTCTAGCCAGGCAAAGCCCAGCCAACATAGCATGGTGGGGCCCAGATGGGTGTCACCTGGGCAGCCTAACTGGGGCCCAGACAGTTTTGTCCACAGTTTCCATGTAGGCCCCACATGGGTTAGCCCAGATGAACTGAACACTGCTCAGTGTGCACACTACAGGCTGTTAAATGTAACACAGAAACATGCTGGAGTTAATGAGATAATTAGGTGATAACGAGCAGAATCACCGAAGGACAAGAAAAACAAGAGACAATGTGGTCAGCTGCTAAATGATAAAAAAATAATAAAAATTAACTGAAGTAAGCGCTGACCTCGATCACGGTGACATCAAACTTATTTTCAACAAATCATCAACATCTAAACCTCTGGTAATTCTCAATAACAACTTTTGTAGATGTATATCAGAAATAAAGTCAGTCTGGTTAGTAATAAGTGAAGCTGGTAATGCTGTTTGTGGAGTTGTTTAATCAGATCTTCAGAGATTTAATGTCTTTTATCTTCAGTTGATTTCATCGAAGGCTGTGGTTGAAGTCGTAGTTCTTGTTGTTTCTCTGTCCTTCAGTGATTCTGCTCGTTATCACCTAATTATCTCATTAACTCCAGCATGTTTCTGTGTTACATTTAACAGCCTGTAGTGTGCACACTGAGCAGTGTTTATTTCATCTGGGCTAACCCATGTGGGGCCTCCATGGAAACCGTGGACAAAAATGTCTGGGCCCAGTTAGGCAGCCCAGGTGACACCCATCTGGGCCCCACCATGCTATGTTGGCTGGGTATCAGAGCCTAGAAAATATAAATGTTGTTTATATTCAGTGATAGTACAATCATTTACAAGATACAACATTTCAGAACTCACCGGAAAGGACAACTCAGGGAAACAAGTGGTGGAAGCCAGGTCACTACCATGTAGGAATTAGCAACATACACATTGACATCCTGTAACAAAGAAACAATTATTAGATACACACAAATGTATCCCGTTTTCAATAAAATCTTTTAGACTGCTACTTTACCATGCAGAAACCGTTGTGCTCTATGATTCTTAGGCAACAGTTCAAAATCTATAATTTAGATTTTGAACTTTCGGCCACGCCCGAAAACCGCCACAGGCCGGTGTGACATTAACATGGTTTATGGCTTTATTAAAGGGGTGGTTGCATGCGATTTTTTACTTTTTTAACTTTAGTTAGTGTGTAATGTTGCTGCTTGAGCATAAACAGTATCTGCAAAGTTACAGCGCTGAAAGTTCAATGCACACAGAGATATTGTCTTTTAAAGTTATGGCAGTTTATTGCCTACAAAAACGGGTGGTTTGGACTACAATGAGCTTCTTCCCGGGTTGGTGACATCATAAACCCTTGCTATTAACATAAACACTGCCCCCGGGAACACGCAACAAAGTGGGCGAGGCCATGTGGCACAGCATAATGAAAGCGGAAGAGTTGTTTACACCGAACGCGAGCTGTGCGACGCGACGCATCAAAAGATATAGAACCCATTATTATCTGTGATATTTTCTACACTGGATGCGGTGCTGAAGACAGCTTCCTGAATCTACACGAGTTTAATGCTGGATTTACACAAAGACTTTTACTGAAAGATGAAGCAGTTCCCACTTTAAAAGCAGAAGCTGCTGTTTATCAGCCCCAAACTGTAAGTACGTTTTATTGTTTGTCTTTTAAACGTAATGTTATAGTTCTGTTGCTATTTTTAATGCATCTAGGACGTATACAAAGAGCAACTCGTTTTTGCTAGCCAGTTAGCTAAATTCTAGTGCAACAAACACCAACAAACTTCTATGTTCATAGACAAACAGTTGTTCATGCTATAAATTAAACGCTACCCTTACAAATATGCGACTACTCAGGCATGTATTTACTACAGTAAAGCTTTAATCAGGATAAAACTGTATATTGAAAGCTAACAAACAGCAGTGACAGCTTATCTAAACACTTTGACACAAATACTAAATGAAATACCATTCATAAACATCCTTCAAAAGCCGCGATTGCAGAGGTTCTACTTTTTCCTCTTCATCTGGGTCTGATTTGGCTCAATTTGATACAGCAATGAAGGCGCTATTATTTACTTTCCACCTAAGCGCGTAACTACGAATGGTAAGGGGCGTGGCGTTTCCGGACGCTTCAGCGAATCACGACAGACTGGGCCAGTAACCAACCTGCTGACCAATCTGAGCACATTGCGTATGTCGGAGGGAGTGGCTTCATAGAAGCAGGAAGTCAAACGAGCCGTTCATATGACCGTGGAAACAGGTGTAGAATTAAGATAAAATATATGAAAAATACAGCATTTTAAAAAAAACGAAGCATTAAGACATGTTAAACTGTGCCCCAAAAACACAATCAAGCCTAGAAAAAAAACATGTAACCACCCCTTTAACATCTACACCTATCCCAACCCTAAACCTACCCTTATAATAATGCAAGTACAGTAGTGGTAGCACAATATGATATAGCATTAATCGTTAGAACAAGTATAAATCAATAGCGAAAAATGCTAATGTTACTTATCAGATTGTTCTTTGTTCATAATATATATATATTTGAACGTAAAATAAGATGATTAAAGGCAAGACGGAGTAGCCTGGCGCATTAAAAATATAAGCAGGAGAATGTTATCATTGCAAAGTGGTCAGGCTAATGTCTTGTGTTTATGCCACAAGACGTATGGATAAGCTGTTTGATTTATAATTAGGTTATTTTCACAAATTTCACTTAACCTGCTGTGGAACCTGTCAATATGTATGTTTCCCATTTGAATGGTCAGCCGTATGAAGCGGCTGCTGCTTGCGCTGGGAGCTTTAGCTTCAATTTTGATCAAATTTTTTTCTAATCGGTTGCATATTATGTCGTGGATATATCCCTCGAATGCATACTGCAGTCCCTTTTGACTTGCTCTCTCAGATATTTCACCTGTTCACCAAAAATGACTAATTATCTCCTTGGAAATGTCTGACACCGGTGCATACATACTGTAAATGACTTGCCAGACGCAAAAGCTTGACAGGCATAGCAACAGTAACTAAGGAGGGCGGGGCTTAGCAAAGGGTCCATTTGTTCCTCCAGATCACAGTTGGGGTTCAACACATGTGCAACCTGAAAATATTAACAAGTCAGTTACCTGTAGAACTCCTGACATTTCCACATTGAAGGTCTGATTCAGCTGTAACTGCTGGCTTGTTCATATCATCTATCAGGTTTCCAGTCTCCATGTTTGGAAGAGACCCTTAAAGCAATAAAATGACCAGATAGAAAAGATCACTCTACATGCAAAGGATTATGCCAAACAAATATGCGATATTTTATTTTTGTCAAGAAGTCTGACCTCTGTTTGAAGAAGCTGAAGATGTCAATGTGGGATCTTGTCTTTTGTGGTGACACAGAGGGCTCTCTCGAATGCAAGATTCAGCTCCAAAACTCTTTGCTCCAGAGTTGCAGACACTGTACTCCTGCTGTTCACTCAGACCCACTAGATACACAATAAACAAATATTCATAAAAATTGAGAAATTATCAATTGATTCAAACATTGACATTTCAACAATTTACTGCTCAAACCTCGAATCAAAATATTTAAACAGCTTTAAGATAACAAAAGACATGCTATTGTCTAACAGAACTAGGTCTAGTTCTTTAAGATTCAATTACCTGTGGTATCTTTATTCATGCCATTCTCAATGTCTGTGAGAATAACTGTGACCTATTAATAACCGTCTTCTCACAAAAGCAGCAGTGAAAATGCGGCCTTTCTCGGCACTGGCCACTGCATTTGACAATGAGGAAATCTTGTATGAAATAAGCACATTACATGCTAACTTAATTTAATATAATGTGAGCTATAGCAATTATTTAATACAAATCATACCTTCATAAGGTATTGAGTTTGTAAAGTGACAAAATGGGCACAGTTTAAGAGTAGACTTCATACAAACCTCATGTTCTGCTCTGGTTACGACAGTGTGGTGTTTGTTGGAGAAGATAGAATCTCACATTTTCTAAAGTAGAAAAATCAAAGAACGGTTTAATTTTATCACCTGAAAGACACTGGGATATGCTTAAGCCATTATTTTACATTCGATTCTAGAACATCGCGTTAAATGTTAGCACAATGTACACAACCACTTTTACTCACCTCATGTAATCAACGTGGTTATTATTACTCTGCTGCTGCAGTTGCCACCGTTCTGTTTGTTTCAACGCAAACTGCCCCCTGCTGGATTGGAGCAAAATGTCAAAGGCGGGGGCAACCAAATATGGGCGGGGCGACACGTGTCGCTCCGCCTCGAAGTGTCGCCCTGCCCCATCGTCCAGGGCTGCGTTCCAGTTCGGTTTTTAAATGCCCTTCCCTCGCTAACTTCACTCGGTCTCGTTGACTCGGATGTACGTCATTGCTTACGTTGCACGAGTGCCCACTTCTGGCGGAACCCTATGGGCGGAACCTTTGTATGGGCTGAACTGGAACGTCCTAAGCCCTTGATCACTTGGAATCCGCAATGGAGCTGATTTATTATTTATTTTTTCCCCTTACAAAATTGTTTAATACAGCATTCTATATGTATATATGTGTGTTTTAAATGTTTAAAAAATAATCAATATATTATAGAGTTGTTTGTGGTGGGGTAAAGTAAACGCGATATGCGGCGACGTCACAATCGTGTTGTATTGTGGGTTATGGAGCTGCCTGAAGTGTACATATGAAGTAGACTCGCTCCCTCGGTCAAAATCGAGGGAGCGAGGGTCTGTCCATATAAACTTCCCTCGTCCACTTCACGAAGTGGAACGCACTTCAAAATGGCGGCAGGGATTCCCCCGAGGGGAAGTGTTTAGGGAAGTTCGCGAGTGCGTGTCTAAAACCGAACTGGAACGCAGCCTAGGCTGCACCCTGGGGTTACTCAGCTCATTTTAAACCCGCGCGCGCGCATGACATCTCCTCTGCGCGCAAATCAAGCCTTCGCGTGCTCGTACACAACTCGCAGCACGCGCGTCATCACTTCCCACACTCGCGCTCGATCTTCTATTTCGCTCGCGCGAACACTTGATTTTTGTCAGTCGTGGGGCGGGACTTTACTTATTTCAGTGTAACCTCAAATGTCATTGGACAATTCAGTTTATCCAGTCTGTTGTGATTGGACGCCTGTTGTAAAACGATTAGACATGGCTTCATCAATGGACCAGATGCAAGTGAGTTAAACTTTATTTATTGACTGATTGATTGCATTATTATTATAATATGTTCTTACCAGGTACTATATTAACTTGATTTATTATTATTTTTAAGGAGCTGTAGCTGCTGGGGAAAAATGAGAACACATATTATATTTGCTGTAGTTCACCGCTACATTACCACTATACTTCCACTAAACAGTATCTATGTTTACCCAGCCAAAATTATGTTAGTTCTGAAAAATATAGAGATGTGAAAAGTGTCCATTAAATAGTTGTAACTATGATTCTAAATCCAAAATTGCTTCATGTGGCTTTGGATGAAAGATAAATCCCTTGTTCATATCAGTAAGGAAGAGTTGTTGTGTAAGCTTTTTTGTTATCATTCTTTGTCAGTTTAATATATTTTCCATTAAATACAGTATAAAAGGGTTTCAGCACTTTACCCCGTTGACAAGTTGCAGTTAAAGTTAACATACAGTACTCAGTATGAATGATCATACCCCTCTGAAACCCAATTAAGAAATTAATCTTTATATCTAAGACACTTTTTTTGTTTTTTTTAATAACATTATGTTCAGATGTGGTCAGCTGTACTCATAAATACTGTGCACTGTACTTATTTGAACTTGAAGAGTTCACTCAAAAATGAAAATAATGTAATTAATTACTCTCCCTCATGTCGTTCCACACCCGTAAGACCTTCGTTCATCTTCAGAACACAAATTAAGATATTTTTGATGAAATCTGGCTCAGTGAGGCCTGAGCAATGACATTTCCTCTGTCAAGATCCATTAATGTACTAAAAACATATTTAAATCAGTTCATGTGAGTACAGTGGTTCAATATTACTATTATAAAGCGACGAGAATATTTTTGGTGCGCAAAAAACAAAAACAAAATAACGAATTATATAGTGATGGCCGATTTCAAAACACTGCTTCAGGAAGCTTCGGAGCGTTATGAATCTTTTGTGTCGAATCAGCTGCTCGGAGCGCCAAAGTCACGTGGTGCACCAAAAATATTCTCGTCGCTTTATAATATAATATTGTTCTGAAGATGAACAAAGGTCTTACGGGTGTGGAACGACATGAGGGAGAGTAATAAATGACATTATTTTCTTTTTTGAGTGAACTCTTCAAGTTCCAAGTAAGTACAATGCACAGTATTTATGAGTACAGCTGACCACATCTGAACATAATGTTATTAAAAAAACAAACAAAAAAAGTGTCTTAGATATAAAGATTAATTTCTTAATTGGGTTTCAGAGGGGTATGATCATTCCTACTGAGTACTGTATGTTAACTTTAACTGCAACTTGTCAACGGGGTAAAGTGCTGAAACCCTTTTATACTGTATTTAATGGAAAATATATTAAACTGACAAAGAATGATAACAAAAAAGCTTACACAACAACTCTTCCTTACTGATATGAACAAGGGATTTATCTTTCATCCAAAGCCACATGAAGCAATTTTGGATTTAGAATCATAGTTACAACTATTTAATGGACACTTTTCACATCTCTATATTTTTCAGAACTGATATAATTTGGCTGGGTAAACATAGATGCTGTTTAGTGGAAGTATAGTGGTAATGTAGCGGTGAACTACAGCAAATATAATATGCAGAGATGGGAGCAAGTCACACATGTGCAAGTCTCAAGTAAGTCTCAAGTCTTAACCTTCGAGTCTCAAGTAAGTCCCAAGTATTTTTTTCTTGGGCAAGTCAAGTCAAGTCAAGTCAAGTCAAGTCAAGTCAAGTCAAGTCAAGTCAAGTCAAGTCACAAGCTATGTCAAGTCAAGTCAAGTCAAGTCCTGTAGTAGGTCAAGTCAAGTCCAAGTCAAGTCACCTTATTATTGTAATTTTACCTGCAGAATCTGATCTTAATAAAGTGAAAAGACAAGATATAAGTAACTGTCAGTAAATTAAAATAATTTGGATTTGCATTGTAAATACTCATGTTCAGTAAAATACATCATGGAATCAAACAAAATTGTAACTTCATAAAATTATTTATTTTAAAATTATTAAAATTATTTATCACTTCTGCCAACAGTGTTTGAAATGTTTTAAATTTTCAACATTGAGTCCATAAAACAAATAACAGCTTAACATCCAACAGACTCCTCTCTGAACACCTCACTCTCTCTCTCAAACACAGTTTACATACAACATTAAACTTTGTTACATTTCTCCTCTCTCTCTCACAACAGCTTTACTGACATGAAAGGAGCTTTTGTTGTAGTATTGTTGTTCAGAAAATGTACATTATTTGGCACTGTATTTGGCATATCACAGTTTCGATTTTAGTTCATTGTTAAAATACAACTTAGAGACCATTTAAGCTTTGTAGGCCTGTTTTAAATTTTCGGTTTATGATGAAACGGTGGCGGCGGCACAGGGTCATTGGGAAACACTGAATGAATGTTTAGCTGACAAATGTGCTAAAGTTGTAATATCAGCTGCAGAGGCGCACCGACACTAAGTGGGGGCCCCAGGCAAAATTCATAAATGAGGCCCTTCTAAAAGATTTTATAGTTAAAATATCTTTGTTATCTAGTGCCGTAATTATACAACATATAACACAGTCAAAACACATAACAGAACAAATTGTTTTTAATTTACAAAATTTGTCAACAAATCTTACTAATTAAGTAATGTGAACTAAATAAATGTATTGATATTTATTTATATTAATGCAAGCTGGATAAACTAGGCAGGGCTCAATCCTTAGCTCAACACTAAGGATTTTTTTCTACTGGCTCGGTCGGGCCAGTGGTTCAAATTTTTACTGGCCCCACAACAAAAAAATGAAAAAAAAAAAAAGACAAGAAAATGGGCCTATAAAATAAGCATATTTATTGTTTCCGTTGTCTTTGTTACATTTAACCTAAATAAATAGGGTTATGGCACCAAAAGCTACTAGATTAATTTATATTATAAATATTGTTAGACAAATAAACAGTAAGTAATAAAAGAGTAACAAATAATCAAATTACGAGTAATAGCACAAATAAATACAACAGAACAAACATATAAATTAAATAAATGGTGCTTTTCAAGTTTTTCATGTAGGTTTAAACAGGAGATTTTCAGGTACAGAAATTGTAATCTAATGTATAACTATAGAATTATAGAATAGATTAAGATTTATTAAAGTTAATCGGTCAAGAGCAGTTACAGATGCATAAAAATGTTTAATGTTGAAAATATAAAACGTCAAATAGCCTACTGTTATTTGAAATTATTAAAAAAAAATGAAGACACTTCAAATGTGAAATTAAACCCGCCAGTAGGTGGCAGCGAATCACTGTTAATGAGTGAATCATTGAGATTCAACCGATTCATTCAAACGGCTGATTCACTCAGGAAGTGTTGCTCAGAGACGCAAAACAATTCTGTGGACTTTGGAACTATTTTCGTTGGTGAAATACAGCGAAACAGACGATTTGGTGTCTAAAATGTAAGTCACTTGATATTAAGTTCTTGTTCATTAAACTGTAGGCCTACGCTGAATAAAATTAATATCACTTTTGTAATCATGATAATATTTGGAGAAAAACGGCGCTCTTTGTTTAAAGGTGCCCTCGAATCAGAATTTGAATTTACCTCGGCATAGTTGAATAACAAGAGTTCAGTACATGGAAAAGACATACATTGAGTTTCAAACCCCATTGTTTCCTCCTTCTTATGTAAATCTCATTTGTTTAAAAGACTTCCGGAAAACACTCGGATCTCAACATAACACCGACTGTTACGTAACAGTCGGGATCATTAATATGTATGACCCCAATATTTGCATAATGCCAGCCCATTCGACGCATTAGACAAGGAAAGGCAGTATTAACGGCTGGATCTGTGCACAGACAAGGTAAGCAAGCAAGAACAACAGCGAAAAATGGCAGATGGAGCAATAATAACTGACATGATCCATGATTTCATGATATTTTTAGTGATATTTGTAAATTGTCTTTCTACATGTTTCATTAGCATGTTGCTAATATACTGTTAAATGTGGTTAAAGTTACCATCGTTTCTTACTGTATTTACGGAGACAAGAGCCATCGCTATTTTCATTTTTAAACACTTGCAGTCTGTATAATGCATAAACACAACTTCATTCTTTATAAATCTCTCCAACAGTGTGTAATGTTAGCTTTAGCCACAGAGCACTATCAAACTCACACAGAATCAAACGTAACCATCTAAATAAATACTTTACTCACATAATTCGAAGCATGCATACAGCATGCATGACGAACATCTTGTAAAGATCCATTTGAGGGTTATATTAGCTGTGTGAACTTTGTAAATGCGCTGTAATATAGTCGACAGCTCGTGTGGCAGAGGAAGCGCATCTCTTAAAGGGGCCGTGCTGAAAAAATCAGTGCATAGTTAATGATGCCCCAAAATAGGCAGTTAAAAAAATTAATAAAAAAAAATCTATGGGGTATTTTGAGCTGAAACTTCACAGACACATTCAGGGGACACCTAGGACTTATATTACATCTTGTAAAAAAACAATCTAGGGCACCTTTAATCTTCATGCTTCTTCATGCTTTCTTTTTCGCTTTTGCCTGCCAGACGTATATGTCCTCTTCATGTTTAATAAATTGAATTAGGCATTTTAATGTAAGTAAGCGCTGCGCCAGTTTGAATGTGGCGGCAAAAGCATAAACAGCGTAACGAGAGAGGGGTCCCGATGCAGAGATGTCGCTGCGTCACTGCGTGTTATAATATTGATATTAACATTTCATATCATAACAAAAACCCGTCGACCGGACCGAACAAGAGTCGCTGCGCTGAGTGAGTGACAGGAGGCGTGTCTGTGTTCAACTGCGGTGTGCGTGAACTCGCTGTTGGAGAGAAGAGAGAAAGCGCTGCCGGTGTATGGATGCCTGTATGCAGTATATGTATATATTTTATATTCAAACTGAAAACATGATGTGATTTAACACTCAAGTCATTCAAGTCATCGTGTCTCAAGTCAAGTCAAGTCCCGAGTCTTTAACTTCCAAGTCCGAGTCAAGTCTCAAGTATTTTATTTTTTGTCAAGTCAAGTCACAAGTCATAAAAATAGCGACTCGAGTCGACTCGAGTCCAAGTCACCAAGTCACAAGTCCCCATGTCTGATAATATGTGTTCTCATTTTTCCCCAGCAGCTACAGCTCCTTAAAAATAATAATAAATCAAGTTAATATAGTATCTGGTAAGGACATATTATAATAATAATGCAATCAATCAGTCAATAAATAAAGTTTAACTCACTTGCATCTGGTCCATTGATGAAGCCATGTCTAATCGTTTTACAACAGGCGTCCAATCACAACAGACTGGATAAACTGAATTGTCCAATGACATTTGAGGTTACACTGAAATAAGTAAAGTCCCGCCCCACGACTGACAAAAATCAAAAGTGTTCGCGCGAGCGAAATAGAAGATCGAGCGCGAGTGTGGGAAGTGATGACGCGCGTGCTGCGAGTTGTGTACGAGCACGCGAGGGCTTGATTTGCGCGCAGAGGAGATGTCCTGCGCGCGCGCGGGTTTAAAATGAGCTCGCGGGCTCCTGTTTCCTCGCGTGTAGATCTGTTATCCTCTCGCGGAAGTGATTTACTGCGTGCGCAAGCATCAGTTGTGCGCTCGGTCATTATTGGCATTATAATGCCGCCATACAAGTGATTCTAAAATTATAAGGAAAACATTTAAAAAGTGTGAAAAATCTATTGAGAGAAAGTGATAAAAGGCATCTAGTGGCGTTTTTCCACTGCATGGTATGGCTTGGTACAAAATGGTATGGCTCAGCTGAGGTTCCAAGCTGACCATACTGATACTACAGTAAATGTGACGTGTAAACACTGCAGATCACTGTTTGGTCAGAGAGAATCATCACTACCAGCGTCATTGGATTTGAAACACCAGACTCCAAACCCGCTAGATTTAAATAGTCAGTAACAGCCACCGCAATATCATTTGTTCGCAAACTTTTTTAAATGACTTGCTTTAAACGAACGTTGCATGAAACTTGAAAAAAGAAATGGCTTTATCGCGGTTAGTAGACGAGGTGACTCATTAGTAGCCGAGGAGTGCATCCTCGGCAGTTGAGTCGCCGCAACTATATCAGTCTATAATCCCACCCACTTTGTAGCGGTTCTAAACTGCAGTGGAAAAGCAAACCAAAAGTAAAGTGAGCCGAGCCATGCCACACAGTGCCACAAAAGCGCCATTACAGACCCTTACAAGAAGAGAGCAGTGGAGAAAAAAAAGCTGCCTGTGGAGCTTTGTCATGGTCATGTTTAGTTTCATTTTCTTGTTTCGTTTTTGTGATAGTTTTATTTGTCAATGTTTTGCCTGTGTTCCAGTTCATCATTAGTTGTCATGGTTTCTGATTATCTGATAATTAGTTCATACCTATTCCCTATTCTGGTAATGATCTTCATTTTATATATTTAAACCGTCAGTTTTCATCAGTTCATTGCCTCTCGTAAATGGTATGTGAGGTTTTGGTAGTTGTGTTCTTGTTTGTTCTTATTAAAGTTACTCTTGATCATTTATTCTATGTCACGCATTATGTTGGATATAAACTACACGCTCCCCTGACAGAACAAGCGACCCAAAAGGATTTATAACAGCGAAAGAGATATGAATATGCCCGCTGTACACCTGCTCCTGTTGGAGCAAGGAGATTGCTCTCTTGAGGATCACATTGGGGATTTTCGATCTGACATGCCTAACCCACTATCCCAACCACTCGTTATGTATTTTCTGCCAGAGCCCAGTCGAGAATTCTGTGACCCACCAAATTATTTGACCCTAGTAGGCGCTGTATTGAGCTAATTCTAATCCCAATCCTAATCCTAACCCTACCATCACTACATTATGTGTACGGTCACATAATTTTGTGGGTCCAAAATTCAGTATAACACCAGCAACAGTGTCCATCACAGAAGGCATATTAGTGGAGTTCAAGGGGATGAATTGGAACCCAGCACCAAATCTCCTTCATTGACATGTCTCATTCGTCGTGGAGAGGAAGTGCAGCCTCCCTCTCCCTCCTCCTCCGCGTAAGCCATCCAGTTCCTCTGCTTCGTCTCCCTTCAGCTGCTCGGCTCCTTCAGTGGTTCCGCCCAGCTGCACAGGTCCACCTTCCCAGTCATCAGCTCCACCCTGGCATGTGGATCCGTTAGCTCTTCTTCAAGCCTCCAAGCCCGGGACTCCACCTTGGCTCGCCGACCCATCGGCTCCACCGTGGCTCCCTCGTCCCTCAGGCTCTGACTCGGATTTCCAAGTCATCTGCTGTGCCTCAACTCTCCACCCATTTGGCTCCACCAGGCTCCTCCTTCCCTCTGGTTCCTCCATTGTCTCTGTCAAGGTCATGTTTAATTTCAATGTCTTGTTTAGTTTCTACTCATGGTTTTCTTTGTCACTGTTTTGCCTGTGTTCAAGTTCATCATTAGCTGTCATGATTTCATATTAGCTCAAACTTGTTCCCTGTTTTGTTATTGATCTTCCACTGTATATGTAAGCCCTCAGTTTTCCTGTTCAGTGTCTCTCTTTGCTGTAGTGTCTAAGTAGGAAATATCAGTTTACATTTCCAAACGTTCTTTTGCCATTAATTGTAATAATCCAGTGAGACAACAGCCGGTATGCTTCACACAGAAATCTGATTTTACCATCATCAAGTCCATCTGGAACTACATGAAGAAACAGAAAAAACTGAGGCAGACTAAATCCAAAAGAACTGCAGCAACCTACCTGCAAAGCTACCTAAAAAACTATGCGCAAATGTACCTAGGACAAAAGCTTAAACGCTTTTAAACGCAAAGGGTGATCATACCAAATATTGATTCGATTTAGTTAATAGAGGTTGATAAAATGTATGACATTTTTTTGAAAGCATCCTCACATTACAGCATTTTTATGTGCCTAAAACTTTTCACAGTACTGTAGCTTTCCTCTTCAAGCATCTCAAGGGGGGCCTAAGACTTTTGCACAGTACTGTACAGTCACAATAAAATGCTTGATGAACGAACGACAAGCCCAAAAAATGAACGTACATAACACAATAGTAAATACAAAGTGTTCGTTGTTAGTCGCCAGCAGCACAGCAGCTCCTGTGTTACTCACGTGTGAAGCGGAATCAAAGCAGTCTCCGTGTCTGTTTTCAGGCCTTCCCACTTAGCTCTCTTCAGCGCTGGAAAGCTTTTCTAATATAAACATGGGTCCTAAAGTGCTTGCCCAGTCATAAACCTTCATTCCAGTGATATTCTTTTGAGCTCTTTTGTATTGTGTCTCATCTCTCGTTTTGCAGTTTTTTTCTTATTTTCAAATCTCCCTCTTGCTCGTTCTCTCTCCTCAACGGTCATACGGCCCCTATTGCTGATCGATTACGCGTTTGTTGTTGGTGTCGGCCCGACTAACTTCCAAACAGTGTATTTGAAATTCTACTGAGTCCACTTTTAAGTCATACTAACTACAGGTTGACGGCTGTAGTTCCAACCACACAACTTTGCGATGCTGTTTGCGAATGTTTGTTGAAACAACAGAACTTGCGACTATAGTTGGCTAATGATGCACTTGGGAAAGCTCATTTTTCCACACTCTACCTTTACTAAATGTTACATTTAATGGTTTGATGTGTTTTTTTCTCATGATAATAATCTCTCTATCACTCTATTTTTCTTTCATTCTCTCACTCAAGTCATGAAGGGTGAATGTTGAGACAGACTGAATAAATCTCTCCACTGATTGGTTTATCATCTCACTGTCACCTCACGCCTTGTGTTGAAGGTTACTTATGAATAAATGAATCGGATTCTGACATTAGCTCATCCTCCCCGTTTCCAGAATTAATTCCACAGTTGATTTCGCTCTGGGAATAAATCCATTGCTTTCACGTTCTTGATGGCGGCTTTAAGCCGACACTGTCTGCATTGTCAATTGCTAATGAGCTAGCATACTGTTTACCCGTCATGCATGCTGCACTGCTGCACATGGGGTGATGGCTGCCTGTTTTTAATGATCTTATGTGGTATACGCATCAGAGGCAAGGGACCACTATGCTCTTATCGACAGATGTTTAAGTCGAAACAGAAACACAAGGCACAGCTGTTAGCAGAGTTGTGCAGGAAGAGCCGCTAACCTTCTAACAGACATCTGAACACCTTTTACTGGCCTCAAGTGTAAAACTAGTGTCTGCTAGATGGATTGTACTTTTTATGTTCTCAAACATCCATTTTTTTTGGTTGCACATTGTTTAAAGATGGTTGTTTGATTTAAAAGATATGACTTTGTGCACAAGAATAGGTAGATAAACAATAGACTATAAATAAATGAAAAGTGGCAAACATGTAATAGACAAAATATACAATACATTCTTGAGATGCATAGATGAACGTAACTTGGTTGAAAGCCAAAGTGTCCAACTAATGGCTAAAACACAACTTTAATAATATAGTGAACCCCAAGGAACATTAATAAAAAGACATGCCATTTAAAGGGTTAGTTCACCCTGGTGTTGTTCTAATCATGTCATATGCCCTTCATTTTTTTCAGAAGGCGTACTATAGGGTTTGGTGAAAAAAAAATATTTTGGCGAATTGGTGGCTAATTCGTACAATCTCATTCATACATTTTTGTATGATCTAATATACACCCCAGTGATGGTCATGTTTAGAGGTTTCTAAAAATTGCATGTTTTCCTACAATTAACATAGCACACATTCATATGAAATTGCCAGCTCATAAATAGCTATTTCTTGTGAGATTGCGTTGGATTTAAACAGAGCTGAACGTAAGAGCTCACTGTTGTTACTGTATATTCAGCTATTTATTTATGCATTACAATGTTTACCTGTAATTGTAGTCCTGCTGTTACTAACATTAATTACATAATACATTAGTATTGTATCACTGCAAAACAACACAAAATAGAAGGAATTGTTGAGAAAAGCTGCTGCAAATTCTATCTCTGGAAACCCTGTCGGGACCACACAGTGCTGCAACATCTTTGACAGCATCATTCTAGTTATTTCCCTGCTTTGTTTATAACTGATGTTGAGAAATTATCAAGTTGCTAAAAATGTCTGTACAGATGTATCATGATAAACTTCTGATGTTGTGGAAGCGTTGAGACTCGCATTGTCACATGCTATCAGAAATGGGACACCCTGCTTTGCTCTTTGGGGCCTGTCAGTGTCTTTAATTCTTGCTGTCACCCAAACAGAGAAGGTTTTATTATTTGTTTGTGGGATGGCGATACATGTCAGACCAAACTGAGGGAGTTTATAGATGAAATCTTTCTGGAGGCTGGCTTATGTCACAGCATGACGGAATGGAAGACTCCAGTGATGGGTCAGAGGGCTGCTAGAATTGCTTTCGTCTCTGCCAGATGCTACCCAGTGGCCTCTAGACCTTTTGCTGAATACAGGTTGACTGTGTGTATAGACATGTGATCTTTTCCAAAAACAAGTGAGCTGCCTACAGCACCATTAAGACAAGTCATTATTGATACAAAGTCTGTCCTAAATTGTAGGCAACTTACATTTTGGTCAAAATTGTTTGAATAGAATAGAATAGAATAGAATAGAATAGAATAGAATAGACTTTATTGTCCCATTCCTGGGAAATTTGGACATCATGACATGGCCAGTCTACAACTTCCATCCCACACAATACATTACATAACATACAATAAATTGGATGCTGCCTTATCGCTTGCATATCTTGGAATTTGGAAAAAACAAAACAAAAATACATTGCAATCCACTCATATAGACTTTTGAAGACATGCCTTCGGGAAATCAAGAATCTAGAAAAAGTGAGAAAAGGGAGGGGAAATGAATAACAGCACAGAAAGTTATGCCCTTTTTTTCCAGTAAATATTTAATAATAACAACAACAACAATAATAGTAATATAAGATGTTATAACTTTTTTTCTTATAATATATTTTGATAAAGTGATGTTTACATTTAAAACAAGAGGAAAATGGCACAAGGTCAGTAAAATAATTGAAACATACCTAAAATAAACAAAATTGAATAGGGTATTGAGACTTCTTTTAAAGTAACCATGAAATCAAAATTGATATTATATTCCGATTTCTGCTGTCCATAGTTGAATGAGATTCTGGACCAGTCAAAGTTACCATAAGGTCATCATATATGCTGCACTGGCATGCTACATGTATATGAATCAAACCTGCGCGTAATGAAACAAACACTCGTCCCTTCTGTCATGAAATTTTAAGAACTACTGTCTGTCAGGAACCAGAGAGGTGAGGAGGCATGGGTTAAGTTCCTTCTTCAAGTTGGAACCAAGCATGGCATTCCCAACGGATGAGTCCTGCTTTCTCTTTCCCATCATGCCAGTGGACTCGCTTGACTGTCTTGGATGCCCGGGGGTCTCTTTACCTTTGAATAATGAAGAGGGCATGCGCTGCATGTAGCCTCTAACACTAGCACACTGTGATGGTACATTAGTTCTGCTGCGTATCAAAGAGGTCAGAGCTATTTATCAACTCTCAGGTAAAACCTTCACAAATTCATTCCCAGATTCATTGACCCTTGCAGTCGGAAAGATTTAGGATGTGTGAAACTATCTTTTAGCTTCTTCATTGTAAATAAAGGAAGCTATGAATATCTGTAGATTTCCACTTTGCAGGTGAAAATCTAGTAACCAAATTGCCATAAGACAGCCGTTTATATCTTAGCATGTGCTTCTGTGTCTTTTATTTAAAATATATCAATAGAGCATGTGGAATTTGATCAATTTACCAGTTCCTGGGTTACAGTATTACCTGAGACCTAGCCTGACACCTATTAGCAGCCCAGATTCTAAACCATTAGGTTATCCAAACCAAACAAAAAAACAAGAAAAGTAACTATTTTCAGAGGCGGCAATTTCATATAAATCCGTATGTCCTACACCTTCCCTATTCTACTTATGGAAAAAATTTAATTCTGTAAGTTGAATAGGGAAGGCGTAGGACATCAGCATAAGCTTTTTGAAGAATACGAAAGTGCGGTTTTGGCGGAACCACTTGGATGTCGATCGTTTGATTATATAAAGCATATACATTTATTTTTTTTTTCGAAAATGACCAATCGTTTCGCTAGATAAGACCCTTATTCCTTATATATTTAAAGCCCTTTGAAGCTGCAATGAAACTATAATTTTGACCTTCAACCAGAGAATAGAAGGACATGGACATCTTGGAAGACATGGGGGTGAGTAAATTATCAGGAAAATTTTATTTGAAAGTGAACTAATCCTTTAAATTTCTTTTGCACTAATTTGTTTGTCCATAAGGTGGCAACACTGGCCCAGACCGTTGTTTCACAAAGAAACAAAAGAGATGAAACAACAACAAACTACTAGAGATGCAACAACAATGCACGGCTGTGTCGACGTGTGCTTGTGTGAGGGATAAGAGATACACATTTAAACACATATAAAGACATTTTTATTGCTCATAACCAGATACTGGACAAAGATGAAACCTTCTATTGCATGTGTCAACCTATGGAGTCAAATTAATGCCTTAAAGTTTTGCACAAAAATAAAGTTTTGCAAAACAAAAAAAAGAATTGAGCAATAAAAAAATGTTTTGCAAACAAAAATAAAGTATTGAGCGGAAAAAAATAAGTTTTGCAAACAAAAATAATAAATTGCAAAATAAAATAAAGTAGTGCAAAAATAAAAATATAATCAATTACAAAAATCAATGACAGCTGTAATCCTATTTTATCTTTATTTTATCCACATATTTTTCATGCTCAAACCTACTAAATCATTTGCAACGCTCATTTTATTCTGCGTTTCAGTCAAGCGTGCGCTCACGATACCGGTTTTCCTTTGCGCTGCACTTTTCTGCGCGGTTCTCTTTATGGCACTGGTTTTGACGTGGGGGTGGAGTCAAGAAACAGGGGCACGCCCCGCGAAACACGTCATCGGCAGGAGACGCAGATCGCAACAGAACAGATCAAGCATAGAGACAGAGCGCATTTATTATAATCTGAAAACCACGCCCACCGGGGGGAAAACAATCCAACCGTTTCCATTGACTTTGTATTGCGTGAGGCTGCCTTCTTGTCTTTTCTGACTTATTACAAAAAACAGAACAATGCCTAAAAGCTGCTGTGTGACAATGCACAACTAACAAGCTAAAAAACCCAGAAATACATTTTTATAAGCTGTCGACCCCAAAAAACGAATGTTTAAGGACACAAAAGTGGATACAGGCAGTGAGACAGAGAGCAACGGGTCATATTACTATAAGAAATGCATTGGAGGGGAACGTAATCGGCGACAGGTGAAATAATTCTTTGGCGGTTAATAAATGCGCTCTGTTTCTATGCTTGATCTGTTCTGTTGCGATCTGCGTCTCCTGCCGATGACGTGTTTTGCGGGAGCGTGCCCCCGTTTCTTGACTCCACCCCCTCAAATCAGTGCCATAAAGAGATCCGTGCAGAAAAGTGCAGCACAAAGGAAAACCGGTATCGTGAGCGCACGCTTGACTGAAACGCAGAATAAAATGAGCGTTGCAAATGATTTAGTAGGTTTGAGCATGAAAAATATGTGGCAAAGATAAAATAGGATTACAGCTGTCATTGATTTTTGTAATTGATTATATTTTTATTTTTGCACTACGTTGTTTTATTTTGCAATTTATTATTTTTGTTTGCAAAACTTTTTTTTTTCCGCTCAATACTTTATTTTTCCTTTGCAATTCTTTATTTTTGTTTGCAAAACATTTTTTTATTGCTCAATTCTTTTTTTTTTGTTTTGCAAAACTTTATTTTTGTGCAAAACTTTAAGGCATTAATTTGACTCCATAGTCAACCACCTGTTGTTTGCGCAGTGGAGTATACTATGCTTTCGGCTGTGCAACTACATTAGTGTACACAAAACAGAACTCAAAACAAGTATACTTTGGGCTTAGCCGTGAGTGGGGCATAAGCAGGTAGTACAAAGATGTGCAAAAAAGATTGCCACAAATTATCCACCAGTTTGGCAAAAAGTTAAATAGTTTGTTATGAGATTGTGTTTGGTTATCTCTTGAGGTCAAAGAAGCACCCTATGCAACATTCAATCTGGGATCCTACAGAAAAATAAGTATTCTTGTCACTTCATAACATTAAGGTTGAACCACTGTAGTCACATGAACTGTTTTAAATATATCTTTAGTAGCTTTCTGGGCACTGAAAGTGTTAATTGTCTTGCTGGCAATGGAGGCCTCACTGAGCCATCGGATTTTATCAAAAATATCTTCATTTGTGTTCCGAAGATGAACGAAGGTCATGAGGGTGAGTAATTAATGAGAGAATTTTCATTTTTGGGTGAACTAACCCTTTAAGGCAAGTGTGTGCAAGTGACCAAACAAAGACTACAATCACACAATATTTTGCCAAAATTACAGTCTTATTAAAGGTTTTACTATATCCAAAAGAATGAACATTATCCCCTGTTCTTTCTATATTATTATTATGCTTTGCTTTGAATTTTTTTTATTTTATGTTTCCATAATATGTTTAAACATTGAACATTTTGTGGCAGATGCATGTAGAAAAACTGTGTATCCATCTCCACATTATCCATTGTTGGCTAGTGAAGTGTTGTAGGCAACATCACTGCAGTTTAGCAAGCGACCACCATATGGCACTCTTGCTGCATCAAACACTCATGCAGCAATAACATGAACCTGCAGGGCTGCTGTTTCCAGCCTTCACCAGCCAGAAAGAGCGAGTGTGCTTTTAAAGCCATGCCAAGCAAAAGAAACGCTGCTTATCTCCCCACTGCCATACTAAGAGATCACTATTGTTCACAGACACATCTTTGGCCCGTTATGGCCTTCCTGCCTCGGTCTTTGCAGCTTCTTTTTCTGTCAGCTCTACAAGACAATCAGGGCGTAAGAACTCCCATTGGACGGCTCTGAGCCACCGCGGCTACAGATACAAAGCACCATGGGAGCGGTCCCCCCTAAAAGGCCTCATTTCATGCGAGGGATTCCCACAGACACTCTGGGTCTTCACAGCTACTTAACGGTTGTTGTATTTCACAGAGTGGGTGAACCTGCCACTCTTGTCTTGAAGAGAAAAAAGAGAGATTTGTCTGACTGCTGTGTGGTCTCTCTTGCGCTCCATGAGGCTCATTTGAAATGGTGGTGAGAGCTTTAAATTGGAGTTCTGGCTGGAATGAGAGCTGCTTCTCAGAGGGTTGAACCACTTTGGATGTGTTGGGCCCTGTACTGTCCCAGCAGTTGTTCTTTATATGATGTTGAAGACCCCCTACCTGGTGAATATGTGTTTCCTGTGGTGACAGGAAGATGGAAAAAGCACTTTAAGCTGCAGTATTTACATACTACTCTGCTGTTCCACTCTGGGATTCAAAGGTCCTATGAAAGTGTTTTTCTCCAAACTCTGAATTATGGGAAACAAACTGTGCTAATTGCTTATTTTTTACAAGTCCAAATGGATGGTCTGCATTTGATCAAAACTGGAACAATCATGTTTGATTCCTCGCTAAATGTTTCTATTTTAAATGTTTCTTGTAAATGGTATTGTATGCTGACCTCTGAAGCACTTCAAGCTGTGATTTTTGTATGAAAGGTACTATAGTAATTGCATTTTAGAGTGTTTTTTAAAACTGAATGTATTGAACAATTTCATATTTTGTTCTTTTTTGTCATCCTATCAAGAATAAAAGCTTTTTTTTAAGTGCTAACTCAACAATATGAAGACAAAGGATGCACATTAGGTGCATGATTGATCCTGTATTTATGTGTTTTATGTTACGCTGAAGTCTCATTGGAAATACAAGATGAGGGGTGCGTTTTCCATACAACGACATAATTGCCTGCTTAACTACCATAGATTGTATTGTTGGCGAAATTAATTAGTCACGACTGTTTTTTATCTTAAAAAAGTAGTAAATGGCGTTAAAGGTGGGGTATGTAGTTTTTCAAAAACACTGTTTGTAAGTTAATCAGGCCGTCACCAACAACAAACGTGTAACCAATCAGCATTAGGGGGGGCGTATGACGGCCGAGGAGAGAGAACAAACAAGAGGGAGAAGAGACACAATACAAAAAAGCTTAAAGGGTTAGTTCACCCAAAAATGAAAATTCTGTCATTTATTACTTACCCTCATGCCGTTCCACACCCGTAAGACCTTCATTAATCTTCAGAACACAAATTAAGATATTTTAGTTGAAATCCGATAGCTCCGTGAGGCCTCCATAGGGAGCAATGACACTTCCTTTCTCAAGATCCATAAAGGTACTAAAAACATATTTAAATCGGTTCATGTGAGTACAGTGGTTCAATATTAATATTATAAAGCGACAAGAATATTTTTGGAGCGCCAAAAAAAAAAACTAAATAACGACTTATTTAGTGATGGCCGATTTCAAAACAATGCTTCAGGAAAAATCGGAGCACAGATAAATCAGTGTGTCGAATCTGCTGTTCGGAGCGCTAAAGTCACATGATTTCAGCCGTTGGCAGTTTGACAGGCGATCTGAATCATGATTCGACACACTGATTCATTTGTGCTCCGAATCTTCCTGAAGCAGTGTTTTGAAATCGGCCATCACTAAATAAGTCGTTATTTTGTTTTTTTGGCGCTCCAAAAATATTCTCGTCGCTTTATAATATTAATATTGAACCACTGTACTCACATGAACCGATTTAAATATGTTTTTAGTACATTAATGGATCTTGAGAGAGGAAGTGTCCATTGCTCCCTATGGAGGCCTCACGGAGCCATCGGATTTCAACTAAAATATCTTAATTTGTGTTCTGAAGATTAACGAAGGTCTTACAGGTGTGGAACGGCATGAGGGTGAGTAATAAATGACAGAATTTTCATTTTTGGGTGAACTAACTCTTTAAAAGAATATCACTGGAATGAAGGTTTACGACTGGGCAAGCGCTTTAGGACCCGCGTTAATATTAGAAAAGCTTTCCAGTGCTGGAGAGAGCTAAGCGGGAAGGCCTGAAAACAGACATGGAGGCTGCTTTGATTCCACTTCACATGTGAGTAACACTGGGTTTGATTGTCTGGAGCTGCTGTGCTGTTGGCGACTAACAATGAACTCTTGTTTGTATTTACTCTTGTGTACTGTACGTTCATTTTTTGTGTTTCCTTGTCGTTCGTTCATCATCTGCACTTTATTTTCCGTGAAGCATTATTTTGTTGCGCATCAACTGTGATAAACAGACATCCACTCGCATTGCGTGTGTAACAGTGGCCAGATAGTGAGATTTGTGCACTTCCGACTGCTAGAGAATGCAGTGTTTAGCGTTATTGTTAGTGCACTCGCCTCGCATGCCAGCAGCGGACGAGCTGGGGTTCGAGACTGACTCGGAGCATAGTGGTTAGGATTGGAGGGTGAGTTTTGGAGGTGGAGCAATGAAGAGAGGGGTGGGTTTGTTTGGGTTGACTTCAAATATCAACAATGTCCAACAGCGTTTTTGAAAATCTATTTGCCCCACCTTTAATGACATCACAAAGGTTGTGGAGTAATAACTTATGGTAATTAAGCCATTTGAGATTGAATTAATGTCAGATTATTTCTGTAAATAACAAATTTGGCATCTGAGAAATGTCTTGTATTGCTGCTAACACACTTCAGTGTCTGATGTGGAATCAATAAAGTACCTACCTAACTACAGGTCAGGAGCTGTACCTGTAGTTCCAACTTTGCGATGCTATTTGCGAATACTCTTCTATCCATCTCGGGCACAGAATGATGGGAAATCATGGTTTTGTAACAATTGTAGACTCATCATTCTGCTTTATAAGAAGTATATTCTTGAAGTCTTGCATTTATTATTCACAAAACTTAATTAAGCAATACTTTACCAACTACTTTCCGCCATGTTTCTTTAATTCACATGCAACAAACTCAACAAACTCATTTTGTAAATATGATTATTTCATCAAGAAAAAGCTCAGAGTGATTTCATGCAGAGGACTCTATAGTGCTGGTTGAATTCACTATTTGCAAATGTTCATTTGAACTGTGGTTTCGGAAGAACACCAAATTGTGAAACTAATGACGAAATTTGCGACAATAGTTTTTTTTTTTTTTTTTTTTTGATTTTGGGAAACTCAGAGCTGTTCACGTTCTTTTGGATCTAATTATCTGAACAACACACTCTCATGGCAATTCAGAACTATTTTATGTTTTGTGACTTGGTAGTGAATTTGTATGATTATATTTTTTGTATGCTTACACCCCACTGAGGGTTAGGATTAGGGGTAGTATTAGACCTTTCTCTCTAAAAAAACATTTGTTTTTACATGATTAAAATCATACAAATTAATATGATATGGCAGACCAATAAAATAGTTACATTTTCCCATTGGGTTGATTCAATTTTCATTTTTGATTCCTCACTACACTCTAAAAAATAAAACATTGGTTCAACAAAAAAAAAAAAAAAAAAGTTAATGTTTTCCACTAGAATTTTTAACTTAAGCCAATTGGGAGAATTACATTAATTCAAAGCAATATTTTGAGTAAGGTGAGTAAGTAAGGTGAAGACGGTTTTTTTTGCCACAATAAAACACATTTCTAAGTAACATGAACTTAATAATTGTAAACATGAATGCAACTATTTAAGTTGATCCAACATAATGTTTTAAGTAAGGTGAAGATGCTTTTTGGACACAATAAAACACATTTCTAAGTAACATGAACTTAATAATTGTCAACATTAATGCAACTATTTAAGTTGATCCAACATAATGTTTTAAGTAAGGTGAAGACGCTTTTTGGACACAATAAAACACATTTCTAAGTAACATGAACTTACCAAGCACCGCTTGTCACCATGATGGTAAATCTCCAAAAACACACATTAACAGAAACTGTTCTAAATTAGCATAACAAAACACTAATTACTGCTAAATCTCCCTTATCATTAATCTTGTGCAAAAAACATTATATAACACTTAATTTTAGCATTTACTCTCCCTTTCAAGTGCCATGGGCAAAGCATGATGGGAAATATAAATCCCAGCCCAGTTTCACTTAACTTAAGTTCGTCTAAATTAAAAGAAGTGTTCATACAACTCAAAACAATGAAACACGTTTACACGTCATCAGATTGTATTTTACATCAACAGAACTTAAAATTAAATACATTTTTGATTAACTGAAAATGTTAAACTATGACAAGTCATGATAGTATATCGAATCAATAGGCATAATTTGTGTGTCATCCAAGCTCAATAAAATAACAATTACAAGTAAAAAGTCTAACAGCATTTCAGAACTTGATTTTTTATTTCACAACAATATATATATTTAAGTAATGACTAAAGGTCCCCTGAATTAGTTTTTAGAGTGTAAATGTTTCTATTTTAAATGTTTCTTGTAAATGGTTTTGTATGCTGACTTCTGAAGCACTTCAAGCAGTAACACTTTATTTTACAGTGCCGTAGTTACACGTTACTACATGTACTTACTATAGTAATAACAGTAAATTATTCATAATTACAAGTAACTAACCCTAAACCAAACCCTAACCATAACTGTAACTCTATAGTAAGTACATGTAGTTAATTTAATAGTACTCAGTACTTATTTGAGTTATTACAATGTAACTACGGCACTGTAAAAGTGTAACCCTTCAAGCTGTGATTTTTGTATGAAAGGTACTATAGTAATTGCATTTTAGAGTCTTTTTTTAAACTGAATGTATTGAACAATTTCATATTTTGTTCTTTTTTGTCATCCTATCAAGAATAAAAGCTTTTTTTAGCGCTAACGCAACAATATGAATGCTTACACCCCACTGAGGGTTAGGATTAGGGGTAGGATTAGACCTTTCTCTCTAAAAAAAAAAACAATTGTTTTTATATGATTAAAATCATACAAATTAATATGATATGGCAGACCAATAAAATAGTTACATTTTCCCATTGGGTTGATTAAATTTTGATTTATGTGCAGCTGGTTTAGAGGCTACATTCATTCTCTTGCAATATATTTTAAAGAACTAAGAAAGCATAGTAATAACATTGTAATAAATGGCTTATAAAATATAAAACAATTACATATGAATAACTAAGCTGCTGTGATTTAGGATTTGTAATTTGATGTAAAAGCGGTCAAGTGAGAGAAGTTTGTACTTTCATAATACTTTGAGTTTCCAGGGTCAATTAAAACAATTTTTTGTACAAGTTTGTAGTTACGTCATTCTGACATGACAAGATCACTCCATTATTATTCTTGTGCATAGAATGGTGATAAATTATACTTAAATTATACTTTTTTTTAAGGTTGCAGACTCATTATTCTGCTTAGATTTTTTTTTCAACTTTCCACCATGTTTATTAAATTCACATGCAAAAACACAGAATTTGGAAACTCCACCAGTAGTGTTCATGCACTCTCGTTTTGTAAATATGGTTATTTTGTCATTAAAAGCTTTTTACACAGAGGACTCTATAGTGCTGGTTTCATTGTACTCACTCTCGAAATGATCCTTAAAATAGGCGACCCAGAAGCCCTTGAGCAGCATTATCAGATCATAAGACTATATCTAAAGCTCTCAGAGCCAATCCCAAGTACATGAAGGCTTTAAAATAATAAGATATTATCCTCAATTATAGGACCAAGCTCTTTCGTTTAGCCGGGTTATGAAAAGACACTACGTTAAGATGATTACAGGGCTGGTGTGCTAATAGCACCTCTTCAATTCACTTATATTTTTATCCCCTCTATATGACATGTGTCTCTAAAGAAACCTTTTTTCCTCTTCCTTCTGGAACAAATACATACTCTAAGAATCACTTATATAGTGCAGTGTGTCAGAGGAACTATATCTCCCATCCCTGTTAGCAAAGTTTATTCCCCTGGTTGGAGTTTTTGAGCTGAATTTATTGTGGGTGGTGGTGTTCCCTGACCACCGGCCTTTAGAAATTAATTTAGTGCAGGCAGTACAGGTGTTCCCAATAAAACAGCACCCCACAGGTGGCACCTGAAGAGAAAGGAAGGTGTTGGAAAGGTAAGTAAGTGTTATATTGGAACAGTGAGTTAGAACTTGAGCTTTTTGATCAGACCCAAAGAAAATTGTTTGTTTTGTGTTGATGTTCATGTATTAACTATTGAAGCAAGAAATGTAGGCTGGACATATGAAAGAACTTATCCCTTTTTATAATAGCCAATGTGCTATTATGGTATTTATGGCATGTTCTTTAATGAAAACAGGTCAAAAAGGACTTGAATATAAGATATGAATCATATTCATACCATCTGTTGCAGCACTGTAAAAAAACAAAAACAAAAAAACAATTGTTGGTTTAACTTAAAAAAGTAAGTTATCTGGTTGCCTTAAAATTTTGAGTTCATTGAAATTAAAAATTTGAGTTAATACAATGAAAGCATTGATTTAATCAACAGAAACTCTAAATGTTATGTTACTTGAACCGCATTAATTATCTAAGTTGATTTGACAAAAGAAAAAAATGTTGTGATAACAAATCATGAAAGTCATTTTTTACAGTGAGCTTACAGAATCTAACACCTTTTGCTGTGGTGATAATGAATCCTGTAAACTATAAATGTAATTGTTTAGAAATACTGTTTGATATTGGGAATTGCCATTCATGTTTGGTCACTCTAACATACTAGAGTGTATTCCAGGACATTCAGTTGGATGTTTCTTGTCAAAATAACCAGAAGCTGGACAGAGGCTTGGCATGAAAGTAGGAATTTGAAATGTGGTAAGACATTAATCTTAATGATGGATATGCTGCCTGCAGAGAAACCTAGAGAATCTCTAATGATGTTGGGCACAGTTGGAGAGATCTTGCCATCCAGATGATAATTCAGGAGGGAGTAGAATGTTCTCGGCTAAGTCATTTAGCAGCATAAGGGCAGTTTTGACAAGTTTGACCTTATATTCCTTAAAAAAAAAAAACTCTTTAAACTGGTCAAGAGAAACTTTACAGTTATTTTAAGTAGGCCTATATCACAACCATGAGACATCAAACTGTGCAATAAACATGTACAGTGTAACAGTTCAACTGAAGTTGACTTCAGTTTTAGGAAATTTTCTGAACCCATGTGCAGTTTACTCAGTGATATACACTCTAAAAAATGGTGCTATATAGTACTAAAAGTGGTTCTTTGGCTTGTAATCATAGGGGAACCACTATAAGTGCTGTATAGCACCAAATCTTGGTGCTTCAGTGGTTCTTCAGCAGTTCTTCAACGGTTCTTTGGGATTACTGAGGTGCTATATAGCACCGCTACCATATACAGTATTACCCCTGTATGGTTCTTCAGAGGTTCTTTGGGGTGGTTATGGTACTATGTAGCACCACTGCCATACAAAGAACCTTTTAAGCCCCTTGAAAGGTCTTTACGAGCCAAAGAACCACTGTTGGTGCTTTTTGTTGAAGAAATAAAATGCGATATGGCACCTCTTATGGGTTCTACATAGCACCATTTGACAAAAGTGCTGTAGAGCACCTTTAAAGATATGGTGCTACATAGCACCAAAAGTGGTTCCCCTATGATTACGAGCCAAAAACCACTTTTAGTGCTATATAGCACAGTGTACAAAACAGAACTTGAAAGAAAACATGACTTAAACATAAACTTGACTTGGTAACTTGGTGCTGATTGGTGACAGGTGGCTGTGATTAGAACTCGGGCGATGGTGAACATTGTGTGGGAGTGAAGGTGGAGCCTAGCAAATGCAAGAATTGAAAAAGATTTAATACTTAATTTTCTTTATTATGATTCCATGATGGTAATTCCACCCTGACACTATGAATTTAAAAAAGCATCTCATCATTGACACACGCACACACACACACACGACCAGAGCTTTACTACATCTCAGAAAGAAACTACAGCCTGAAAGAAGAAAATCCTCCTTCAGTGAAGCAATCATAATGGAGGCTCAACAACACATTTTGAATCAAACAGTCATGCAGCACAATAATATTACATACATCTAAGAGATTTCCTCTTTATGTGTAGCTGGAGTAGCATTAAACAACTCTTCCAAAGATTTGGAACATTAAGAAAACCTTTAAATTGACAAATGTAACCATTAACCATGGGACTGACAAATTCAAACCACTGAGGAAAAGAGTCAATGTTTATTTTGGACAGGTAGAAGTAAATCAGATTTTACAGTAAATATCACTGCAAACAGCTTGTGGGACTTTGACAAACTTATTGACCTTGTCCTTATTGTAGTCATATGGGATTTTGACTGCAAACAGGTTCAATCTCGCAGTCAGCATCGCACTGCAGCCGGAGTCAATGAAGTGTCAAAGGCACACTTATGAAGCTGCCACAGCTGGCATTATGGTCCTTCAGCTGAGAAATAAGACATGACACACTGGCTAGTGTCCAGTACAGTATGTAAGTCAATCTCTCACGTCCTTGCTTGCTGAGCAGGTGTCATGGCATCCAACTGCAACGCTGGACATGGTACCCATCCTATCAGATGTGGTGTATTTGTCTCAGGCCTGGGAGTAGTAAGCAACTGCAAAATACAGAAAGCATTTAGTCTCTTGAAGCAGCTAAAGTTCAACTTCTCACAAAGGCTTATCTTCAAGTGCACAGTTGAGCCATATCTTTGCACTACCCAAAACACTGTACCACTATATTTACAGTAACCTTAGTGTGGGCCAAGCCATATGGCCTTTCCGAAGAAATGAAGATGACAATGAAGATTTTTAAGATTACCTTTCTACCATCCACTCACCAATCACTCTTAAATAACATATACATACTTACAGGGCCTAAAACTAATTTTTTGCCACACCTGCCAAAATTTACCGGCCATAAATATTTTTTACCAGCCATGAAACATAGTCAATCAATACAAGAGGATACATACAGGGGCTGAGTGAGTGATTATTCTTTGTCTTTTGTAGTTTGAATTAAATTCTGTCACTTTAAGAGCTAATGCACCAATCCAATATTCTGTTACACATGCGTTTTATTTCTTAAAGGTGCCCTAGATTGTTTTTTTACAAGATGTAATATAAGTCCTAGGTGTCCCCTGAATGTGTCTGTGAAGTTTCAGCTCAAAATACCCCATAGATTTTTTTTAATTAATTTTTTTAACTGCCTATTTTGGGGCATCATTAACTATGCACTGATTTTTTCAGCACGGCCCCTTTAAGAGATGCGCTTCCTCTGCCACACGAGCTGTCGACTATATTACAGCGCATTTACAAAGTTCACACAGCTAATATAACCCTCAAATGGATCTTTACAAGATGTTCGTCATGCATGCTGTATGCATGCTTCGAATTATGTGAGTAAAGTATTTATTTAGATGGTTACGTTTGATTCTGTGTGAGTTTGAGGCTATATGCTCTGTGGCTAAAGCTAACATTACACACTGTTGGAGAGATTTATAAAGAATGAAGTTGTGTTTATGCATTATACAGACTGCAAGTGTTTAAAAATGAAAATAGCGACGGCTCTTGTCTCCGTAAATACAGTAAGAAACGATGGTAACTTTAACCACATTTAACAGTACATTAGCAACATGCTAATGAAACATTTAGAAAGACAATTTACAAATATCACTAAAAATATCATGATATCATGGATCATGTCAGTTATTATTGCTCCATCTGCCATTTTTCGCTGTTGTCCTTGCTTGCTTACCTTGTCTGTGCACAGATCCAGCCGTTAATACTGCCTTTCCTTGTCTAATGCGTCGAATGGGCTGGCATTATGCAAATATTGGGGTCATACATATTAATGATCCCGACTGTTACATAACAGTCGGTGTTATGTTGAGATCCGAGTGTTTTCCGGAAGTCTTTTAAACAAATGAGATTTACATAAGAAGGAGGAAACAATGGGGTTTGAAACTCAATGTATGTCTTTTCCATGTACTGAACTCTTATTATTCAACTACGTCGAGGTAAATTCAAATTCTGATTCGAGGGCACCTTTAACTATTTACATGCACTTAAGACATAACTGACTATGTTTACGAGGATACTTGCCAAGACGGGCATTTTGAAATTATTTAGTTTGAATATGTCTGTTCAAGTGCAAGAAGATGAGAGTTCAATTCAGTATTCAAGCATTAAGACATGGATTTCTGGGTGCACGCTTTGGATTTTTGCGCAAAGAAATTTCCCAAACAGCACGTGAGTAATGAATTGAGTTCTCTTTTGTGTCATCTGTCCTGAGCATTGTATACGTTTGTTCAGGTTCCTGTTCTCACAATTTTGCATTGTTAGAATTCATAAAAATGTTACCGGTCATCTGGCGATTGACACCATTTCATATACTCGCCAATACCAATTTTTACTCGCATTTGGCGCTTGGTGATTGTTAATTTTAGGCCTTGCATGCATACATATGTAATGCAATCACAAATGTGATGCAATGATATTACGCAGCGGCTGTGACCCCCTGTTTGCACAGGGAGCATGCCTTGCAACCATGGGGACATTTGTGAGAGACACTGCTTAATATCATTGCGCCTGCTGCACCCATGGTACGGCAGCAAAGTTCCTTGATTATTACACCAGAATGAGAGTATAGTTTCTAGCCATATCAGCCTAGAAAATTGCAACTTTTCATTTTCTGTCAGTCTTTGTACATGATGTAACTACAGAAGAGTTTTAAATAGGAAAAATATTGAAACTCTTTGGTCATTTTTGAGCGAGATGCTATTTGTCTCATCAGATTCAATGAACTATGCTAAGCTATGCTAAAAGTTGTACCGCCAGACCCGGAGATCAGCTGAATGGATTGAACTGTTTAACTCTAGGCGAGTTAGAAAATGAGCCTATTTTCAAAAAAAGTGGAGTGTTCCTTTAAAGGGGTGGTTCACTGTTTTTTTTTTTCTAGGCTTGATTGTGTTTATGGGGTGCAGTTTAACATGTCTCAATGCTTCGTTTTAAAAAAAAAATGCCGTATTTTTCATATATTTTACATTTATTCTACACCGCTGTTTCCATTGTCATTTGAACGGCCAGTTTGACTTCCTGATTCTATGATACCGCTCCTTCCGAAATACACAGTGGGCTCAGATTGGTTAGCTGGCCCAGTGTATTGTGATTCGCTGAAGCATCCAGAAACGCCCCTTATTAGTTGTAAATAATGCCGTCTATACTGGTGTAACAAATTGAGCCCGAATCAGACCCAGATAGCAGTAATGATGAAGAGGGTCAAGCAGAACCTCTGCAAGCACGGTTTTTAAAAGGACGTTTCTGAATGGTAAGTATTTCCATTTGTATTTGTGTCAAAGTGTTTAGATATGCTGTCACTTGTAAATTGTTATTTGTTACTGCTGTTTATGTTAGCTTTCAATATATGGTTTTATCCTGATTAAAGCTTTACTGTAGCTGAATTCATGACTGAGCAGTATCATTTTTTGTAGAGGTATTGTTTACTTTATAGCATGAACATAGAAGTTTGTGATTGTTGATTGTTGGCATTTGATGAAGTATGCAATAGAATTTAGCTAACTGGCTAGCGAAGCCAAACCGCGTTGGTCTTTGTTTACATCCTTGATGCAACAAAAAAATAGCAACAGAACTATACATTTAAAAGACATGTACAGTACAAACAGTAAAACATACTTACAGTTTGGGGCCCATAAACAGCAGCTTCTGCTTTTAAAGTAGGAACTGCTTCATCTTTCAGTAATAGCCGTTGTGCAAATCCAACATTGAACTCGAGTAGATTCTGGAAGCTGTCTTCCGCGCCGCAATCAGTGTAGACAATATCACTGTTTATAATGGGTTCTATTATCTTTTGTTGCGTGTTCCTGTGGGCAGGATTTATGTTAATTGCAGGGTTTATGATGTCACCAACCCGGGAAGAAGCTTGTTGTAGTCCAAACCGGTCATTTTTGTAGGCATTAAACTGCCATAAGATACTGTTTATGCAACATAACACACTAACTAAAGTTAAAAAAGTGAAATCGCAATGAACCACCCCTTTAAACTTATTATAACATAATATTTTTTTTTGTCTTGATAACATGTCCTTACATTAAGATACCAAAATCAAATAAAATATTACCAACAAAATCACAATGTGTCTTGACATATTGTGACAGGTGTAGTTTGACTGAAAGACTTGTATATAATGCAAACGATTGAAGCTGTCTGTCACAGATATGCAATAAAAAAAATAATGCCATTTTTATAGAGACACAACATTTTTTTTTTTTGTAATAAAAATGCAAAATACAGTTTCATGTCTGGTAATAAATATTTATAGCCTTTAAATTTCCGTACTTTTCCACCATTGGTAGGTAAAATTTCAATTTTGCTCCCTGCATACACCTCTTAACCCTTCAATAATTTCCCTGTCAACTGGTGACAGTATCCACATTGGAAGGGTCTTTTCTCAGTGACCAGTGGTGCTCCTTGTCTTCTATATGGTTAAGCAGAAAATTGTTCACGGATCTTCTAAATTAGCCATCAGCATTTTCACAATCTTTTTAACTCTAGCCTGTTAGATTGTGTCACTGCCAGTATGACCATTCACCTAAGTGATTTATGTCTAATATGGAGGTCTGCTTTCTAGCTCATGGTCTCTGTGGTCTACTCAGCTTCAAACAGTAAAGCTTTGATCTGTGGGAAGGGAGTCGAAGCAATCACATCTTTCAGTGCTGTTCTCAAGGTTGAGTCAATAACCTGTTAATGCACCTGCAGGGCCATGTGCATGCCTCGAAAAATGGTGTCCTACGAGTCGTCCCGGGAAGATGAGGAATATAAAATTCACCCTGGGTTGCCGAGAGAGTGTCTGTTGGTCCATTGTATTCCAAATGATAGACACTATGACATTATCAATAGACAGTCTGGACAACCAAGACTTTACCCAGGTTACATATGTCTTCTTTATTAATTAGCAGTGTACATTGGTAAATATGAGGTATTGCAACAAGGATTAGTGATGGTTATGACTGATGAGTGGTATAACACCCACTGCAAATAAGCAGTGCAGTGAAAAGTGATGTGACAACATCACGCCACTCCCATTATAATCAATCTATAAGGAAAAGGATATTTACTGGAATACAAAAATAAGGATATTTACTGGAATAAAACAAAATGAAAGCAGTATTCTAACAAGATATAAAGTAACAGTGTGAACCATTCACACACACACACACACACACACACACACACACACACACACACACACACATATATATACACACTCCAATCAGGCATAACATTATGACCACTGACAGGTGAATTGAACAACACTGATTATCTCTTCATCAAGGCACATGTTAGTGGGTGGGATATATTAGGGAGCAAGTGAACATTTTGCCCTCAAAGTTGATGTGTTAGAAGCAGGAAAAATGGGCAAGCATAAGGATTGGAGTGAGGTTGACAAGGGCCAAATTGTGATGGCTAGACAACTAGGTCAGAGCATCTCCAAAACTGCAGCTCTTGTGGGGTGTTCCCAGTCTGCAGTGGTTAGTATCTATTAAAAGTGGTCCAAGGAAGAAACCGGCGGCAGGGTCATGGGCAGCCAAGGCTCATTTATGCACGTTGGGAGCGAAGGCTGGCCCATGTGGTCCAATCCAACAGATGAGCTACTGTAGCTCAAATTGCTCAAGAAGTTAATGCTGGTTCTGATAGAAAGGTGTCAGAATACACAGTGCATCGCAGCTTGTTGCGTATGGGGCTGCATAGCCGCAGACCAGTCAGGGTGCCCATGCTGACCCCTGTCCACTGCTGAAAGTGCCATCACATGAGCATCAGAACTGGACCATGGAGCAATGGAAGAAGGTGGCCTAGTCTGATGAATCACGTTTTGTTTTACATCACGTGGATGGCCGGGTGCGAGTGCGTCACTTACCTGGGGAACACATGGCACCAGGATGCACTATGGGAAGAAAGCAACCCGGCAGAGGCAGTGTGATGCTTTGGGCAATGTTCTGCTGGAAAACCTTGGGTCCTGCCATCCATATGGATGTTACTTTGATACGTACCACCTACCTAAGCATTGTTGCAGACCATGTACACCCTTTCATGGAAACAGTATTCCCTGGTGGCTGTGGCCTCTTTCAGCAGGATAATGCGCCCTGCCACAAAGCAAAAATGGTTCAGGAATGGTTTGAGGAGCACAACAACAAGTTTGAGATGTTGCCTCCAAATTCCCCAGATCTCAATCCAATCGAGCATCTGTGGGATGTGCTGAACAAACAAGTCTGATCCATGGAGGCCCCACCTCACAACTTACAGGACTTAAAGGATCTGCTGCTAAAATCTTTATGCCAGATACTAAAGGTACTAAAAACATTTAAAACAGGTCATGCGAGTACATTGGTTCTATCTTAATATTATAAAGCAATAAGAATATTTTTTTTCTCAGCAAAAAAAACTAAATAACAACTTTTTAACAATATCTAATGATGGCCGGATCACTAATTTGACTCAAAAGATTCATAACGCTCCGGAGCAGTGTTTTGAAATCGGCCATCACTAGATATTGTTAAAAAGTCGTTATTTTATTTTTTTGGCACACAAAAAATATTCTTGTCGCTCTATAATATTAAGATAGAACCACTGAACTCACATGAACTGTTTTAAATATGTTTTAAGTAACATTATGGATCTTGAGACAGGAAATGTCATTGCTTTGAACACAGGCCTCACTGAGCCATCAGATTTAATCAAAAATATCTTAATTTGTGTTCCGAAGATGAACGAAGGTGTTACGGGTGTAGAACAACATGAGGGTGAGTAATAAATGACTTTATTTTAATTTTTGGGTGAACTAACCCTTTAAGACACTTTTAATTTGCTCAGGTTAGGAGACTTGCGGGCCGACCATCTACACAAACTTAGCTACATTGGGGGACCAGCTAATCCTGCTAAGACCAGCAAATCATTTTTTTTTTTCCCAGCAAGATCCCCCAGGTATGGGATATCCTTCTAAAATAGATGTCTGATCCAATTTCCAGTGTGCCAGAGCCACAACTGGCTTTTTTCGGCTCAACCTAAGTCCTGCTACAAGTCAAGTTGTAAATGGTATTCATTCCACAACCTTGGGAATGCTGATTAGAACATTTCCATCCCTTCTCCTGAGCTATCGTCATAACCTCAACCTTGCTGTTTTGTTGTTTTCGTGAGGGGGCGACTGCAGGGGCTTCCCCTCATCGTCGTGGCACTGGGCCTTGGTGTGGTGAAATGAAGATGAAAGGCCGCCGTGTGGTGTAATCAGATTGTCTCCTGCAGTTGGGTCTCGTATTCATCTTCTCTTGGCAACCCGCTGCTCCACAAACTCTGGCTGACATAAATCACAATTGGGCCCCAGTCAGTTCTCATTCCCATAGAGCCACTGAGAGCCCAAAATTCAGCCCACAGGAACCCTGAGCTCAGGTCACAATCAGCTCAGCCTGAACTTTATTTACAATGGCTGCTGTTGTTTGTGGTAAAAGAAAACTCTAATTAAGATGGATTCCTAGTTAATAACATCATGATGTTGTCTTCAGGGGCGTCACAGTGACTTTCTTTGTTGGATTCCCCAGATGGGGCCAAAAATAGACACACAAGGGCTCTTTACCAAGGTTCTTCATGTTTTTTTTTTTTTCAGTTTATGTGTCATGTTCTTCAGCAATGCTGAGTCTGAAGCAATATTGGTGTCCTGTAAATTTCTCTTGTAACTCTGCAATTGCACAATGAAAAACAAGGATTTATTGCTTATTGGTGGTGCTTGCACAAACAATGCTATTACTTTTGCTTATAGTTTAAGGATTTGAACAAACCCCTAACCCCATGTCCCACACCATGTGTGCTATATAGACATAAATGGTTCCTCAAATTGTGCAGCTTGTAGGAGAGTATTACTTTGCTAACTTATCTCACTTTTAACCTGGAATTTTCAACTGCCAAATTATAGGAAGGTAAGGTAAGGGTTGTGCAGTAACCCTCATAGCATCCTTGTTAGTGTGCCCACCTTCAATACTGGTTGTCATTGGTTTGAGCACCTCTCAGAGTGGGCAGAACAGAACCAGTTGCATGGCGAAAAATGAGTAAGCCGAGTTTTATAAGAAATATCATAGAATATCATATCACCAAAATATCATAGAGGATGACTATTTTGGCTTGGACCAGTAAGGCCTAGTAACCACCCACAACTCCTTAACAACCACTCAGATTTCCCTAGCAACCCAATTCCATTGTTCTGCCAACCACCCAGGGGTGCATTTCACATACAATGTTGTAACTCTCTGCTTAACCACCGCAGTATGATGCATTGTTCGAGAAATGAACTAGCAAGTCACGACTGTTTCCTGAAACCACAGTAAAGGCCCATTCACACCAAGAATGATTACGATAACGATAAAGATATAGTTCTAAAAATCGTTCTAAATATAAATGAATAGCACATGTAGTTGGGATCACTTTCAGAACAATTTTTTTTTCCAGCTGTTGAACGATAAAACAATGACAGCCAATCAGAATCCATTCTAATTTAAGGGCTTGCTCATTTAAAATGGTAGACGATATTGCTGAGAAGTTAATCAAGACAAAGCCACCACTGTTTGACAAGACAAACACCCTTTTCAAGGATATTGGATAGAGAAATGGATATATGGAATATATGGAAAACAATCTGTCATACCTTTGGAATAAATGGTGAGGAGTATTAACAATGAGATCATTATGCCAGACTAGCAAACAGTGTAACATAAAATTACCTCAGTTATCCAGGGCTAGTTTTGACAACATTGTCTTGTGTAATCCCTGATCCAGGTCCTACTCGCCCCGCTCTGTGCAGGCCTCGAACCCGGGTCTCTGGCGTGGGAGTCAGACGCTCTAACGAGGAGGCTAAAAGCTGCAACTTCTAGCATCAGTCGCTAGAGCATCTCTTGAGATCAGAGGAGTGAGGTTTACTCGCACAGCAACTACTAGCTGGCCTCCGTTACACTTGCTTCCTTTGAATTTGCAGACTAAGCATTGTTTTATTCCACTATATTGACTTCATCAGCTAAATTCACTGTTAGATTAGATCGATTACACTAGCTATTCACTCGAAACATAGCATGCTGAGGTCATCTGCTAGTTAAAGCCGTGTAAATGCAACAAGAACAGCAAAAACATGTTGTTCACACTTTGAAACCACAGCGCGTGAGCTTAGAATAAACAGACCGTTATTGTTCATTGATGTGGACACAATTATAGTTATCATTATATTTATCTTTATAGTTATCATTCTTGGTGTGAACGGGCCTTAACATGATCGCACCTCTGTTGTGTGAACCACTTTGGTTTTGACTACTTCACACTTTTTGTTCCCAACTTTTTTGGTTTTTGGATCATGAGTTCCGTCTTACAGTACTTTATACTTGGCATACAAACAGCACTGACTGTTGACAAGCTAAAATACATAGATTGAAATGTATATTTTCAAAAAGATAAAGAACATATAGTTCCAACTACACAAGTGTGCGAAGCTGTTTTCGAATGTTCTTTAAAACTATAGTTTTGGAAAATGGTGAATCATTGAACTATGTTGGTAACGGCTAGTCCACTTTCGACCACTTCCAGAGGTAGTCGAAAATGCATTTGACCAGATTGTTTTCATAGTGGAAACGCTCATGTGGTTGAATGTGTTAGAACAGCCACTAAAAACCCGCCTACTGACCTTGCGACAAAGCCGACTTTGTCAGCTGAAGACCCAAGTTTGTTTTGAAGATGAAAAATGTACCAAGCACAATGTTCTCTCTCCATTCCTGATTTCTAACATGCACTCACTGCATTCAGCGTGGTCTCACGGCTTTCAGAGCAGAAACGAAAGCTGCTGCTCTCCGTATGTTTTTCCGTCGTCTCCGGGTGCATTCATATGTAAATTGCGTGAGCTTATATTGTCCATTAGATCGAAAGAGCTGAAAAACCCATACATTTACCCTCCCATAGACCCTCCCCTCAAAAAAAAATGTCGACAGAAGTGTTTGAAAGTGGACAAAAGAGACCAGGTGTAAACAGGTATGTGTCTCCCTCGTCCACTTGTGATCCGATCGACCAAAACACATCTTAATACCAAGTGAAAATAGGGCCATAGTTGGTTAATGATCAAGTATCACATTTTCTTGATTGAATTTAAATTAAAAAAAAAAAAAAAAAACATAGTCATTTGAATTTTGAAGCTGTAGTCTCAGCTTTGTCACTGGAACATGAACATCAAGGTTGTAATATGCTTTTCCATATGTGGTTTGCTCTTTGGACCACACACACACATCAAACATCTTCATGTCTTAGGTTGTGAAAGCCAAAGGAGACATCTGCCACACTGTCTGACCAGGTTGTGTGTCAAGATAAGATAACTTACCTTGGTCCCAGCTTCAGTTTGGCAGTCATGGACTCTGAGCAAATCTAAACTGGCTCCTTTTTCGTTGAACCAACTGCTTTCCATATGTTGCATGAGTACAGTATATATCAAATATGCCCACAGTCCATTGAAGAATGGATCACAAGTTGTTTTTAGCCATAAATGCCTGGAATAGGAGCAGATGTCTTCATTTACATACATTTTAAATGTGCATATATCATCTACATCTACAAAAGCAATAAAGGTAAACTGGTTTGGCTTGCTGTCTGAAATGAGGGATTTGAGTGTGACACTCAGCTCAAGTTTCCCCTCTGGACCTAATTATAGAGACAAATGTGGAGTTAGATGTCTGTAAAATAAAAATAAAATTTGTGGGATGAACATGCCTGAGCTTTTACAAACTTTTGTTTAAAACTTAATTTGGATTTAATTTAATGGTAATAATTTTACCTGCATTCTCTTGAAAGGCTCTTTTATTCCTTTGAATTCAGATATAGTTTCTTGATGTGTGTGTGTGTGTGTGTGTGTGTGTCTTAATTAGAGGATGTTAAAATAACCTCTAAGTAAGCCAGATACACAGTGACATCAGGAGCATTCAACCAGATATTTTTTATTGTCTAATAAAGGTGGGGGTGTTGGTAGGGTTTGCTGTATAGGTGCTGGTCATATAATTAGAATATCATCAAAAAGTTGATTTATTTCACTAATTCCATTCAAAAAGTGAAACTTGTATATTATATTCATTAATTACACACAGACTGATATATTTCAAATGTTCTTTTAATTTTGATGATTATAACTGACAACTAAGGAAAATCCCAAATTCAGTATCTCAGAAAATTAGAATATTACTTAAGACCAATACAAAGAAAGGATTTTTAGAAATCTTGGCCAACTGAAAAGTATGAACATGAAAAGTATGAGCATGTACAGCACTCAATACTTAGTTAGGGCTCCTTTTGCCTGAATTACTGCAGCAATGTGGCGTGGCATGGAGTCGATCAGTCTGTGGCACTGCTCAGGTGTTATGAGAGCCCAGGTTGTTCTGATAGTGGCCTTCAGCTCTTCTGCATTGTTGGGTCTGGCATATCGCATCTTCCTCTTCACAATACCCCATAGATTTTCTATGGGGTTAAGGTCAGGCGAGTTTGCTGGCCAATTAAGAACAGGGATACCATGGTCCTTAAACCAGGTACTGGTAGTTTTGGCACCGTGTGCAGGTGCCAAGGCCTGTTGGAAAATGAAATCTGCATCTCCATAAAGTTGGTCAGCAGCAGGAAGCACGAAGTGCTCTAAAACTTCCTGGTATACGGCTTCGTTGACCTTGGACCTCAGAAAACACAGTGGACCAACACCAGCAGATGACATGGCACCCCAAACCATCACTGACTGTGGAAACTTTACACTGGACCTCAAGCAACGTGGATTGTGTGCCTCTCCTCTCTTCCTCCAGACACTGGGACCCTGATTTTCAAAGGAAATGCAAAATTTACTTTCATCAGAGGACATAACTTTGGACCAGTCAGCAGCAGTCCAGTCCTTTTTGTCTTTAGACGCTTCTGACGCTGTCTGTTGTTCAAGAGTGGCTTGACACGAGGAATGCGACAGCTGAAACCCATGTCTTGCATACGTCTGTGCGTAGTGGTTCTTGAAGCACTGACTCCAGCTGCAGTCCACTCTTTGTGAATCTCCCCCACATTTTTAAATGAGTTTTGTTTCACAATCCTCTCCAGGGTGCGGTTATCCCTATTGCTTGTACACTTTTTTCTACCACATCTTTTCCTTCCCTTCGCCTCTCTATTAATGTGCTTGGACACAGAGCTCTGTGAACAGCCAGCCTCTTTTGCAATGACCTTTTGTGTCTTGCCCGCCTTGTGCAAGGTATCAATGGTCGTCTTTTGGACAACTGTCAAGTCAGCTGTCTTCCCCATGATTGTGTAGCCTACAGAACTAGACTGAGAGACCATTTAAAGGCCTTTGCAGGTGTTTTGAGTTAATTAGCTGATTAGAGTGTGGCACCAGGTGTCTTCAATATTGAACCTTTTCACAATATTCTAATTTTCTGAGATACTGAATTTGGGATTTTCCTTAGTTGTCAGTTATAATCATTAAAATGAAAAGAAATAAACATTTGAAATATATCAGTCTGTGTGTAATGAATGAATATAATATACAAATTTCACTTTTTGAATGGTATTAGTGAAATAAATCAACTTTTTGATGATATTCTAATTATATGACCAGCACCTGTATGGTTTCTAAGATGTTTGGTTTGGTTTTAGCAGCATTACTTGAGTCAAGTTGAGGACCATACAGTATTTTTAAAGATCTTGGTCTTGTCATGGAGTTGGGAATGTTTGGTCTTGGTCTTGAGTCCCAGACAGCAACATAGTGTGGCCCAGATCCAGCCCACATCTGGTACATGTGGATTACACACGGACCAGATGTGGGCCAGATCTGGGCCAATACAATGTTGCTGTCAGGGGTACTACAACACTGCAGAAATGTTTTGTGGTTTGTGACTCTGCAGACAAGTTAACTTCATGTGCGATGCGAAGGTCTGCATAATACTGAAACAAAAATAGACTTCATTTACCCCAAAGGAAAGCAAACGTACACTATCTGATGTGGCAGCTGTAGGGTCCTGGGTGGTCTTTTTGCTGTTCTGGTTTGGGTTCCCTCTTCAATGCAAGTCTAAGGGTTTAACTTTTATTGTCTTTCTGATAAAAAAAAAAAAATGTAAGTTTGATTACTTAGAATGATAATGAAAATTACCCCAAGCTTTCCTCACCCTCAAGCCATCCTAGGTGTATATGACTTTCTTCTTTCTGATGAACACAATCTGAGATATATTAATAAATCTCCTAACGCATCCGAGCTTTATAATGGCAGTGAGCGTTACTAACGAGTATGAGCTGATGAAAGTGCTTCCATCCCCATCCATCCATGGATGTCCTTTTGAAGCGAATCGATTATGACGTTATGAAGTAAAATATCTAGCTTCCACCAGACCACCTTCCATATTCATCTTACAAAGAAAGTTTAAACTGGCGTCGCGTCAGTTATGCTTTTTCCGTAAGTTCAATAGGGAAGGCGTAGGATGTAGCGTAAGCGTTTTGAACTGCGAGAGTTTTACACACACCCCTCCCTCCCCCCCACACACTTTTGTTAAATGCACTACTTTGTTCTTTTTTGCTCTCTTTTGTTGTGTCTCATGTGTATGTCATGGGCAGGTGTTAATAACACACCACATTGGTCTTCTCCCTGTGAGCTCAGTGAGGCTTTTCTATTTTCACCTTGTGACTGCAGGCAGATGGAGGCTGATGTAGTTCATAACAGCAGGTAAATTGCAGAAGCAAACATTAAGACAGATGCCAGTGTTGCCCATTGCCTCATAGGAGATGAGTTTAAGGAATTGCATTAAAATGTCACAATTTAGCTGATAGTAGTATATAGAGATTCACTGTGCTTAATTTCCCTGATGCTTAAATTATATTTAATTTAGTGCTATTGATTGGGATGTCATGAATGGTTTTGTTTGTTGCTTCATCATACACACAAGTAGAATGTTACACTGTGAATATATCTCTGTGATGATGAAATACAATGATTAACACATATTTTGTCATATTTATTTGGAAGCTTGTTTAAGCCACTGAATTAAAAAAATACAAAAGGTAATTGCGGCCTTTTTATCTCACAATTCTGCCTTTTTTTCTTGCAATGGCATGTTTATATCCTGTACTGTCCTTCAAAAAAACGACCCTATAGGTCGTTTTTCAAGCACCTTATTACGACCTATATTTACGTTTTAAAGTCATGCGCCCTCTAGCGGGCGTAAAAATAATGACAGTGTCGTTTTACGTCTGTCATGAAATGACGTATGACTGTCGTTACCGATCAAAATGCGTGTTCATTTAAATGCACTGTGTGGACTTTTTATACACCATTTCTCCTATTTCCATTTAGAAAAACTATTTTTTTTATTAACGACTACACCCACCCCACCCCTAAACCTAACCTTAGTGATTTATAGTGCATATACTCTTTATGAGCACATGCGTTCCCTGGGATCAAACCCACGATCGCATGATCACATGATTGCATATTGTTATTGCAATGCTCTGCCAATTGAGCTGCGCGAAACCCAAAATATGATGCAGATAAAAGGGAACAATGCATTAAAATGAAAGAGTCCTGTTGTCGAAAGGGGCGCAATTTTAGCAAACACTCATATGGGTCGTATTTCATGAATTAAAATGAAAGTGTCCTGTAGTCTATTTTATAATTGCTTTTACTTGATTAATAATTTTATTTTTTCTCTTTCTTTGATGTGTATTTTTTGTATTTAAATGTATTGTTTTCTCTGTTATGTTTTCTTGTAAAGCGCTTTGAGAAAGCCACTTTTAAAGGCACTATATAACTATATACAGTAGTCAACATTTTAAGTGGATCAAAACCTTTCATCAAAGTTGTCATAAAACTTTCTTCTTAGAACAGCTTAGTTCTTAGGACAACTTTGATGAACTTTTTTGATCCACTTCAAATGTTGACTACTATATATATATAGTGGGGCGCCACTTTAGTAAACGCTCCTATGGGTCGTATTTCAGGGAAGTGACAAACGACCTATATGGTCGTATTGGTTGGAGAACATGTTGAAAAACTCACAATTGCAAGAAAATGTCAAAATTGTGAGCTGACTTTTTTTCTCAGAATTGTAATTTATAATTGCGAGTTTAATTCTAACAATTCTGAGAAAAAAAAATATGGGATATAAACTCGCCATTGCAAGAAAAAGGTCAGAATTATGAGATATAAAGTTGCAATTCTGACTTTTTTCTCGCAATGGAGAGTTTAAAAAAAAAATTGAATTGTAAGATAAAACGTCGCAATTAGCTTTTGTATTTTTTTTAATTCCTTGGTGGAAACAAGCTTCCATATATTTTCCAGTAAGGAAGATTTGTTTAAGCTTTGCCTCTGAGTTAAGGGTTATTTTACCCAAAAATGAAAATTCTGTCATTAATTACTCACCCTCATGTCATTCCACACCCATAAGACCATAACACAAATTAAGATATTTTTGATAAAATCCAATGGCTCAGTGAGGCCTTCATTGACAGCAAGTTAATTTACACTTTCAGATGCCCAGAAAGCTATTAAAGATATATTTAAAACAGTTCATTCATGTGACTACAGTAGTTTAACTGTTTCATAACAGTGTTATGAAACGATGAGAATACTTTTTGCATGCCAAAAAAAAAAAAAAAAAAAACTACTTTATTCAACAATATCTAGTGATGGGTGATTTCAAAACACTGCTTCATGAAGCTTCGAAGTTTTACGAATCTTTTGTTTTGAATCAGTGGTTCGGAGCGTGTATCAAACTGCCAAAGTCACGCCGCTCAGTGGTGAACCATTGAAATTTCAAAACAATTATGACATAACGAAGCCTCGTTTACTGAAATCATGTGACTTTGGCAGTTTGATACACGCTCCAGACAACTGATTTGAAACAAAAGATTCGTAAATCTAAGCTTCATGAAGCAGTGTTTTGAAATCGCCCATCACTAGATATTGTTGAATAAAGTCGTTATTTTGTTTGTTTGTCACACAAAACATTTTCTTGTCGCTTCATAACAATAAGGTTGAACCACTGTACTCACATGAACTGTTTTAAATATGTCTTTAGTAGCTTTCTGGGCATCTGAATGTATTAATTATCTTGCTGGCAATGCAGGCCTCACTGAGCCATTGGATTTTATCAAAAATATCTTAATTTGTGTTCTGAAGATGAACAAAGGTCTTACAGGTGTGGAACGACATAAGGGTGAGTAATTAATGACAGAATTTTCACAAATACATTTTTTATTTTTATTTATTTATTTATTTTTTAATATGAAGATCATAAAGCTTTTTACCATGGCATCATCAATTATTTTCCTTAAAGGGATAGTTCACCCAAAAATTAAATATTTTGTCATCATTTACTCACTCACATGTCATTCCAAAGCTGTATGACTTTATTTCCTCTGAAGAACACAAAAGAAGATATTCTGAAGAATGTTGGTAACAAACAAACAAACAAAAAACCTCATACATGTTTGCAAAGAGTTGAGTAAATGATGAAAGAACCAATTTAAGTTCAAACTTCATCATAAAAATGTGGTTACATTTTAAAAACTGTGATGATCCAAACAACTAGTGAAATACATGAACTACCCCCCCCACCCCAAAGTAGACAATAACAGTGACTAGAGTCAGTTGAATGCGCATTACATTGCAAATATGAGTCACACAATAAGTATCAGAATATAATGCATTGAATCTGCTAATTTGCATGTCTGCCTGACTCTGCATCTTTTTTTTTTTTTTTTTTTTTCTTTTTTTTTCATAGCTGAACCTTTACAAGATGGAGGAGGAGAAAGGAAATGGAGGTGAGGGGTTAAAGACACAAAAAGGGACATGATGGGGGACAAGAGAAACCCATTGAACGGACACATTGGTAATTAACAGCTGCCTTTGCTCCGGCTCCATTTATTATGCAGTAATCTTAGCGGCCCTGCCCCGTGACACCCCGCAGAATGAGATCAGCTCCCCGCAGACGCCCGACATCTGAATAGGGCTCTTTCAGCTTCCTCTCACTCATTACCGTGTGTATGTGTGACTCTGCACATGTGTTTGGGCCTCAATAGTCAGAATGTGCCATACAGATATGGTGAATCTTTTGTGTGCCGTGCAAGTACTTCAAAATAAGAAAGGTGGAAATCGTATTCAGAGCCTATTGATTGTGCAGGGCACTTAATGAAAGAGAGGAGGGGGGAAATAAGGTGTTCATGAAAAAAATTAATCTCACTGTTATGATGGTGTTCTCTGGGGTTTTATGTAAGGTGCTAAAAGAGTGTGCATAACAGCGATGGGTAAAGTTCAGAACTTTGGCTCCCTTTCAATTCATGAGTTGGACTTTTACTAGACATATTTCTCTTAAAATTTCAATACTGTCGAAACAATTTATAGATTTATACGATTTTAATTTAGCCTTAATTTAGGCCCGGTTTCACAGACAGGGTTTAGATTAAGCCAGGATTAGGACTTAGTTCAATTAGGACATTTAAGTAGCTTTTATAAACATAACTGAGACAAAACAATGGCTCTAATATATTTTAAGATATGTCAGTACAAGTTGCTTTCAGTTAAAGTAAAACAACTCAATAATGCATTTTAGTCTGGGACTAGACTTAAGCCTTGTCTGTGAAACCGGGCAAGTGACAGTGAACTTCACAAGGCTAAACACTATGAAATAACAAAAATAAACATGGGAATTATATACTGACCAAAAATGCTCTACAATTTTGAACATTTTTGTCTTTTTTCAGGTTTTTTTTTTTTTTTTTTGATCATTTTGCCTGTGTTAATGCCACATTTTGGCAAAGCTGTGAATTTTTATTTGAATTTTACTATTTCACCCCCATTTCCTTTAAAGAAATCAATTTTGCACTAGGTAAAGAAATTAGAAATTTTGGACAAAAATGTCCCCATAGATATTTGAGAGAGAAAAACTCTACTGCAAATCACAAATCCCAACCACTGTGTGCACCAGTGGAGTTTTGCTGGCATCTAATGGGGGAAATGTAGTACTGCGCCCAAACAAAATCTTACTGAAAGCTAATTTTTTGAGATATCAACGTCAAATTTGGAACACTTGTTTAGATTTATGCATTTTATTATATAGCAGTATTAGAGTTCTTTTAGAGACTTTTTTTAACTTCAAGTTTCAAACTACCAAAGTCACACCCCCCAGTGGTGAACCATTGAAATTTTGAAACACTTATGACGTAACAAAGCCTCGTTTACTGAAATCACGTGACTTTGGCAGTTTGATACGCTCTGAACCACTGATTTGAAAACAAAAGATTTGTAAAGCTTCGAAGCTTCATGAAGCAGTGTTTTGAAATCATCCATCACTAGATATTGTTGAATAAAGTTGTTATTTGTTTTTTTGGCGCACAAAAAGTATTCTCGTCGCTTCATAACATTAAGGTTGAACCACTGTAGTCACATGAACTATTTTAAATATGTCTTTAGTAGCTTTCTGGGCATCTGAATGTATTAATTATCTTGCTGTCAATGCAGGCCTCACTGAGCCATCGGATTTTATCAAAAATATCTTAATTTGTGTTCCGAAGATGAACAAAGGTCTTACTGGTGAAGAACAACATGAGGGTGAGTAATTAATGACAGAATTTTCATTTTTGGGTGAACTAACCCTTTAAGTCTGTGCTCCTAAGCTTCAAATTTTTATTACAGTTTTTTGACACAGACATTTTTGTCCACTATGGACTTATGTGTAACTTTTTTTTTACTGACACACAAGGGTTAATAGTTTCTTTAAAGTTGCCAGCCAGCCTTTGTCTAGATTCCACTTGCGCACACCATGGGCATTGGTTTTCCCTTACATCCCTCAGTGTTCCTCCTCAGCAAAATTCAATTTTCACAATTCAATATTCAATTTAATGACCAACAATGAAAGAAATGGATCATAGGTCCAGATCACAACTTAATACCTTAAACTTAATCTCACCATACCCGTGGGTGTAGCCAGGTTAAAAGGTTAATTCACCCAAAAATGAAAATTCTGTCATTAATTACTCACCCTCATGTCATTCCACACCCGTATGACTTTTGCTCATCTTTGGAACACAAATTAAGATATTTTTTATGAAATCCGAGTTTGTTTATCTCCTATAGAAAGCAATGAAATTACCACATTCATGGTCCAGAGAAGTAAAGAATTTGTGACTACAGTGGTTCAAATTAAACCTCTCGGATTTTATCAAAAATATCTTGATTTGTGTTTTGAAGATGAACAAAGGTCTTATGGTTTGGAACGACATGAGGGTGAGTACTTATTAGTTCACTTTCAAATTAAAATTTCCTGATAATTTACTCACCCCCATGTCATCCAAGATGTTCATGTCTTTCTTTCTTCAGTCGAAAATAAATTAAGGTTTTTGATGAAAACATTCCAGGATTTTTCTCCTTATAGTGGACTTCAATGGACTCCAAACGGTTGAAGGTCAAAATTACAGTTTCAGTGCAGCTTCAAAGAGCTCTACACGAATGTATTACTGCCCTTCACAGGTCAAAGTTTGAACTAAATTCTCATATACAATATGCTTGTGCAAATATATAAGAGTTAGTTCAAACTTTGACCTGTGGAGGGCAGTAATACACTTAGCAGCGTCTACACTGCTGGAATTCTAATAGAGAAGAAGAAGAAGAGAGCTAGTTCAAGATGAGCGTTTGTGGTTAAAACGTATATAATTTAGAAAAAGACAGATCTTTTCGCTAGATAAGACCCTTATTCTTCATCTGGGATCATGTAGAGCTCTTTGAAGCTGCACTGAAACTGTAATTTTGACCTTCAACCATTTGGAGGCCATTGAAGTCCATTATAAGGAGAATAATCCTGGAATATTTTCATAAAAAACATAAAAAATGCATTAAAAATTCATAAAAAATTTCTTTTCGACTGAAGAAAGAAAGACATGAACATCTTGGATGACATGGGGGTGAGTAAATTATCAGGAAAATTTTAATTTGAAAGTTGACTAATCCTTTAATGACAGAAATTTAATTTTTGGGTGAACTAACCCTTTAAGTAAAAATACGATGAATATGCAATATAGTGCATATATTTATCAAAATGCTCCTCATTCATTTTGACAAACGAGTTTATGACCACTGAATGGCCTTTCTGAGGTAAATGTAACATTACACATTGTTTTTTCCGGAGTTTAAACACTGACTGAGTGATTACATGAGGTGTAAAGAGTACCTGAAAACCATACTTGAATAAAAGTACAGATATCTTACAGTGAAAATAACTCCATTACAAGTTACAAGTCACCAATTCCAAAACAACTTGAGTAAAAGATTTTAACAGTACTTAAGTATTTTACCCATATAGGCTCAAAGATGCACTAGTCCTCAACACCAAAGAGACATGCCAGTGAAGCACAAGAAACAGTTGATTTGTGAGAAGAGAAATCATTTTTTATTTTCTATAATAAAAATAAAAACAAAACACCTCAAAATTGCAATAAATCAAGGTCAACACAACAGCCTCTTAAACGTCTATAGATAATCAAGTCTCAGTTAAGCTCAAGTGCTCAAAAAGAGCACAAAGTAAATCAATATCCTTCAAAAAGCTCTCTTCAATATAACAGATAAATAAAATAATGTTATGTAAAATTAATAAGTCAAAGCCTTCTTGCACTGGACGTGCTGGTTTTGGTCTCATCGGGGGCTGCAGTCATGTCCTCATCTCATATATAAAACACAAGCAATTCACAACTACTTGCTGCTGCACTTACATTCATGTAAAGTAGCCTTGTTGACATGTTTCAGTATCAACACAGGTCAAAATACACAAGATGTAGTACTTGCAGTGCCCTGTAGATGGCAATGTTGCTTCTTTTGCTGTAGAAAAAGTTAGGTGCCATGCAAAATGAGTAATTGCATCGCTCATTACAAATGTAGTAGAGTAAAGAGTACATATACTTATTCAAAAATGTAGTCAAGTGAAGAGTAAAAGTTGTTAATATCTTTGATACTCAGTAAAACTACCAAGTAGGCTAAACAATACTCAAGTAGAGTAACTACTTTACACCTCTGCATGAGACATGATACATTTTAGTATGTCATTTAATATCTTTCAACATTACTTCGCATATTCATTCATCTTTATTTTGTGCTGTAACAAGTAGTAAAGCAGAAGAGATGATCGGTTCACATGCGCTCTGCATTGGTGTATTCAAACTTAAAGGGATAGTTCACCCAAAAATGAAAATTTGATGTTGATCTGCTTACCCCCAGGGCATCCAAGATGTAGGTGACTTTGTTTCTTCAGTAGAACACAAATGATGATTTTTAACTCCAACTGTTGCCGTCTGTCAGCCGTATAATGGGAATTCCAACTATAAGAGTAAAAAAAAACATGCACAGACAAATCCAAATTAAACCCTGCGGCTCGTGACGACAAACTGATGTCTTAAGACACGAAATGATTGGTTTGTGCAAGAAACCGAACAGTATTTATATCATTTTTTACCTCTAAAACACCACTATGTCCAGCAGGGTTTAATTTGGATTTGTCTGTGCATGTTTTTTGACTTATAGATGGAATTCCCATTGACATGCATTATATGGCTGACAGACGGCAACGGTTGGAGTTAAAAATCATCATTTGTGTTCTACTGAAGAAACAAAGTCACCTACATCTTGGATGCCCTGGGGGTAAGCAGATAAACATCAAATTTTCATTTTTGGGTGAACTATCCCTTTAATGTAACAGGTATGAAATAATGGAAATTCAGGATCGGGAGTAATAGTTTAGGAATTAGCTGATGAAAAGAGCAAAACAAATTTGTTGACCCCTAATCTGGATATTGATGGGGACACATAAATACCCTAACATCTATAGAAGCTACAACCCTGGTATTTTCATCCTGAGGGGGGAAAATGATTTCTTTCGATTTCTTTCCGAATCAAACGGTAAAACTTTCACGCACTAATGACACGGTTTTCTGAGGATGCCGCAGGTACAACAGACAGAAAGAGAAACATACTAACACTCAAGAGGCAAGTGAGAGCAAGAAGGAGACATATAGGTAGAATAGAAGACAGTCAAAAGAGACCTAAGGGCCTGCTTGAACCATTTCTGTTCCTAAAAATAAATCTGGATGAATCCTTCCCCTGCAGTGGAGCTGAACAAATGGTTCTCATTATCTATGTAACCACCAGCGCATCTGTCACTACCTTAAACGAAAAAAGAAAATACACCTCTCACATCACTCACCCTCTGATTGATGCGCCAGTCATGTGGTTTGTTGGCCGATTTGTTTGGACATGACCCATGTGGCGTGAACACAAAAGGCGAACGTCCCTGACACCCGTACCGGGGTTTAAGGCCTTGAAAGTAAAGCTGGGATCTTTTCACTCACAGAGTAGATCTTTTTAGATGAAAGGCAGTGAGAACTCTCCGTGTCCTCTTTTGTTGCGATTGGGTTGCACAATGCCACCGGTGACTGACTCTTTTGTAGTCTTATCGGCCGCGCTGACAGTTGGCCAGAGGACTGTTTTGCTCGGCTCAATAGCTCCCTTTGGAAATGAAGGACACTAGATTGAAAGGAGTGGCTTTCGGTATCAGTGTAGTAGTTGATATCATGTTCTTTGACAGAATAGATTATCTAATGTTCAAGATGTCTTATCATGACATACACTACTGGTCAAACGTTTGGGATAATTAAGATTTTTTTTTTATGTTTTTCGAAGAAGTCTCTTATGCCAGGTTTAGACTACACAATATTTTTGTCTGTTCGGATAGTCGATGTGATTTTGATTCCAAAATTCTTGTTGTGTCATGGACAAGAAACATGTCAGACTTGCTTCCGACTAATCTTTTGATCACAAATTCCAAGTATGGGACCCCATACTTGGCTATATGTCACGTTACTTTTTTTATATAAGGTGTAAAATATGCAGGCGCCAATATGCCATTCTGAAACGTTGTCACCTCATTTTTTAAGGGGTGAATTTTTGGCAACCATAGCTGCTATTTAACAGGATATTTTTACAGTGTGGGTTTTCCAATAAAAAAAAATATCTAACTAATTTATGTTTTTCAGTGAAAATATCTAATCATATGGTGAATGTGATTTCACCAAGTACAACATGTTCCTGGATCAAAATCTTTGTTGATCCTGGAACAACAATCAGATTTGAGGAACAAGTTTACAGTTTATGTCAAGTTTAGGCTTACGACCAGGGTCAGTGTTATCATTTCCCTCTGATTTTAGGGATAAGTTATGAGTAGGGTTAGGTTTAGGAATAGGGTTAGGACTATATTTTCGGACAGGAATGTTGTTCCAGGATCAACAAAATATGTTGGACCCCAGGAGCATGTCTTACTTGGCACAATTATGATGACTCTAATCATATAGACTAGGTTGTTTTGACAAATAAAACCAATTAAATGTACCTGAGATGCAAATATGGATAGAATCTGCCTTACAAAATAATTTAATTACAGTGATTGAAAGCAGAGCTAACACTTCTGTTATTCAGCCATCATGGTTATCTCAAATACTGTCAGATGTATCTGTCTTTCACTTGTGTTTCAACTGCTGTTGAATGCTAATATAATCTGAACTGTTCAAGAGTATGCCTGACTGTTTCTCATACAACTTGAGATTAGGACCAACTTTTCTATGAGATTTTCTATTTGAGTTTGGAACAAGGTCTTTTCTCTGTTGCCAGGTGGCTAATGTTGGTTGCGCTTCATTGGTTTACCTCTGTGAAAGCATTCACCACTGGTTAAGTAAAGGCAGAGAGGGTGGAAAAGGCATGTCCACCTGAAAGGCCGAGGCGAGACGCATTCTTGATTGTATCCCATCCGTGAGGAGGTAAGGTAGATGAGCTTTTGATTGGCTGGGGGGCTGGGGGGATGGCGAAGATGGATTTTTGATTGGGTGAGAGAGCGCACAAGGTCCGTTCGGTCAGCCTTGAAGAGAGCGCATCCCAGCGGAGACCGTCATGATCAATGTGGTCATTACAGCTCTTCTTTAGCTCAACTGGAGCGCTGCTCTGGCTTGGATGTATGGAATAAATTAAGGGGAAATGGGCTATAAAGAGAAGAGGTCAGTTTAGCAGCAAATGTCAGTCTATTCAATATACCAGATGGCTGTGATATACCACCAAACTGTCTTAAATAACAAATGCAGAGACTCTGGGATGTCCCAAAACCACATCCAAAAGGGACTTTATCTCAATAGCAAAGCATAAATATAACAAAAGCAAGAACAAAACCAATTTTTACGTGTCAAATGTTGCATTTTGCTAGCAGTTAGGTTATTTTGCAGTACGTAGCTTAGAAAGCCTTCTGGAAACCACACAGAACAAAATAATAATAATAATCATGTGAACTAAAACAGGATATGCAGTTATCTGGATTGTGCAAAAAAAAAAAAAAAAGGATCAGTATGGAAGCTTGTTTCCACTACAAAATTAAAAAAAAAAGAAAAAGAAAAGATAATTTCAACTTTTTATTTTTTACAATTCTGACTTTTATCTAACAATTGCGAGTTTACCTCTCGCTTTTCTTTTTTTTCTCTCAGAATAGCAAGATATAAAATTGTGATTGCGAGTTATAAAGTCGGAATTGTTGGAAATAAGTTTATATCTGATTTCTTTCTTGCAATTTCGAGTTATAAACTACAATTATGAGGAAAAAAAGACTGACTTTATAATTCGCAATTGTGAGTTATACGACTTTATAATTCACAATTGTGAGTTTATATCATGCAATTCTGAGAAAAAAAGTTTATATCACTCAATTCAGAACTGTAAGAAAAAAGTTCTGAAAGTTCCATATAGTACCAAATGGCCAATCTTATAAAATCAATTTTTTTAGGGTATGTTTGGCAAGAAAATATTTCAGTGTTTGTCCATTAATGTCCTTCAAAGTTCATTAAATGTGTTATTTTGTTATTATTTGTGAAATGTACTAGCAATTTCTGGGGGGAAATTTTTAAAGGTGCCCTAGAATTAAAAATTGAATTTACCTTGGCATAGTTGAATAACAAGAGTTCAGTACATGGAAATGACATACAGTGAGTCTCAAACACCATTGTTTCCTCCTTCTTGTGTAAATCTCATTTGTTTAAAAGACCTCCGAAGAACAGGTGAATCTCAACATAACACCGACTGTTACGTAACAGTCGGAATCATTAATATGTACGCCCCCAATATTTGCATATGCCAGCTCATGTTAAAGGCATTACACAAGGGCAGAACGTCTGGATCTGTGCACAGCTGAATCATCAGACTAGGTAAGCAAGCAAGCAATAGCGAAAAATGGCAGATGGAGCAATAATAACTGACATGATCCATGATATCATGATATTTTTAGTGATATTTGTAAATTGTCTTTCTAAATGTTTCGTTAGCATGTTGCTAATGTACTGTTAAATGTGGTTAAAGTTACCAGCGTTTCTTACTGTATTCACGGAGACAAGACTGTTGTTATTTTCATTTTTTAAACACTTGCAGTCTGTATAATTCATAAACACAACTTCATTCTTTATAAATCTCTCCAACAGTGTGTAATGTTAGCTTTAGCCATGGAGCACAGCCTCAAACTCATTCAGAATCAAATGTAAACATCCAAATAAATACCATACTTACGCGATTAGACATGCTGCATGACGAACACTTTGTGAGATCCATTTTGAGGGTTATATTAGCTGTGTGAACTTTGTTTATGCTGTTTAAGGCAAGCGCGAGCTCCGGGGGCGGGGAGCACTAGAATTTAAAGGGGCCGCAGCCTGAATCGGCGCATATTTAATGATGCCCCAAAATAGGCAGTTAAAAAATGAATTAAAAAAAAAAATCTATGGGGTATTTTGAGCTGAAACTTCACAGACACATTCAGGGGACACCTTAGACTTATATTACATCTTTTGAAAACACGTTCTACGGCACCTTTAAATTGTGTAAAATTGTGTAAATCCTGTATATATACAATTTTTTTGTCCTGTGTTGTGAAAATACTTTTATTTACAAAATCTATGTTTATGACCATAATACAGCCTGTTGTACATTATGTTGTAGATCTCCTTGCAATGTCAACACAACATGTAATGTAAAGTACATTACATGCAATGTTGACAATACAAGGAGATCTGGTAACAACGTCAAAACAACATTTTTGCGACATTGTGAAAATATATATTTCATATGTTACAAAACAACATCTGTCACCTTAAGCATGTTGAATAAACATTTTCAGGACTTTAAATGTGAATTGAGGTGATTTCCAGTTTATGCTGCACTGTTGTAGATGCAGCATCACGTTTTCAGTTACCAATGGCTAAATGCCCTATGTACTTTGTATAACTGTTTAGTCAGCCATGATTAATTTATTCCACAAGCTCCTAAATGCAATTGTGCTAGTCCTTTTTTTCACTCTCTCTCTTTTTTTTAATGGATTACATGCTTCCGCAACCATTATAAGGCCAGAATAACCAGTGTGGCTGACAAGAGGCCATTTGGATCCATATCTCAGTGGTGGTTTGAGCCTGGATGGTAAAAATGGATGTTTTCAGAGATTTCCCGGAGGGGAAATGCCAACAGCTTTGTTCCTTTTCACAAGCTCAACTGACACTCGCACCCTCGGCCTGAACCGTATTTGGATACGAGAATGACTGTTTGCTTGTTTTAATGGATTTGCTGTGTGGAACATCTCCAGACATATAACAGTGATTGTGAAAGAGTGACTGAATAAGAGGGAGAGAGATAGATGAATAGAGGGAGACTGAGAGAGATACAAAGCCATTTGGGGGAGCTATAGGACCAAGCTCTGGAAGGCTTATAGGATAAAAGTGCTGGATTCAGGGATATACACTATAAGTGAATTTCATTTGAAGGAAAATATATCCAAGTGACAATTCACCCCAAAATAATTTCTTCTTTTTTTTACCTTAATTTTCAGGGTAAAATATGACATGCTCTTGACAGGATTTGTGAGATTCATCACATGTTTTGTCTGGATTCCTTCTTTCCTTTCTTGTCTTCAAGTTTGAATAGACAAACAGTGCAGGCTCATTGTACACCAAAAAGAATGGAATGGAGCTCGGTTCTATGTGCCAACCCTGTGAGAAATCCATCACTCTTTCCACCAACCCAGGCACTCAGATAAACTGTCTCCTAGGGGCATGTCAGTTTAACCCTATCAGATAAACACATTTGTTTCTTTTTGTCAGCCCACAGCTCTTTCACCCATTCAATAGCTAGAACTCCCCAATAATCAACAAACAGACCAGAGAGGAGAAAACAAGGATGTAACCGGAGGATACAGTGTTACATAACAGCACAGATTTTGTTGGAAGGGGGAGGAAAAGCTGTATTGTTTAAAGCTAAATTGTAGTGTTTTATAAAACAAAGTATAAAACTATAGCTTTGAGTGATCTGTTCAATCCCAGATTGCTCAGAGGTTGCTCTTTCATAGCACATGACACCCAAAGTCAGGATGAAATGGCAATTTTGGCATTGTGATGTATTTATGAGTAAAACAGGAGAAAAATAGGGAAAGTCTTGATTTTATCTATTGAGAAGGGATTGGATGGTTGCTTATACATGGCAGAAGTGAGGGGTGGAAAAATAAAAGGACTTTAAGAAAAAAGAAGACTTTGTTTATGAGTTTGAGGTCAAGTTCAGCTACAGTTTCAACTTTGATCTGATTTTGCCTTAAAGGATTAGTTCACTTTCAAATAAAATTTTCCTGATAATTTACTCACCCCCATGTCATCCGAGATGTTTCATTTTTTGATGAAAATATTCCAGGATTATTCTCCTTATAGTGGACTCCAATGGACTCCAAACGGTTGAAGGTCAAAATTACAGTTTCAGTGCAGCTTCAAAGGGTTTAAACGATACCAGACGAGGAATAAGGGACTTATCTAGCGAAACGATTGGTCATTTTCCAAAAAAATCTAAATGTATGATTGCCTTCCACTTTCGTATTCTTCAAAAAGCTTACGCTGTATGTCCTACGCCTTCCGTATTCAACTTACGGAACGAATGCAGCGCCAGTTCCATTTTTTCCGTAAGTTGAATAGGGAAGGCATAGGACATACAGTGTAAGCTTTTTGAAGAATACGAAAGTGCGGTTTTGGCAGAACCACTTAGAAGGCAATCATTTGTTTATATAAAGCATATACATTTGCATTTTTTTTCGAAAATGACTGATCGTATCGTTAGATAAGACCCTTATTCCTCGTCTGGAATCGTTTAAAGCCCTTTGAAGCTGCACTGAAACTGTAATTTTGACCTTCAACCGTTTGGAGGCCATTGAAGTCCACTATAAGGAGAATAATCCTGGAATGTTCTCATCAAAAACATTAATTTCTTTTCGACTGAAGAAAGAAGGACATGGACATCTTGGATGACATGGGGGTGAGTAAATTATCAGGAAAAGGTTATTTGAAAGTGAACTAATCCTTTAAGAGAAAAAAATATGACTGAGATATCAATGAGACAACAGTTGACAAAGTAAAAGTGTACAGCTAAGAAATTCAAGTGGATAGCATAGCTCAGATAGTTTGATCTTAAATGTCCAAGTTCAAATTGGGATCTCTGTCTTCAGTAAGTTTGTTCTTCAGGTATCTGAGCAATTCAGAGGACAGGGACATTATCGAAGTCTCTTCAGATACTCCACAGAACATTCACTAAGGTGAAAAGCTGATTTCTATATAGTTCACACACACACAAAAAAAGAGAAAATTCTGAGAGATTTCTGTCTCTCCACTTTCCATTCCACCAAAAGTCTCAAGCTCCAAAAAGTTCATAAAGGCATCATAAAAGTAAACTACATGACTTCAGTGATTTAATCCCAATGTTATGAAGCAATATGGATGCTTTATGTGCACACACAAAAAAAGTTTTCACTCAAAAAATATCTTCACTTCCACATAGATCTCTGATGAGTGTTCATGGGAAAGAACCACAATGTATAAGCCTTGTGTTGAAGCAAATGTTGAGGAAAGTCTTATGGGAATGACATGAGGGTGAGTACTTGATGACTTTGATGAAATTGATTAATTTGAATTGGGTGAACTAACCCTTTATGCAAATATCTTCATTTTGTCCTTTATGCATCATATTTGTGCATAATCAAGAGCAAATTCACAAGCGTTCTAAATCATTAAGATCATGTAAACATCTGCTCAGTGTTGACATTTCCATTAATTGACATGTTGGTTGTTGTACTGAAAACAAACCTGTCAGCTGCAAATTAAAGGCTGGAAGTGTAAAGTTTGAAATTATTCTGAGAAATCATTATGAGAAAAAGTCAGTGAATTGCCACTACAATGAAATATTACTATAATGTTTAGATATTATAAGTCGGAAAAGTCAAAAGTCAAAATCCCATGATGCTATGGGAGTGGAGTTGTGCATGGCATTGAAGTGAATGCATTACGTCCTGATTTTAGTAATACTACACACATTCATACTATATAGCTCATACTTTTTAATGGTAAGTACTTATTGAAAAGAAATACCTAATACAGTCAGTTTTATTCAATTTTATGATATATTATTTTCAAATAAGGGTGTACTTGTCACAAATCACTGCTCTGAGTCTTGGCTGAAGATCCAAATCCAGTATTTTATTTAAGGGTAATCCAAAGAGTAGTCAAAAGCAGGCAATGTTCCAAACAAACCAATCAAGATAATCCAATTCATGGTAAAATGCAAACAACTAGGCAGAGGAACAAAACACAGAGTCCAGGAAAGGAATACAGGAACTCAGACACACAGTGGTAACAAGCAAGCAAGACTATACAAACAATGCATGGAAAGACACCACGTTAAAAAGCCGGATTAAACAAGATAACAATCAACAGGTGTGCTGAATGAAACCATACAGGCAAAGGACTGTGGGGAATGAAATCCATTGCTGTGTCAGAAATTGCCCCCGTACCCTCATTCACTATTCCCTACATTACTTCACTAATATAGTCCACTTGAAGGAGTGAATGAAACAAGTGAGTGAATTCGGACACTGAGTGCGCCGTTTTGGAAAATGAATGGATGATTGATTCAGCTGCGGGCACCATCTCCTGGCGAAACGTGGGAATTCATTCAGCGCGCAACTCTCACTGTGCATTATGGGTATTCTCAAGCTGTTGAGCGTGCATCGGCTGTACACTCGTTATTGTGGTGCATTGTGGGATTTAATGAGTGCACTCAACATCGTCCACTATGGTTTTGGACACCACTACAAATGGCTGTCCCTTCAAATAGTGCCCTATTTAAGGGTATAGGGGGTGATTTTGGACACAGCCCATGACTGAATGGCAATGATCAGGGGAGGAGTGCACTCTGGTGGTTGTCCTGGGCACACCAGCTCATGATTGTGACATAGTCCCCCCCTTAAGGAGCAGCTTCCAGATGCTCCTCAAATGGTCAGAAAAATCCAGGAGGGAGGCGGAGCAGAGGCGGAACAGCGGGAGGGATAGAAGGCCAGGTCCATGAAGTGGAAGAGGGCCTGTAGCAGGCTCAGCAGGCAGCCAGGGCGGAGCAGGTTGAGCAGAAAGGACTGAAGACCACCTCAGCAATGCTGGAGACCAACATGACAGAGCTTGAAGAAACCTAAGGTGGAGCAGACGACCACCACAGCAGCGCAGAAGACCACCACACCAGTGCCCCCACGGTGGAGCAGACGACCACCACAGCAGTGCAGATGGACTTGAAGACCCCCATGACGGAGCAGACGACCACCACAGCAGTGCAGACGGGCTTGAAGACTCTAACGGCAGAGTAGACTACCACCACAGCTGAGTAGATAGGCTTGAAGACCCCCACAGCGGTGCAGAAGACCACCACTGTAGATCAGATGGGGCCAAAGATCTCCACAGCAGAGCAGAGGACCCCCAGGGCAGATCTGGCAGAACTGGCAGGGTAAAATCAGGCAAGACTGAAATACAAAACATAGAGAGGTTAACATAGGCCACAGAGGCCATGACAGGATAGGCAGGGAGCACATAGGCATCCTCCAAGGTTTTAACTGGAATGAGAGAGCTTTGGCCTCTGTGATTGTTACTAGAAGTTCATGAACAACTTCTCTGGTCATGTTGAGGCAGGCAGACAGTTCAGGAACGACCTCTCTGGTTATTTTGAGGCAAACAGGGAGTTCAGAGATGACCTCTCTGGTCGCGTTGAGGCAGGCAGAAAGTTTGGGGTCGACCTCTGTGGTCGTATCAGGGCAGATAGGAATGATTGGTTAAGTAAACAGGTTGGGTGCTGCGTTTATCCAATCAATGACACTGACACAGCGGACATGCAAATAAGAACGTTAACCCAGGGTTTAGGAATGTGCAATGTGAACATCAGCTCAATGTGCAACGTCAGCTTATGAGTACCCAGGATTAATTGTTAACCCCGGGTAAATTATGAGCAGTGTGAAACGTGAAGCAAGATAACCCAGGATTCCGTTTACCCGGGGTAGGCCTATAGAATGACCAAGGGTTAACTAAGTGTGAAAAGCCCTAAAGAATGCATGGAAAGACACCACCTAAATAAGCCGGATTAATCAAGATAACAATCCACAGGTGTGCTGAATGTAACGATAATGTGTATAGGCAAAAGATTGTGGGGAATGAAGTCCATGACTGAATGGCAATGATCAGGGGAGGAGTGCCCTCTGGTGGTTGTCCTGGGCACACCAGCTTGTGATTGTGACTGTACTTTGTTAACCACTGAGGTGTAAAGGTTACCTGAAAACCATACTTGAGTAAAAGTACAAATACCTTACAGCAAAATTACTCCATTACATGTTAGAAGTCACCAATTCGACTTAAGTAAAAGTCTTAGAGTATCTGATTTTTAACAGTACTTACATGTAAGTATTGTGAGTAATGCTCAAATGAGTAAGGCTCAAAGATTCTCTAGTCCTCAACACCAAAGAGATATACCAGTGAAAATCAAGAAACTGTTGATTTGTGAAGAGAGCAATGATATGTTTATTTTCTAAAATCAAAACACATCAATATTGCAATAAATCACAGTCAACACAACAGCCTCTTAAATGCCTAAAAACACTTAAGTCTCAGTTAGGTAAAAAAGGGCAGAAGTAAACCAATATCCTTCAAAAAGTTATCTTCAGTATAGTGGATAAATAATGAAAATATGATAATGATAATCTCTAATGAAAACATGAAAAATAAGTAACGCAACATTCTCTAGAAAGACACCTGAACCTAAACACTGTGTGACTATTTTCTTTTGTCTGTAAATAATCACACACCCACAAGACAACATCTCCTGACTGTCAGACAATGGAAAAGGTCTAAAGTATCTAGAGAAAGTTATCCATTAACTTTCCCATTCATCTTGAACCTGTTTACATGCACACCAATATGCTGATAACTATAAAAAAAAAATTAAAAAAATTTTTAAAAAAAATTCCAAACCTTATTGGCTGATGTCACCAAAAGTCCCAGACACTTCACTAATGACTATCCTTAGCTATTTTACAAGGTTGTGATTTCGACAAGTATGTGAAAGTCACTGGAGTGTAAGCAGATCATACGAAAACACACAAATGAGATTCAAACAAATGGTGCGAATTCATATGAATTAACCACCAATTCACCAAAACTTAAAATAGTTACAAATTAAGATTGTGTTGGGAAAAATCTAAATGCTTTTAATGTTTATAAGCACACTCCAAAAAAAGAATCAGGCACTTGATTTATGTTAGCTTAGCATTAGCTTAGCATTGTAACATGTTTGGCCAGGTAAATAAACAGTACGTAATATGCTGAAGCTGAAATGTGCTGACTTGTAAAACAGACACTTACAGATGGTGTTTATTTCGAAACTAAGTGTGTGACTCAAAACACATTCTTTACATTGTCGAGGAAGTTGGTCTAACCACTGTAATTTTAAGTAAACCTTGTTTTCAGTCAATTAAACTCTCAGTGAACTGAAACTCATTTGGGTAGCCAGAGAGGCAACAAATGCAATATGGTTAATGGCATCATTTAGCAGAGAGCTGTGGCACACACACTGATGGGGCCCGCTGAAGGAAAGAAAAGAGAAACATTACAAAGTGTAATTACTTTAAGCACCATTAGGGATGCAATAACTTTCAGGGAAAACAAAGTCCAGCTTTCGCTCTCTGCTTGAATTGGACAGAGAAAAAGCACAAAGCTTTCTAACTTTGTCTTTTTCAAATTAAAAAAAGCAAGAATGGAATAGGCTATTGTTGCTGGTATTTCACACTCAGAAAGACTTCATTCATCTTTTCTGCTTTAAAAGTCTGTTTATTTTAAAAATAATTATTTATTTTTACTGTTTATGCACTTATAGTGCAATCAATTAGTGGTGTTTGATAAAGCAAGTTATAACTATTGCTCAATGCTCATACGTAGGGTTATTTTAGTCACGTAACTTTTCACCTAAGGTTGTGACCTGGGCCAATAAGCAACCACAAGAACACCTTATTAACCACCTGCAATGCCCAAAATCACGAACCAACTGCATAGCAACACGCTACATTCAAAACACCTTAGCAACTAAACAGCAATGCACCAGCAACCACATGCTGTAGCAACATACTAAACTGCACTCAAAAAGCAACCCAGCAACCACACAAAACACTATAGCAGTGTGTTAAACCACACAACAATGTGATAAAAACCACACCTTTGGTACACCTTGGCAACCAGCAAAACATTCTGGCGACTGCATAACAGTTGCAAATGTGCTACGAACCACTCAAAATACCATAGCAACACCATGACAACCAGCAGAACATCCTGGCAACTGCATAGCAGTGTGCAAAAAAAACCCAAAACCAACAACAACACTCAAAACAACTTAGCAAGATTCTGGCAACCAATAAGAACCCTCTAGTAACTGCATAGCAATTTGTTAAAAAACGCTCAAAATACCTTAGCAACACCTTGACAACCAGAAGAATATCCTAGCAACTGCATACCAATGTGCTACGAACCACTCAAAATACCTTAGCAACACCCTGGCAACCAACAGAACATACTAGCAACTGCACATCAATGTGCTAAAACACTCAAAACCCTTTAGTAACACCTTGACAACCAGCAGAACATCCTGGCAACAGCATAGCAGTGTGCTAAGAGCAACTCAAAAAACTGTAGCAACACCATGGCAACTAACAGAACTCCTAGAAAACTACTCAGAACCAATGTTTTAAAAACTACTCAAAACACCTTAACAACCACACAGCGGCACCAAGCAACCGCCAGAACACCCTAGCAACTGCATAGAAATGTGTTAAAAGAAAACACTCAAAATACCAGAACACCATAGAAACACACTGACAACAAGCAGAACATCCTAGCTACGGCATAGCAGTGTGCTAAAAACCACTCAAAATACCTTAGCAACACCTTAGAAACAGCCTGGCAACCACCAGAACACCCGAGCAACTACACAGACATGTGCTTAAAAACACTCAAAATACCTTAGCAACAGCCTGTCAGCACCAATAGAGATTTAATACCTTTCAGGGAATCAAAGTCTAGCTTTCGCTCTCTGCTTGAATTGGACAGAAATGGTATTTCACACTCATAAAGGCAGCTGTTTGACATTCAGTCACCTTTTCCACTTTAACAGCCTGTTTTTAAAATAATTATTTATTTTTGCTCTTTATGCACTCATAGTGCAGTTAATTAATGTTTTTTTTTTTTTTGCTAAAATAAGCATCACAGCAAGCTATAACTATTGCTCAACGCTCATACGTAGGGTTATTTTTAGTTTTGTCACACAGCAATGTAATAAAAACCATTCAGAACACATTAGGTTACAACACCCTGGCAACCAGCAGAACATCCTAGCAACTGCATACATTAGCAATGTGCTATAAACCACCCATAACACCTTAGTAACACCCTGACAACCAGCAGAACATCCTAGCAACTGCATACATTAGCAATGTGCTAAAAAACGCTAAAAACACCTTAGTAACACTCTGACAACCAGCAGAACATCCTAGCAACTGCATACATTAGAAATGTGCTATAAACCACTCAAAATACCCTAGCAACACCTGGGCAACCAACAGGACACCCTAGCAACTGCATACATTAGCAATGTGCTAAAAAACACTCAAAACACCTTAGCAACACCATGTCAACCAACAGGACACTCTAGCAACTGCATAGAAATGTGCTAAAAACCACTCAAAATACCATAGCAACAGCCTGTAATGACACTGAACACCTTTGTAACCACCAAGAAGACTCTAGCAACTGCATAGTAATGTGCAAAAAACACTAACAACCACAAAGCAATTTTATACTACATATGATGTTTGACATTCAGGCATATGAGGATACATCTAATAGAAAACGTTCTGCAGCAACCAAAAGCGAGCTTTGATTTGTTACACCATGAAGTAGTGGTCTAGAAAAATCATGATTTTGTTGAAATAATAAAAAAACAATGAAGGCTCATGGGACATTAAGCATTGCTCCCTAAATGTCCCTTATGATATTGTCCTGGTTTTAGATCATTAGCTCTATATGGTCTCCATTGCTTTTCATGTGCCAACTGAAGATAGTTTTACTGTTATTACTGTGTGCTCAATTAAACTGTGAATTTGAGGCCGTTTGCAGTGTTGTCTCAATGAATCGCTCATGATGACAGGAAGTGTGAAGGGTTTAATGATGTAGGTGTACATTACATCCTCCAGTCCTTCTCTTTCTCTCCGCTGCATCATGACCTCTCTTAACACACAAAGGACTGGTGATCAATAACACCTGGAAAATACAATTTGCATATTTATTGCATTCAGCTCTAATCCCAATCCCAAATAAGATGTTTTAAAAGTTAGAGCAGGCCCTGAGAGACAATTGTGTGGTCACTGAATAATATTCAAGGTCTTTATTGTGTTTTCCATATGGGATTCATTTGGTGCTTTGTCTCCATTGAGTTTGAGTTTGTTTGTGCTCAATTGATCTTTCAAGACTATAAAGGCTGCATTTACACATTTTAACACATCATCTTTTATTGAAAAGGTCTCTGTTTTTTTTTTAAATAAGCTTCTTATGAATGTTTCCTTTTCATACCATTGCATCATAAATGTACACTCTTGGAGAAAATTTCTCTTTCTTGCGAAATTGGTTTGTTCAGACTGTATGGTTAATGGTTAGAAAATGTTTATTATACAAACCCCATTCCAAAAAAGTTGGGACATTGTACAAATTGTGAATAAAAACAGAATGCAATGATGTGGAAGTTTCAAATTTCAATATTTTATTCAGAATACAACATAGATGACATATCAAATGTTTAAACTGAGAAAATGTATCATTTTAAGGGAAAAATAAGTTGATTTTAAATTTTTAATGGCATCAACACATCTCAAAAAAGTTGGGACAAGGCCATGTTTACCACTGTGTGGCATCCCCTCTTCTTTTTTATAACAGTCTGCAAACATCTGGGGACTGAGGAGACAAGTTGCTCAAGTTTAGGAATAGGAATGTTGTCCCATTCTTGTCTAATACAGGCTTCTAGTTGCTCAACTGTCTTAGGTCTTCTTTGTCGCATCTTCCTCTTTATGATGCGCCAAATGTTTTCTATGGGTGAAAGATCTGGATTGCAGGCTGGCCATTTCAGTACCCGGATCCTTCTTCTACGCAGCCATGATATTGTAATTGATGCAGTATGTGGTCTGGCATTGTCATGTTGGAAAATGCAAGGTCTTCCCTGAAAGAGACAACATCTGGATGGGAGCATATGTTGTTCTAGAACTTGGATATACCTTTCAGTATTGATGGTGCCTTTCCAGATGTGTAAGCTGCCCATGTCAGACGCACTCATGCAACCCCATACCATCAGAGATGCAGGCTTCTGAACTGAGCTCTGATAACAACTTGGGTTGTCCTTGTCCTTTTTAGTCCGGATGACATGGCGTCCCAGTTTTCCAAAAAGAACTTCAAATTTTGATTCGTCTGACCACAGAACAGTTTTCCACTTTGCCACAGTCCATTTTAAAAGAGCCTTGGCCCAAAGAAAACGCTTGCGCTTCTGGATCATGTTTAGATATGGCTTCTTTTTTGACCTATAGAGTTTTAGCCGGCAACGGCGAATGGCACGGTGGATTGTGTTCACCAGTAATGTTTTCTGGAAGTATTCCTGAGCCCATGTTGTGATTTTCATTACAGTAGCATTCCTGTATGTGATGCAGTGCCGTCTAAGGGCCCGAAGATCACGGGCATCCAGTATGGTTTTCCGGCCTTGACCCTTACACACAGAGATTATTCCAGATTCTCTGAATCTTTGGATGATATTATGCACTGTAGATGATGATAACTTCAAACTCTTTGCAATTTTTCTCTGAGAAACTCCTTTCTGATATTGCTCCACTATTTTTCGCCGCAGCATTGGGGGAACTGGTGATCCTCTGCCCATCTTGACTTCTGAGAGACACTGCCACTCTGAGAGGCCCTTTTTATACCCAATCATGTTGCCAATTGACCTAAAAAGTTGCAAATTGGTCCTCCAGCTGTTCCTTATATGTACATTTAACTTTTCCGGCCTACTATTGCTACCTGTCCCTTCTTTTTTGGAATGTGTAGCTCTCATAAAAAGCAAAATTAGCCAATATTTGGCATGACATTTCAAAATGTCTCACTTTCAACATTTGATATGTTATCTATATTCTATTGTGAATAAAATATAAGTTTATGAGATTTGTAAACTATTGCATTCCTTTTTTATTCACAATTTGTACAGTGTCCCAAATTTTTTGGAATCGGGTTTGTACATTGTGTGTGTGGTTTAAGTATTACTTACATTGTGGGGACAAAAACATTTTTAGTCCACATGAGGAAATCAATCATACTAAGTGATGTATTTTAAAATGTAAAAATGCAGACAGTTTTCTGAAGGGTAGGTTTAGTGTTAGGGGATAGAATATACAGTTTGTACAGCATAAAAATCATTTTATAAAACGGATAGTTCCGGCCCTTGATTCTGATTGGTTGAGCCACGTTCAAAGCCATTGTAAAATTCCCGAAAACTGACAGCATTACATAAGTATCGCTGCGCCACTGAGTGTGTATGTTGCTGCGTCTCTCTTAGCAACCACTCTTAGCAACGTAAACATATGCTTGTTCTCTATTGATTTTTTTCATTGAAGCTTAAAGGTGCTCTAAGTGATCCTGGGCGGAGTAACTTCCTGTTGACGTTCGAAGTGTTGTCAAACAAAACAGAGGCTAGCTAGACCCTCCCTCCCTCCTCCTCCTCCTCCTCCCCCTCCCCCTCCCCTCCCCTCCGTGCTTCCTGAAACAGTCATGAACGCGCATTTAAAATCATTCTTGTCGGTTATTGGCTGGAGCATGTTTATTATGTTTTGTGGTCCAGGCTGCACCAGTTTGTTTTTATTGCCATTTTCGGAGCTTGTGGCGACTACAGAGACCGCGTTTTTTTACAGTGTGTTCAGGGGACAGGCAGCTAGTGGATAGTGAGGAGATGTTTGCTGTATGTGCCAAAAAATGTTTTGGCCTAAAAACGCATGACATCACTTAGAGCACCTTTAATGCATCGCAGTGACATCATAGTGAGACCGACACAATTACGTGATTTGAGGTGCTTCATGGGAGTGGACGTTCCCAGCAAGAAATGTATTGTGAAAGAGATATCACATGACCGAGTGTTTTACCTGCATTCACATTTAGCATTTTCCTTCAGGTCAGTATGTTCATAATAAAAAAATCTATTTGAATGTCCTCTGTGATCTTGTCCTTTTAACATTTAATGGGATTTCCCATGCCCTGCTGACACTGACATAGCTAGTCAAAGCATTTGTCATTTGCATCTTGTTCCGTGTTCAAAACAAGTTTCAATATAAAAGTCTTTGCGACTGAATGACTCGCTCATTAAAGACAATCTTTGCCTCCATCTAATGGCATAATAAATGTAACTTCTGTTGCTGGTCACAGTCAGGGACTATTTTTTTCCAGCGGAAGGAAGGCTTTTAATGATTTTACTTAATGAAAGATATTGATACATATTTTGGCTTTAATATTTGTATTGTGTGGTAACCATTTTATAAAAGCAATAAGCCCAGTGAAGCCGTGGTTTACAGTGAATTTATTACAGCTAAGGGGTTTTCTAACAGCGCCCTTTAGCTGTTATAAATTCACTGTAAACCACGGCTTCTTGTGGCTTATTGCTTTAGTCTATTAAAAGTCCCTATAAAACATGGAAATGTGTGTGTGTGTGTAAATGTGCAAAAATGAATGCAATTAATAAAATTGTTTTACATTTCTAATTTTAAATGCTCTGAATATTGTCCCCATTTACTTCCATTGTAAATTACTTGCATTTTTGCCTTTTTAAAATGTCAAAAAAAAAACATGCACAGACAAAAATGTCAAAAAAAACATGCACAGACAAATCCAAATTAAACCCTGCGGCTCGTGATGACACATTGATGTCCTAAGACACGAAATGATCAGTTTGTGTGAGAAACCGTACAGTATTTATATCATTTTTTACCTCTAAAGCACCACTATGTCCAACTGCGTTGCGCATCCGGTTAGTGAGGTCTGATCGTGCTCTGACAACGGAAGTGATCGCTCGCACTCATTGAAGCAAAGCACAAGAGATCACTTCCATCATCAGAACGTATGTGCAGGGCAGTTGGACATAGTGGTGTTTTAGAGGTAAAAAATTATATAAATACTGTTCAGTTTCTCGCACAAACCGATCGTTTCGTGTCTTAGGAGATCAATGTGTCGTAACGAGCCGCAGGGTTTAATCTGGATTTGTCTGTGCATGTTTTTTTGACTCTTATAGATGGAATTCCCATTGACATGCATTATACGACTGACAGACAGCAACGGTTGGAGTTAAAAATCATCATTTGTGTTCTACTGAAGAAACAAAGTCACCTATATCGTGGATGCCTTGGATGCTGATAAACATAAAATTTTCATTTTTGGGTGAACTATCCGTTTAAGGGTGCGTTCACACTTGTCATGTTTGGTTCGATTAAAACGAACCCTGGTGCGATTGCTCTGTTAGTGCGGTTCATTTGAACATGTGTGAACCCTGGTGTGCACCAATCAAGCGGACCGAGACTGCTGAAAAGATGGGTCTTAGTCCACTTCCAAATCGACTCTGGTGTGGTTCGAAATGATATATGAATGCAACACAAACCAAATACATGTAAACGAACCAAAAACAAGTAGATGAGACCCTAAAAAAACGACGTCCTCGTGCGTATCAATTTTCTCTCGTCATAGTCACGAGTTTGCCCATCACAGGCATCAGACGTGCGTCTCCTCACAGTAGATCATTTGTGTGTGACGGATGGATTCCCGCTGCTGTTTTCACTTCTTTTACACATTTTATAAGCTCTTCACGAGTTCCCAGCTGGCCAAAATACCATCATATGCAGGCTCAATTAAACACAACAAGCGCATTTACCTCAGCACACAGCATGTTCGGTAAGTTCCGTCTCAAAATAGGCAATACGTCCTAAAATCTGACCAATCAGGTTGTGAATATATCCTTATGCCTTTAGGTTCGCCAATCTGAACGCTAATCGGACCAGGACTAAATTTTTTTTTTCTTTTTTGGTCCAGACCAAATGAACCAAACGAACCAAACTACAAGTGTGAACGCACCCTAAATGTACTGAATCTGGAATGTTTCAGAAATCAGAGCTCAATGTAATGACATGTAGTGTCTTACTACATACAACAGGTACTTTCCCATCGCCAGTGAAGTACATACTTTTAGTGCATAGTATGTGTATGCAGCCTTTGTGGACGCAGCCTTAAACACAATCGCGAGGCTGAAAACAGACAAGTTGGTGTCTGGGGCTCAGGTGCGATTTCTGCAGCAAGGCCAGACAGAGTCCATCCAATCTCAGCTGAGTTATTTAAAGGAGGAGCGTTTTAAACGTGCGTCAAGTCGCAGATGTTATCACCCTCACAATGAGCTGTCTCCAAACAGTGGTTTGAGAGCCTGCAGACAGCTGTTTGTTTGTCTTTGTAATGTCTCCAGGGAAGAGTCGCTGAATGAGACGGTCTGTCTCGATGGGGTGAAACCCGCAGAATAAATCAATAAAGACGTGGAGAAGCTACAGAGAGGAGGAAAGGAAATGGAATTTACTTTGTGGACGAGAGATGAGAAAATTACCCGGCTTCATTGCCATGCCGGTCCAGATAGCAGCATAATGTATGGACCGTATCGAAACTGTGAGCAAAATGAAGAGCTAAATATCCCTCCATCTCACTGGAGGGAACAAGTTATTTCTCCCCCGCAGTCATTTTTATGTAATAAGCCTGTTAAACGTAGAGACGCCCCATTCGTCATTTTTTTTTTAGCCAATGACATTTGTCAGGCTCTGTATTATTAAAGGCTCTTAAGAATAACACTGAAACATGAGTAGATTTCATGTAGTGGATTCATAATAACAGCTCTTGACAGTTTCTGCCTCCTCTGGAGCTGAGAGATCAGATGTCTTTTGTACTTTTACAAATGTAGGATGTAGGTGTTTTGTAGAGGTGAAGTGTGTAATTTTATGATGAAATACTTCAATATGCAAATATTCATAGCCGTTTGAATGTTGACTCGCCCAAAAAATGTAAACACTTTCAAAACATAGTAATTGTGCATTCAAGTCTTGTCGGAAAGATCATATTTACGATATGAATGCACATGAATGTCACCACCATGTCATTGGTTTCAAAAGTATGTTTTTCATGGGATTTTTCCCATGGGGATTTTTTAATAGCCTAGTCTTACAAGGCATGAACCAACCCAACCAGCTCACTGACAGCAACATAGTGTGGCCCAGATCCACATCTGGTACATGTGGATTCCAAGCAGACCAGATGTGGGCCGGATCTGGGCCAATACTATGTTGCTGACAGGGCTACGAGGTGGTTACGAAATTTTATTTGAAGCAAAAGTATTTGAGGTGCTTGATGGGAGTGGACATTCCCAGCAAGCGTTTTTTTCCCTGATTTTATTTATTTATTTATTTTTGCCCTGGAATTTTCAGTACAGCATCATGGGTAATGTATTTTTTTATTTTATTTATTTATTTTTTTACCATGGATTCAATTGTTAAATATGATTATTTTGAAAATAAGTTGAAATAGTGCGAAAGAATAGTTTCATCAAATGCATAACACCATAGGTTAATAACGTTGTAGCTCACAGAAGGTCTGTCTTTAAAGGTTTATAAGTTATATATGTCTCTATGGAGGAAATGAATAGAGTTTTTTTTGACTTACAGAACCTGACTGTTGCACTCTATAGAGTTCTGCAGGGATGACATATTTTTGTAGGTCAAAAGCACTACAGGTTCCATCGATCCAATGTCAATGTGTTTTTGTTTGTTTGTTTGTTTGAATAGGCTTTTGGATAAATGCCTCACAGAAGGTCTGAGGTAAACACAAGCTCAAGATATTTTCACATTTTATTCTACAACATAAAATACATTAGTAATACCCCACTTGTGATTTTTTTTTAATACTCATCTTGAAAAAGACGGTATGGGACTACAGAGATTGCCGGGGACGTCAATCACAGCAAAAAAAAAAAGAAAAAAAAAAGTAAACTCGTCTACTCACTGTCCAGTTTACAGCCTCATTGTGTTTATACTCGCCCTCTCGCAAACCATTCTAACTCAAACTTTCAGGGAAAAGGTTTTATTAAAGGCAGCAGCAATTTACACTAAGTGACAATAGCAGCATTTTCTTAGCGATATGCTATTTACACTAGGTGAAAATAGTGATAGATTCTATGTACACCATGTAAAAGTATCAGTTTTTTGCAATAAGAGTAGGCTAAATAGTAAATAGATGCTATCTATACTTTATATTGGCAGATACTATTTGCACCTCAGTATTTTTGTACATTAACAGGATGCAATAATATCATAGATTATTAAAATTATTAAATGGATGCTGCCTTATGGAGAAAATAAAAACCCTCCCTACACCTTCCTCTAACCCTACCCAATAAACACTTTTAATATTATTAAACACTTGTTTAGTTTATTTCCACTTTTAGAACATTATTTTAATTTTTATTGAAAATAAATGCGAACTCGGCAAAAGGCGGATTCGAACCTGCATCGATCGCGTTAAAAACTAGATCTGCGAGCCTTATTAGCTACTACTCCGCCACTGTGTCTTTTTTAAAACTTGAGTGGCCCAACCAGACATTGGTGGGCGGAGCTAGTGTAAATAGCGTTTGCCAACAAGGGACACTATTTGCACTTAGTGTAAATAGACACTAATGACTCAAATTGTTGTTAGAAGCATACGTTGAAGTCATGCGACCACAGTATTGTTCCTTTATAGCCTACCTTTAGCTTTTTACTTCTGACGATTGTATTTAGACTTTAAAATTTGTAAAAGCTGTTCATTTGTGAACATTATCATGATGAACTGCAATAATACAAAAGCCAATGGAAAAATCCAATTGGGTTTTTGTCAAGGGAACCAGTGATGCTAACTTCTGGAACAGCCTACAAAAATACGTATTCACTACAGCACTCTGAGTTACGATTGGGTTCTTTGAGTTGGGGAAGAAAATATGGTGGAATGGCCAAATTTGTTGAAATGCATCATCCCCCCCATGGTGATTTTCTAAAGTAATTTCAACACACTTGATGTCATAATTCAGACTTCACATCTTCCTGGAAATTTTTGTAGGCTATTTATGAGTTGTTAAGGCAGCATAACATCTCTGATGCTCAAACGATGGCGTGAGTTTTGAAGGCAGGGCAATCTCTTGGCTCCTGACCCAAAAAATGGGGCACAGGTGTGTTTAGACAGGGATGTGCGCAGCAGGGAAAAACAATTCTTGATGCAAATAATATGGTATTTTATGGTAATCTATGGTGTTTTGGCACAAATACATCTGTCACCTGTTAAAAGGTAGTTAAATTAGGTGGATGCAGACGTGACATGCCCAAGGATAAACATGGTTTGTACCAACTAAAATGTGTTTTGTACTACAAAATATTACCTGCCAAGAATAAAGAATATGAAACCATACAGGAACAACACTCATTTTTGCACACTCCAGGAGCAGGACTGGACACCCCTGATCTAAATATTTGATTTCAAGGATTTTTGTTTAGTTTTGTACAACAAAAAATTGTGGTACCATATTGGATAATCTAAAATCAAGGTCCTGAAGTAAAACCAGTGACTAAAAATCACTTACTTTACAAATACCATATACAAATTTCAGTCTTCTAGGCATGCATGTTCTCTTCTTTTTCCCCGATTCTCCTTTACATGCCAATCTCTCCAAGAAATGATCCAGCACCAATAAAATTTAGTACAGCACATGTTGCGTTAAATCTACAGTTTAAATATATTGTTATTTCTGCTTTGTAGTAATGAGAATGGAATCATCATGAAAACAATCCATGCAAATGGTCCTCAAAAGGATTATTTTACTTATAAAAAATATGTATTGGCCATGTTTGCGAGTTTCATCTTATGATTCATTTTGGTATGAATATAATCAAAACTGACCACTCAGAACATTAAAGGTTGTTTAACAAACTTTATTAATGGATTTTCTTTGCTTTTCATTCAACACATCAAATTAAACATCAGGTCTTACACGTCATCTCGAGTCCTGCAAGATGACTTCATTCTCAGTCATTACTGAATCTTGACTGCATAAGGTCAGGTCCTGCTTTCGTCAGGTCCTGCTTTCAGCTGGAAACATACACACAGTACTGGACAACCATTGCAGTACATTATACAGTCACCTGTCATGGGCCATAAATGACCGGCAGCCACCAGGGCGATGCAAATCAAAAACGTGGCCACATTCAAGTGATTAAAATGGGTTGTGATTGATATCTTTGGATCAGTAGGGCAAGTTGTTGGCCCATCATGTGCATACACAGCATGTACAGGGTTTGATTAGGTCTGAAGTGGGCTGTCAAATAGGAGTAGGTGTCAAATACACAAGCTTTGACACAAGGCTAATACTACACACGACACAAATACTGTTCACACACAAAATTACAAGCCACAGTTCATAATTCATAACAGAAGAGGCTCTAGAATTGCCTGGTCACATACAGGGACATCATTCCCATGGTCTTCCTTTAGTAAATATGGGCGAATCTCATCAAAACTGTCAAGAAATGTCTGGGTCATTTTTCACTACAATAAATTAAAGAAAAAAAAAAAAAAATGAAATATATAATTTCTTAATTTTCTTTTTAAAATCTTTTTAAGAAAAACAAAATGTTTTGGTAAATCCTACACTCTAAAAAATGCTGGGTTAAAAACAATCCAAGTTCTGTTGAAAATGGACAAACCCAGCAATTGGGTTGTTTTAACCCAGTGGTTGGGTTAAATGTTTGCCCAACGTGCTGGGTAGTTTTATTTAACTCAACTGTTGTATAAAAATTACTGTATTGCTTGCTTAAAATGAACCCAAAATATGCTGGAAATTAACATTTATTAATATGTTTAATAAATGAGCATTTATTAATAAGATAATGAATAATAAACAATAAACATTTATTAAATTGCTTAATAAATGTATGCCTTTTGATTATTATTGTTTCCTCTAATAATTATGTGTCTGATTTTTAATTTCTCACCTATTTTGGATTCATTTTAAGCCAGCCATATAGTCATTTTTAATCAGTAGTTGGGTTAAATAAAACTACCCAGCAGGTTGGGCAAACATTTAACCCAACCACTGGGTTAAAACAACCCAATTGCTGGGTTTGTCCATTTTCAACCCAACTTGGGTTGTTTTTAACCAAACATTTTTTAGAGTGTAATTATGGCATAAAAAGTAAAAATACCATGAGATACTAAGTCATAATAACCAGATAAAGTCAAAATTATAACATAAAAAGTGGTAATAAGGTCATAATTATGACACAAGAAAAATTAAGAGATAAAAAGTCAATTATGATATTAAAAAAAAATCATAATTATGACGTTTTATCTCATAATTTCAACTTTCATATGATTTGCCAAAGCATGATTTTTTTTCCTTATATGGTGGAAATAAGCTTCCATACAATCTTACAGTCTATGAAGGACATGAACTTTGTTTTGTTTGTAATGGCTACAGAACTTGTGTAGCCTCGACAGATGCATCATGGGAAATCAATGCTCTCAATCACTAGTAGAGCTTTAAAAAAATGCATATTAAAGCAGCTGACATGCACTACAGCGAAAAGCAATTTTTCTGTCTATCATAAACTCCTTCATCCTTTGATACTGCAAGAACAATAAGATCTTTCAGAAGAAATATGATGTCGGCATAAGAAACACAAACACAACATTCATTATAAAGGGAGGAAATATTCTCTAGGTGGGGGGTGCAACCAAGGAAGACAGCGCAGGGAAGAGCGCTACAGTATTTTCCTTTACATTCTGTCTGATGAACAGCTGTACATACACTGACCCTGCAGTTAAATGGCTGTCAACTCTTGTAGTCTAGCTCACCATTGCTACATTTAGATGCATGAAATGTCTGGAAAACAAAATTGACTGTGGTAAGAGTGGGAAATTAGAATTAGAATCGGTCAAATATCTAAGAGGGAAGCGGATTCATACTGATTCGACATGCTATTTGTATAATGACAGTAAAAGTTGCCTTTAAAGAAATAACAGGATGTTACTGATCATGTGCAAAAAAATCGATTTGATGTAGGCTACACTGTCTACATCATAGATGTTACTTCATGCTAAAATTTTAAAAATTTAATAGTTCATCAAAAACAGAAAATTCTGCCATCCCATGTTGTTCCAAACCTTTATGTTGTTTAGTAAAACACAAAAAAAGAAAGATTTAGCAGAATGTCCTAGCTGCTTTTTCCCAAAATACAAGCCATTGGTTGTCATATAAGTTGTAACCAAATACAAAAGGACAAGTCTGTACCTAAATGATCAAAGTTATTTCATAATATACTTTATTTATATACAATTATTTAGTAGTTTTAGCTTTTATTTGTAGGGAATGTTTACACGACAACGATATACTAAAAACTGAAACGTTTTTTCTTTGTGTTTTTTGAAAAGTTTCAAGTACAGACGATGATCAAACAATCTCCGGTAACACGGATCTGTGAAAACGACTAAAAATGCTGCATTATTCATGCCAGGCCAGTAGTTGGCGATGTCACTTTGTAAAGAAACACAACGCGACTATAGACTGAACGCGTAATACATATGCACATGACGCCACCGTTTTCACAAATTCACATTTTTTTTGTTAACATGGAGACAATTACAGTATCGTTTTCAAAAACTTGCACTTTGAAACCTGTTTTCAACCCATTGTGTAAATTAACGTCCAAAACGACTGAAGAAAGACATTAATTGCTTGGATGACATGGGGGTGAGTAAATTATCAGGAAAATTTTATTTGAAAGTGAACTAATCCCTTAATTTTAGTATTTCTTTTATTAGTATATATATTTTTAAAATATTTCTATTTAGCTTTTTTTATTTCAGTCTTAAGTTTGAATTGAAGTACTGTAAGTACTAAAACTATTTATTCCAGTTAGTTGCCAAGGCAACATTCCTACATTCCCATACTTTTCATCTATTTATTTTATTTTATTTCAGCTTTGTTTTAATTACCAAAAACTTTTTTACGTTGCTGGCAATGATTAACAACTTAAAATTGCCAAAATTTGTTTGGAACTTTTTTTTAGTAAACGATGCCAGAATTTTCATTTTTTTAATGACCAACAAAAAGTTTGACACAAACCACCTTTTTTTTGGTATACCATTATCTTTATCAGCTGATCACCTCATGTGCTTTCTATATAGACAAAACAGCAAAGGTGCTACCAAGAGGAATGTTTTCATAACCAAAACAGTTCACAGTTCCAAGGATTTGACTTTGGAATTCAATTAACGCTACTCTCAAGACCAGCTTGATCGTGGTGGAAGACAAATGCTGACAACTAGAAGCTGTCGCACACAGCAAGAGATATCACCAACAACTTCAATGACTTCAAGGGTTGAAATGAAAAAATAGCAATACTAGTGCCTAGCTGAAACAGCTAATCCTATCTTACAGAATTCTAATACAGCCTGTATAAAGATGCTGCTGACTCCAGATCTGTGTTTCCAAAGCATCTTCACGAGGATTATCTAGATATAACAGCATAAGAAACAGCGTGACATTGTGCTGAGCTGAAGGTGACTCTTCCATTCAAAGAATCTCAATCCTTCATGTTCCAGCTGGAGTGAATTCATGAAGATCTATATTGCACAGTGAGTGTACGGGTCCTCAAATACCGGCTGCTCTTCGATCCCTCTCGCAAACAGTGTGATCAACTGGCAGTGGACCCTAAGACAGAAAAAGGAAGAAAAAGTCAAATGAAATGCATCCACTTCACTGGAAAAACAACATCCTAAAAACCAGCCAGAGTACATTTGAAATATGTGCCTTAGGCAGCATTTCTGCAAAACGATATTATATATTTTGCCACACATTCAAAGAGAAATGTCTAGTGAGTGGTACCAAAATCCTGTTAAGTTTTATCCAAAACTGATGAACGTAAATCTGGCAATGATTTATTAAATTGGTTGTTACTGTATTGTGCAAGTTACGTACCACCTACACTAAAGCACTTTGAGCTCTTTTACTGTGAATTGTGTTTCATGGGACGAGCGCTCTGCATCGCAACTACCAGGTGAGCTACTGAGCAAGTTTATTACAGTCATAAGTAGCTGGTTATGTGATGCGTTAGTGTACAAATCATGTACTATGGTAAAAGTGTGTAGCATCTGAATAGATCAAACACACAATTGCTCAACAAAACAGTTACTCTTTCAACCCTTCACCCATGCAGGCCCTGTAATGTCTGGGTTCTCCACTGAGCGTTATCACCCCTTCTGCACCATTTGCTCTCCACATACACTTCAAAGACACTTAGGAGACAGGCCACTAGAATCATACATCGTCTATAAAAATGAATTGTTTGCCATTAGTTCATTGACAACTTTGTCTAAATTAATGAACATGCATCTCTCCAGTATATTTTGTGCATTATATCAGTTTGTATATTGTTCTTTTGTATATTATAAAGTGTTATAAATGCATGTGATGATACTTCTTGATATTGTAGCCCATCTAGGTGGTGTTTAACCCTCAGGGGTCTGAGGATTTTTGGGGCCTTGGAGAAGTTTTGACATGCCCTGACATTTGTGCTTTTTTCAGTTGTTCATAAACATATTAATGGAAAAAGTGTCATTACACTGTATTCAGCACAAACTAGGCTACCATAATATGTGAGGAACATGTATGTACATGTTTGTGTTTTTGAAGGAATAACGTTTATGCGTGGTTATTGAAAAAACAAAAAACTTAAGTCACTGAAATAAGGCCAAAAAATATATATTAAATCTTTGCTCACAAGACTTCTGGGTATTTGAGGTTGTAGACTAGAGTTTTTGCTTCAAAATGAGGTAAAAATTATGCTGCCTGCTTGTTCATATAAAACAATAGAGAGATTTAAATTTTCTAAAACATCTTTGGTCAAGAAACACAGTATGCGTGGAGGCGTGAATCATCATGAATAATGGGTGATTCTCACCTGAGAAGACAAAAGAATTGCATAAAGAGCTCTAATGAGCTGCATAAATAATGAGCTCTTTCAGTCAGGTAGGCTGTGAAAAAACCCTCTGTTGATCATGTCTCAAATCTCATCATAACGTAAATCAAACATACAGAAAAAATAGCAATACTGTGAAATATTATTACAATTTAAAATAATGGTATTCTATTATATTCTTTAAAATATAATGTATTTCTGTGATGCAAAGTGTCTGAACAATTATGTTACCTCTATGGCATTTCATATAGGCTTTTAGCTTAAAAGCATGCACATTTGGAGAAATACTGATGGATTCTCATATGTTTGTCAATTTTCTATACAGAGGAGTAATATTTATTCAGGATTTATTGTCATTATTATGAGTGCTGGATACTGTGTTTTGAATTCATACTTGCAGCCGGAGGGCGCTCTGTACACCTTTAGTCCACAAATGCCTGAGCACTAAAGAAGAATAGGCAATCCAGGAAATAACTGAACTAACAGAGGCCAGAGATCACTAACTATGGCTATTCAAAACACTTTTCAAGACGATAAATACACGATTGAGACGATGAATGCATGTATTGACTCAGAATTTGCGTCTGAATAGCGCTCCCTCCGTGGGCGTGGCCGCATTAGCAGATAATGAGCTGAATCACGGACTTCTGACATGGCTCTCTTTTCATACAGATTACATAAACACAGAATATTTGTTTTCGATTTGACTTACACGATTTAAAACCTGACATTTCAATGTTTTTTTAGACATAAGTCTATTTTTTTTGTCATTAGTATTCACTAAGTTACAGTTCATTTTCTGAGAATTATCAGATTGGACTTCGTTCAGAGGGAGACGAGAGATCACGCATCATGTTTTCTTTATTTTACAAAAAGCACAACATTTTGTTTTTACTCTGAGTGTACACAAATAAAATAATATATTCCACAGATTAAAATGGTGTATAACTCTTAATTGTATGTGCAACATTGACAGAGTATTTTGAGTCTCTTTCACACTGGTTAGAAAAAAAACGCGGTGATCACACCGGCGTGACCGCCGACCCAAGAGTGTTAATATCAAATTACTCCTTGCTTAATGACTTATATTTTGGTGGACATCACAATATCATAGAATGCATTGTATGTTTGTAATATTTATCAGAGTTTAAATGGACACAAACCTACTAGTTAACTCCCCCCATGCAAATGAACTCACTTTCAAACAAAGGAATCCCCCGCCAGAGAACTGCACCTTTCTCATTGGTCAAGCCAAGACTCGAAGGTGTCGACTATCTGGAGAAGTTAAATAGCTCTGAGCAGATCACATTTTACTTCTAGTCTTCTGGTTCTTCTCTTTGTTCCTGCTGATACTATGGATTGTGTCACGTGAGACCCCACCCGGGTAGGCCTCATTTCCTTTCAAGCCATGAACAACTGCCTCGACTACAAAGGAGTCAAATTAACAGTGCATGTTTGTATGAATTTCTTCATTCACCGCAGAAGATATTGATTGTGACTTCAGCACCATCAGACCGAACCATCAAGGATTTCTCCTGGACCTGCAGATCCGGACGCTCAACAGTTAAGGCATTTGCAAGTATCATTTGAACACTAAACGGCAATTAAGTATTACGATTGTGAACCCATTTTGTTAACAAAGGTGCTTTATAGTATTGAAACTGATGGTTCTTCCAGCTTGTTATTTTTGACCTTTCCATTGCTTCATTCCCCTGTTATGATACGGTTCAAATTCACTTCACTCTCTCATTTCCTAGGTATCCGTGAATTGTATGTTTGTGTTTGTTACTTTAGTTATGCGTTTGTGATTTAGTTAAATAAAACTTGTGTGCACACTCTTGCGAGTTGATTCTGATCTGCTTATAATTTGAGCTTATTTGCTTGAAGTGTTTTGAGGTCATATCATGCGAAAGTAAGTCTTTATTAATAAATAATATGTCCCTTTAATCATAATTTGTGTGAAAAGAAATAAAAGTAGCTTGTTGTTTTACTGCCACTAGTGTTCACTTCAACTGTAATCTGCAGTGAATTGTGCATATAGGTACGTTTTGTGAAAATGTAGGCATGTTTTTCCAATGAGTCTAGGTTGCTAAAAACTATTCTAATATTGTTTAATTTTCGTAATATTTCAATATAAGTGTAAGATTTAAAGTATAATGGTTTGTTAAAATCCCTAACCCAGTAAAACCGATGCCTGCTTTAGCAAACACCACTAATATGTTGTGTCCTAGAGTAGTGCAAGCAAGTTCTGGTAAGCAATAAATGCTTCGTCATGTTGAGTAAAAAGTTTTGTAGTTAAATGCATGTGCTATTAGGAGGTTCAGGGGCTCTTTAATTTCCTCTAATTCCACTCAATACTCTGGAGGTGAGTTCAGTGCCAGGCGATTGCCTTTTTCAGCAGTGGTATCATCATCAATTATCTCAACAGGTTATTTGCTTACTCATTCGAGAAACAATTACTGAAGCTGAAAATGGAATAAATGAATGGACTTCTATTTTAATTAAAGGAGGTGAGCCTTTAACAGTGAGAGGGCCATTAAATTAGGAGCATTTCACTGCTACGCATTGTTGACACAGAACAATGGGGCGTGAAGGAAATGATGCATTCGGGCGAGCCGTCATGCTGTATCAAGGAGGAGAACAACTCCTCTGCAGGCACAATGGAGGGAGTTTTTAATTTTAATAGCATCTTTTCCACAGGCTCAGACCACAAAAGTCCATTTATTTACCCTGTTTAGTATGCTAGTGCTGAGACATCTGGTGCTCGTGAAACCTCAACATTTCAACTAAAGCTTTCACTAATCGACCAACACTTTAATGAAGCATGTTCATTTTGTGTCAGAGGAACATTTTCTGAAAACTGATTATACAGGGTCTAAAAGAGATGGTGACATCTCTTAGATATATGAGGAAGTCTCAGTGATGTCCACACCCCTTAATTACAACGACAATTAGAACTTGCTTGAAGTAATTAGTGCATTAAAAATATAATGGCACACTCTTTCCTTTTGAAACATGGCACAGTGCAAGAGCTATCATTTTCACCGCATGCACCTTTTAATTTTTGGTCATTACGCCATCAGAAAAAATTGTACTTTTAGGGGTACAACAGCTTGTCAATTGGGCAGTACCCTTAAAGGGACAACTTTGTAACTTAATTACCACTAAAAGGTGCATATTAGTACCTTAGGCTATGCCTACATTAATCTGGATACATTTTTTTCATTTTCGTTTCAAAAATACTCTCCACCGACACCAGCGTTTTCAAGTTTCATGTCCACATTGAAATGTTGGAAAATGTTAAAATCATCTTTCTTTAACAAGATGATACAGAGAGACCAGACATATTAGAAGTGCTCTATTTTTTTAGTGTGAAAAAAAAAAACTGCTTTACATGAAAAAGTGATCTGTAATCATAGTACATAGTACAATCATAGAACATAACAGATATGTCATACACTACCCGGCCAAAAAAAAAAAAAAAAGTGACTTAAGTATAGGCATTATACTTATTATACACATGTTTCTAGCATGTAAGATGTTTGGAAACAGTTCTTAGCCGTAATTGATGGAGTATGTAACTTTTTAAAAAAGTGAAGAAGAAAAAAAAAAGAAGTAATTTCTTAAACAACCATGTAGAAAGACATATCATGGCCATATTCTAGGATGACAATGTCAAGATTCATTAGGCTCAATTTGAGAAAGAATGGTTGGGAGGGAGCATGAAGAATCATTTTCACACATGAATTGGCACCTCTGAGTCCAGACCTTAAATTCACTGAAAGTCTTCGGGATGTGCTGGAGTAGACTTTACAGAGTGCTCGACTCTTGCATTGACAATACAAGATCTTGACCAAAAATTGATGCACCTCTTGATGGAAATTTCCATTAAGGCCTATTTAAATTCAAACAGCGATTTATTTATTTATTTTTAACCGGGCACTGGTCTCAACTAGCAGAATACAACAAGCATATTTGTTTTAGTTAGAGATCAAACTATTCCAAGTATTTGTATGAAATAGCACCACCGACGAACATGTAAGCAATATACATATGATGCTGTTGCGCCACTTTTTGGTTTGTAACTTCACAAAACATTAGTGAACCACAGTAGATCACATATCTTTATTTAGAGCAGGTGGTTTTGAAAAAGCCCCAAAAAAAACATAAGACAATGCATAGATCACAGAGTGACATGACATCCTGCTCAGCTAAGGCTAAAGGACTTCCAGGCTCTGATCGTGTTGCGATCATGACGCAGTGTTTTCCAACATCATTTGAAAGTTCAACCAATGGAAACTTGATCTCAGGTGTGGTGTATAGCAGTTAGCGACGATGTGTACAGACAAATCGGACACAGTTTGACAGCTGGAGCGCTCTTGGATTGGATTGGTTTGAACGCTCATATTGACAGGTCTTGATTTACCATGCGCCTATTCTATAATAGGAAAATATTTTAGTTTTTTTGGTCATACAGATAAGAGTAATACATCTTTTGAATCTGTGAAGATTTTATTTTTATTTGTGTGCGCTCACAATAACAACAAAACGCTGTGCTTTTGTAAAATAATGAAAGCGAACAGGGTGAGCTTTCTGCCCATTCTCTGTGAACTTGAGAGCGCCAAAAAAAAGAAAAAAAAAAAGAAAAAAGAACTGAAACTCCACGTAAACTTGCCTCACAGACATGAAAAATATATCTATAGAAAGCGAAAGGTCTACTTTTAAATATAAATATATATATATATATAATACAAATATTCTCAGGTGACGTGCCTACACAGCAAAATCCCCAGAGTTAAAAATCCCCACAGTTTGAAAGGAGTACATAGGTCCTTCTCTAAATAGTGTTAAAGTAACACTAAAGCAGAGTTAAAGTTAATGAGATAATTAAGCAATTAATAAGGCTGTGACTTAAGTCACTTGTAGTAGTTTTTTATTATTTCTAAAGTGATTCTGCTTGTTAACAGCAGGTGTTCATCACTAATGCGCAATCATTAATTAATTGCTTAATTATCTCATTAAATTTAAAGCAGAACTAAGTAACTTTTTTACCTTCATAAATAGTTTTCTAAGTCCTTACGATGGTTAATTGACTTGTAGTGGCGTGTTTGAGGCGTGCACTAACCCACTCTGGCACGTCTACGCCAGAAAACAGCACTTGCAAGTTGAGCTGCGCCAACCCGACACAATCTCGCCTCATGTTCACGTTCACGCGAGAGTGACAAAAAGCTTTATGGTAATTCAAAAACAAGGTATATATTATGACTTTATAAGACAATTACGAAAATTACCCACCTCCATCAAGATTTCTTGTACTGTATTTGCAAAACTACTGTGCTGGTGAGCGTTGTAGTCGTTGTAGTCCAGAGCTGCGCTTGGAGTATTTACGACAGTGTGATTCACTGAAGGAACCTGTGGGGGGAGCTTCGCAAATCTTACCGAGTTCCGCTGTAACTCTGCTTCAGTGTTATTTTAACACTATTTAGAGAGGGACCATATGTACTCTGAGCAGAGTTGATTTAACTCTGGGGATTTTTGCTGTGTATGCGCATCCACTACTGCGCAGATGATGAGTCAGCATCATCAACTTCATCACTGCAGCCGAAAATACAGAAAACACTAGTTATCAATTAATTATTAAAATGTTAAAGAAATCTCCTTGCTGTTTTCCCCTGATGCATTCATAATCATTACTTCTGCCGGTGCGCTGTGGCAAGCTTTATGCGTGTGCTTGAGCGCTGATTAGGCGTTTTAAAGTCTCATTAAAGGCTCTTTATTATGATTTACATGGTTTATTAATAAATGTGCGATTAATCGACTGATCACTTAAAATGAACGACTACTAGTCGACCAGAAAAATTCTTTAGTCGAGGGCAACCCTAGTAAAATCACTTGGTTAATTATGTTTTGAAATAAACGTCTAGCCCACCTAATCCATTGCATGGCTTGAATGCAAATACTGTCTGATGCACGTGTTTTGTGCACGAGCTGCACACCTCAAAACTACGCACTCTAATGATGACCTTGCTTAATCGACCATTGATAAGTTTTGACGATTAAGTTATTGTCAATTAATCAATCATCAAATTAAACGTTACCATCCCTGCAAAATACAAGTAACATTTATCTTTAGCAACCCTGTGAAAGTGAATAGCACATTACAGGCGTATAAACATAGATATCTATCAGTACAAAATGCATCAGATGATAAAACTAGAATTATTGTTTTCAAACACCTTCGTTTTTACAAAACACACTACAATGCAAAATGGCGTTTTTAAATTGGAGAGTGTCTTAAAAAACAAATGCTACCTCAGTGTTGCAAAAGCTCAAAATATAGAGAGAAAAATATGCATTTCCAAACGGATCTGGATTAGTGTAGATGTAGCATTAGAGTATCATATGTACCCTCAAAGAAAAAAAATACTAAAAGTGTCACCTGACCTATTTGACATATCCAAACATTTTGCATATCCAAATGGGAGTTCAAAGGGTGTGTCTTGGTAGAGTGGGTGTGTTATCACTCAAGGGAAGTGTCTAGATATAGCATTTCTGCAGTTCAAATAGTAGAGCATTGCGCTAGCTACGCAAGACCATGGGTTCAATTCACAAATGCATGAATTCATAAGCAGGAATACCCTGAATGCAATGTAAATCGCTTCAGATAAAAGTATCTGCCTAAATGTAAAAGTAAGAATTGGTGTATCTGGACAGGGGCGTGTCCTACCGGACTTGAATTGCAGTCTGTGGAAGGATCTCTCCATCACAGTTCCAGTTGCTCTGGGAAGGCATACAGCCACAGGCTCTGTGCTCCCTGCAGATCTGACTAAGGAATCGCTTGCCTCCTGCTCCACTCTCTCTCAGGTCCACTTCGGAATCACATTCCTGATATCTGGGGGTGAATCGGAACTGCTTGACCCGATACACCTCCACAAAAGAGTGATCAAACTGTACAAAGAAAGAGATAAGAACAAGAGTAATGCTTACTGAATTTCATGTCAAATATCTTTAAACACTACTGTTCAAAAGTTGTTGTTTTTTTTTGAGAGAGAGAAAATACTACTTTTGTTCAGCAAAGAAATATTTATCTTTCAAATAAATGCTGGTCTTTTAAACTTTCTAATCAAAGAATCCTGAAAAAAAATCACGGTTTCCACAAAATGTTACTGTTTTAACTGTATTTTTAATCAAACAAAAGCATCCTTAAGCGAAAGAGACTTCCTTATTGTATATTTACAAATGCAAATGTCAAGAATTGTTCCTTTGATGAGAAATAAACTAATGTATTGTGAATTCTTACAATCATTGTAATCAATATTTAAGTTCTGTAACATCAATGCACTGATTTTCCATTGTCCAATGTAAAATTGACCTCATGTAAAACAAGTCCATCCATCCATCCATCCATCCATCCAGACGCATTTGAAATGTGGACTCAATTTCCATGACATTTACAAATATTTCTGATCACTGATTGTTTTTATAGAGATTATACTTACAAAAGAGCCATTTCTAGACAATTGAATACTTTAGGAGTTAAGCAGACAAATTGCCATGACTTTCAAGGTTCTCCATGACCATGGGAACACTGCTGTGATTACGTACTTCAAAGAAAAAGATTCCCTGCTGTTTTTCAAAGAAAAAAAAAGATCTTACAGTTAATTAAAAATACATATGAATTTATACTAATATAACATATATAGTAAGCATTTGGTGGACAGCGGGGTTACTTTTTTGAAGTTTGTTAGTTAAGAGAGCGGCGTTTTTTTCCCAGGCTTTGATGAAACAGGAATGGATTTAGTTTCTCTCTTTCATTAAAAAAATAATTCCACTGATATTTTCTGTGGTAGATAAAATGGGTACCTGGTCATCCTTATTGGTGTGCCGCAGCAGGTGGCGCAGGAAGTCAATTCGTGAGCACTTCCTGACAAGGATGAGGTCAGTAGTTCCATCTGCGAGGTGCGCTGACGGCGACAGACCTTTAGGACTGCGAGGACATGCACAACTCATGTTGGCGGCATTGATGGCCAAGAACTTCCCCCTGATGACCGTCCACGTGTCCCGACACTCTGAAATACAACATCATGTGACTATTAGTATAGAAAGCAGTTTTGGGGGTAACGCATTGCAAGTAATGCAAGTTACGTAATCAGATTACTAGTAAAGTAACATTACTTTTTTTTTGACTGACACCTCTCCTAACCCCAGAGAAATCGTGAGTAAGAGCAGAGGTGTTAAGTGTGCTGTGTGAACATGATGCTTATTGTAGTTCTAGACTAAAAAAGCATGCATTTACTCATCTCACTTGCACAAAATATTCCTCAATATGAATAAAAACAGTGAAATGCAAACTCAGAATGTTACACAAAACTGCAATAATTAAATATGTTAAATACAAATATACTTTATGTATTTAATCTCACTTTATTAACCAATGTCTTTGCTGCTGACCTTTGGTGATCCAGTGCAACCATAATAAGTTATATGCCTATAGATCACATTTGTGTTTAATTTTTTGTTTGTTTTTATTGCTGAAGTAAAAGTGTTGAACTTTGTTCTCCTTCATCCTATTCTTCTGCAATCCAGAATGGCAACGCAGCTGAAAGGTTTGTTTTGAGCTGCGCCCTCTACTGTACAGGCATGAATTTGCATTTCCTTCACTTTTGGTGTGTGAAAGGGCCTATACGTTTTTCAAAAATATTTGTGTTATTAAAAAAAACAAACAAGCAAGCCCAGCTCAGGTGAGAAAAAGTAACACAAAGTAACATAACACATGACTTTACATAAAACGTAACCAAGTAGTGCAATGAGTTACTTTTAAGGATTAAGGCATTATTGTAACACGTTACTTTTAAAAGTAAATTTTCCCAACACTGGCCAGGTTTCCATCCAAAGATTTTTTTGCAAAAAAAAAAAAAAGTTTAGCGCATCAAAATGTTTAGCGATTGAGCTGATTAAAATCCCATTTGTCGATAAAATTTCTCAAATGTCGACACAATCTTTTTCCGTTTCTCTTTAGCGCCTTAATTCTAGGTCGATACTTCAAATACCGCAAAAATTGGTTTGGAAAAATTGGACTTTTTGACGAGAAAAAGGGATTTAGTGCAAATAAATGTGGTACCACAAGACAGAATTAGCCTATACATGTCATGCAGCATCCATGTTCGTGGTGTTGCTCCCATTTAAGCACCGTTTCTCTGTATATGTGAAAATAAGCAGTACTGGGGAATTTCAGTTGTTTCATTACTCTCTACATTTTACATATATTTGGGATGCAAAAGATACGAATTTGCGATATATGCAAAATGATGTATGGAAACGACTCAAGGGCAGATATTTTTAGCGATATAACAAAATTTATGCGACAATGCATTTTTTTTTTAGGGATAATGTCATCACCCACACCATTTTATTGGTAAAAGGCCAACTGGATTGAAACAGCCTCGAGACAGCAAATTTCGCAATTTTTTTTCTCTCGCATATTTGCTTGTATGTCAATAACAAAACATCACAAAAACTGGATGGAAACTTACAAACCCGATTCCAAAAAAGTTGTGACACTGTACAAATTGTGAATAAAAAAGGAATGCAATAATTTACAAATCTCATAAACTTATATTTTATTCACAATAGAATATAGATAACATATCAAATGTTGAAAGTGAGACATTTTGAAATGTCATGCCAAATATTGGCTCATTTTGGATTTCATGAGAGCTACACATTCCAAAAAAGTTGGGACAGGTAGCAATAAGAGGCCGGAAAAGTTAAATGTACATATAAGGAACAGCTGGAGGACCAATTTGCAACATGATTGGGTATAAAAAGAGCCTCTCAGAGTGGCAGTGTCTCTCAGAAGTCAAGATGGGCAGAGGATCACCAATTCCCCCAATGCTGCGGCAAAAAAATAGTGGAGCAATATCAGAAAGGAGTTTCTCAGAGAAAAATTGCAAAGAGTTTAAAGAGTATCATCATCTACAGTGCATAATATCATCCAAAGATTCAGAGAATCTGGAACAATCTCTGTGCGTAAGGGTCAAGGCCGGAAAACCATACTGGATACCCGTGATCCTCGGGCCCTTAGACGGCACTGCATCACGTACAGGAATGCTACTGTAATGGAAATCACAACATGGGCTCAGGAATACTTCCAGAAAACATTGTCGTGAACACAATCCACCGTGCCATTCACCGTTGCCAGCTAAAACTCTATAGGTCAAAAAAGAAGCATATCTAAACATGATCCAGAAGCGCAGGCGTTTTCTTTGGGCCAAGGCTCATTTAAAATGGACTGTGGCAAAGTGGAAAACTGTTCTGTGGTCAGACGAATCAAATTTCTTTTTGGAAAACTGGGACGCCATGTCATCCGGACTAAAGAGGACAAGGACAACCCAAGTTGTTATCAGCGCTCAGAAGCCTGCATCTCTGATGGTATGGGGTTGCATGAGTGCATGTGGCATGGGCAGCTTACACATCTGGAAAGGCACCATCAATGCTGAAAGGTATATCCAAGTTCTAGAACAACATATGCTCCCATCCAGATGTCGTCTCTTTCAGGGAAGACACTGCATTTTCCAGCATGACAATGCCAGACCACATACTGCATCAATTACAACATCATGGCTGCGTAGAAGAAGGATCCGGGTACTGAAATGGCCAGCCTGCAGTCCAGATCTTTCACCCATAGAAAACATTTGGCGCATCATAAAGAGGAAGATGCGACAAAGAAGACCTAAGACAGTTGAGCAACTAGAAGCCTGTATTAGACAAGAATGGGACAACATTCCTATTCCTAAACTTGAGCAACTTGTCTCCTCAGTCCCCAGACATTTGCAGACTGTTATAAAAAGAAGAGAGGATGCCACACAGTGGTAAACATGGCCTTGTCCCAACTTTGAGATGTGTTGATGTCATGAAATTTAAAATCAACTTATTTTTTTCCTTAAAATGGTACATTTTCTCAGTTTAAACATTTGATATGTCATCTATGTTTACCACATCATTAGGGCCCGAGCACCGATGGTGTGAGGACCCTATTGTAATTGCTCAGCCAATTATTCTTCTTCTCCAAAATGAATCGCATTTTTGAGGGCCTAAACGTTCTCAAAAACTCATGAAACTTTGCACACACGTCAGAAGTGGTGAAAATTTACATCTGATATGGGTTTCAGAATTAGGTGTGGCAAAATGGCTCGATAGCGCCACCTACAAAATTTCAATTAAGCGCCCTTCATGCTACGTTTCATGTACAGGTATGAAATTTGGTACACACAACTAACAGCCCCTGGCAAAGTTCGACGTTTCGCCATGAAACAGGAAGTTGTTGTAACTCGGGCATACAATGTCTGATCTGCCCCAAACTTCACATGTTTTATTAGAGTCCTGACCTGAAGACATCTATATGACAATATTCAGTTACAGTCATAGCGCCACCTGGGGGCAACAGGAAGTGACATGTTTTACACTGTGATTAACTCCTCATAGAGATTAAACCAGAAGCACATCATATATGGCCAGTCTAATCTTAAGGCCTTTGAGATGTTAAATATCAAAGATCTTGAATTTTCGTTGAAGGGCGTGTCCGTGGCGGACTGACAAAGTCTGATGTTTCGCCATGAAAGAGGAAGCTGTTGTAACTCAGGCATACTATGTCTGATCTGCCCCAAACTTCACATGAGTGATAAAAGTCCTGGCCTAAAGACATCTATATGACAATATTCAGTTAGCTATAGCGCCACCTGTTGGCAGCAGGAACTGTGGCACTTTTACATGATTTTGCCATAATTCTCCTGTATTTACTCACTCACATGCATGTCGCCCACTGTTCGCTGTTTTCCTGAGGCCAACGGGTGGCGGTGAGCCCGGGTGCGAGGGCCCTTTCATCGCTGCTTGCAGCTTTAATTGCATTCTGTTTTTATTCACAATTTGTACAGTGTCCCAACTTTTTTGGAATCGGGTTTGTAGTAAGTACGTATATTCTCTGAATTTCCATGAATTGGATAAAAGTATTGGATATAAAATATTTTCCAGACCTATAAATAAATAAAATTCCTCAATATTTTCAAGTTTTCCAAGACTGTGGATAAGCTAGGAATGTCTAAGCACCAACCCAGAACACCCTAAAAACTCAGAACACATTAGCGATAGTTTTGCACAGGCAAATCACTCACATTTTCCTGAGAAAATGTAAAAATTTACTTATAAATTGGAAAAATTAAAGAAGTAAGGTGATTGTAAATCTCAAGTCATGTATAGCTGTGGCGCTGACTCACTGATGAAGGGCCCTCGAACGTCTTTCCTGTTTACATCATTCTTCCCCTCATTTTTCCCACAAGAATCTATTTATGCCACACAGTCTAAAAGCATTCAGGAAATCATCATGCACAAATGCCAATTTGGGACTGTGAGGGCAGAGAGTGTGTCTCTGTAAACAGCACTTATCAGTGCTCAGGGTAAACACACAGAATGCTGGGTAACGGAGGTGCCAGTTGTTTGGAGGGTGCTGTGAGGCAGAGATAATATGCTGTGTGTGTATGTGTGCACTCTCTAAATGATCAGCCGGGCGGCAGCTTGAACCATTTGGCCTAATGTTCACAAACAGCGTGCCAGTCGAGCCGACAGATGGGGGCATTACAAATCACGGCTGAAAATGCACTTTGTTGGCCTGTACTATGGGTGGGCGCATTTACCACAGAGCAGATATGAGACTTCCTGTCAATGCCAGAGCTCAGTTAAACATTGGAATAGAGTATTCCCAAACGCTCCTCACCAGCATCAGAAACGCTGTCTTCATCTTTGCTGACCAGTTTGTCAGACGAGGACTGCCGACAGATACTACACCTGCAGGTCAAACAGAAACAGATGTTAACAATAGAGGGTTATATAGCTACAAACTCACTACAAAAAAGGCTTATATGCTTATATGTATATTATATGCACACCACACACAAATATTTTTATTATTTTAGCCAATTATATCCAAAATGTTTAACACATACATAAGTAAACATCTATTTTAAACCAATCAATGCATGTTTTAAAGGTGCCCTAGAATTTAAAATTGAATTTACCTTGGCAGAGTTAAATAATTACAGTTCTGTACATGGAAATGACATACAGTGAGTCTCAAACACCATTGTTTACTCCTTCTTATGTAAATTTGATTTGTGCAAAAGACCACTGAAAAACAGGCGAATCTCAACATAACACCGACTGTGACGCAACAGTCAGGATCATTAATATGTACGCCCCCAATATTTGTATATGCCAGCCCATGTTCAAGGCAGTATTAACATCTGAAGCTGCACAGCCAAATCATCAGACATTCGGCAGGTATTGTGAATCAAGCAAGGACAATAGCGAAAATGGCAGATGGATCAATAATAGCTGTTCGTGATCCATGATATCATGATATATTTAGTGATATTTGTAAATTGTCTTTCTAAATGTTTTGTTAGCATGTTGCTAATGTACTGTTAAATGTGGTTCAAGTTACCATTGTTTCTTACTGTATTCGCGACCAGATCCATGTCGTTATTTTCATTTTTAAACGCTTGCAATCTGTATAATTCATAAATGCATCTTCATTCTTAAATCTCTCCGACAGTGTAATGTTAGCTTTAGCCCTGTTAGCCGCAACATACAGTCAAACTCATTCAGAATCAAATGTAAACATCCGCAAAATAAATACTATACTTACATGATCTGATATGCTGCATCACGAACACTTTGTAAAGATCCATTTTGAGGGTTATATTAGCTGTGTGAACTTTGTTTATTCAATGTATTATAGAGTTGCGAGCTTGGGGGCGGGGATCACGAGCATTTAAAGGGGACACGCACTGAATCGGCGCATTTTTAATTACGCCCCAAAATAGACAATTAAAACATTGTATAATAAAAAAATCTGTGGGGTATTTTAAGCTGAAACTTCACAGACACATTCTGGGGACACCTTAGACTTATATTACATCTTGTGAAATAGGGTTCTAGGGCACCTTTAAAAATATAAGCAGGAACCATGATATTTATCCTTATATTGAAATATTTTGATTGTAATTTATATGTACTTACATCTAGAATATATATTGTGAATATATATATTGGGGTCAGTAAGATTGTTTTTAGAAATTAATACTTTTCATTAAATTGGTCAAAAAAATGACAGTAAAGATATATTTAATGTTACTAAAGATATGGATCACAATAAGATAGAAAAGATAACCCTTTTAATATTACAATCTGCAAACTGTAGTTTATAAATGTCACCTATCCCTAGTTTACACTATAACTGAAACATCAGACGATGCCTCAATTGACTAATTTTACAGGTTCTGTCATGTTGTGTTATTGTTTGCTCACTGATTCATATTATTGGGATTGTATTATGACTAAACAAAAAGCACAGAACAGTATTTACCCAGATCGACACTGCATTTTGTCTCTTGGAGTTCCTAAGTTCCCTTCAGCAGGTAAGAAGGACACAGTTCCCTCATAGTAGCGATGTGACAGAAAAGTTTTAACACCTGGGAAAAAAAAAAAAAGAAAGAAAAATAATGTCCATTGCAAATTGCAGAATTGCAGACAGACAAGAATCGCCTATTTCAGTCTTGAGACATTTCCTGTGTACCTGAGATATCATAACGGGCCGGGCCCATCCAGCGCTTCCTCTCGCTGTATGTCAGCACGTCTCCGTAGAACCCGTAACCCAATAGTGACACAGAATAGCGCAGGAAGCTGTTTTCATTGTGCACCGAGCAGACGTCCATTGGCTGAGAATCACCTGTGGTAAAAGTCAGGATGGATTTCAGGAAACACAAACTGATAACGTCAGTATTCAGTGCTATGATGTCACATCTGAGAATATTGCATATTGCTGCAAAAATAGATCAATGACTCTCCCAAAAAAAAATTGACATTGACATTATTATCAATCTGGTGTAATGCTTTAATTAAGCAATGCACCACCTGATTTATTTAATCCAAAATAAAGTAAAAACAGTCATATTGTGAAATATTAATACAATTAATATAAGGATCATGTGGCACTGAAGACTGGAGTAATGATGCTGAAAATTCAGCTTTGCCACCACAAGAATAAATTACATATTATAACATTACTCCAGTCTTCAGTGTCACATGATCCTTCAGAAAGCATTCTAATATGCTGATTTATTATGATTATCAATGTTGAAAACAGTTGCTTTTTTTGTGTGTGTGGAAACTGATACTTTTTTTTGACTGAATAGAAATTTCAAAAGACAAACATTTATTTGAAATGGAAATCTTTTGTAACATTATAAATATCTTTTTATTACTTTAATAAAAAAAAGGTAATAGTTCAAATTTTGTATACACTTTTTGTATGAAGACAATAAGTCAGTAATACTTTTTATCCATTATAAAATTATTTTATGACTTTTTTATGATTTATAGTATTTTTTATGAAGTATTTATATTACTATATAGTATTTGCCATTATAAATCACTGAATCAGTGTTTGAAATCAGTCACAAGCCAAGGAAAGACATGCTCTTAAAAAATTAATGACAATGAAAAGATTATCTCTTTTAATTTGGAACTTGGTGGACATGAACCAAACAAACAAATAAACATTACAAACAATCACTACAAATGAATGAAAAGTTGTTCTCAAGACTTAAAAACAGAATAGAATAATTTCTACCTTTGCACAATATATGCTGTCATACTGCTCAGCCCTAGCTGTCAAATGCTCTAGAGAAATTCACATAAACATACGTACAAACATAGCTAGATATATGTATCATAGACAGATATGGAGATGGCCACTTACCCACAACAATGTGCAGTGCTGAGGTGACAGGGTCATTTGAGCCAACTGTGGCGTAGCATATACAGTCAGTCGAACCTGTTTCAAAAACACATTTCATGGGTCAGGGGTTCAGAAATGGCCTAAATATATCTCTCATAACTCACTCTGAAGGTTAACTTATGAAAATCACACTTTCATTTTCAATTTCTGTGGCATACGGGGGCAGTAGCAATCTAACCTTCAATTGTGAACGCTAACCAAACATCACAAGCCAATGGAGGTTTTGCTTCATTCAGCCCTTGTGAGAATAAGAAAGTTTTTCGATCTTGAAATGATTGTAGCTGAAGCATTGCAGGGCACTGTTATATAGAGAGATGAGATTTCAGATGAGTTCAGCCCTCTTTTCTATCTCTTATATGCTGTCTGTTAATCTAATTCCTCTTCCTCAAATTGGTTATATAAAAGTATGAGGTTAAAGGTTTAAGAACACACCGACTGCCATCTGCAAATGTGCCGACTAACAAGCATAAATCATAAATAAATATAATATATACACACACACACATATACACTATATTGCCAAAATCATTGAATTCAGGTGTTCCAATCACTTCCATGACCAAAGGTGTATAAAATCAAGCACCTAGGCATGCAGACCACTTCTACAAACATTTGTGAATGAATGGGTCGCTCTCAGGAGCTCAGTGAATTCAAGTGTGGTACCGTGATAGGTTGCAACCTGTGCAATAAGTCCATTCGTGAAATTTCCTCACTACTAAATATTCCATGGTCAACTGTTAGAGGTATCACAACAAAGTGGAAGCAATTGGGAACAACATCAACTCAGCCACAAAGTGGTAGGCCACGTAAAATCACAGAGCGGGGTCAGTGCATGCTGAGGCAATAGCTACAGACCTCTAAACTTCTTGTGGCCTTCAGATCAGCTCAAGAACAGTGCGTAGAGAGCTTCATGGAATGGGTTTCTATGGCCGAGCAGCCGCATCCAAGCCTTACATCACCAAGTGCAATGCATTGCATCGTATATAGTGGTGTAAAGCACGCCGCCACTGGACTCTAGAGCAGTGGAGACGTGTTCTCTGGAGTGACGAATCACACTTCTCTGTCTGGCAATCCGATGGATGAGTCTGGGTTTGGTGGTTGCGAGGAGAACCGTACTTGCCTGACTGCATTGTGCCAAGTGTAATGTTTGGTGGAGGGGGAATTATGGTGTGGGGTTGTTTTTCAGGGGTTGGGCTTGGACCCTTAGCTCCAGTGAAAGGAACTCTTAATGCTTCAGCATACCAAGACATTTTGGACAAATTTTGGTGTGGAGGAACTTGACTGGCCTGCACAGAGTCCTGACCTCAACCCGATAGAACACCTTTGGAATGAATTAGAGCAGAGACTGTGAGCCAGGCCTTCTGGCCAACATCACTGCCTGACCTCACAAATGAGCTTCTAGAAGAATGGTCAAAAATTCCCATAAACACACTCCTAGACCTTGTGGAAAGCCTTCCCAGAAGAGTTGAGGCTGTTGTAGCTGCAAAAGGTGATCTAACTCTATATTAAATCCTACGGATTAAGAATGGGATGTCATTAAAGTTTATGTGCACATAAAAGCAGGCGTTCCAAAACTTTTGGCAATATAGTGTATATATATATATATATATATATATATATATATATAATAAAACCATGCTGTGGCAGTACCATTATACAGTGATAGTATTAGATACCATGGTACTTAATATATAACATGGTTATGAATAATTGCCATATTCATATTCCACGCTATTTACATTGAAATGATCATTGTACTACTAAAATACATGGTATTTAAAATTAGTTAAATTAATTAATTAAATTAATTAATAATTTTATTACAATTAAAAATAATTATATGTATTAAATGTTATAAAATATGATAAAACCATGTTATTAATGTTAGACATTAAAAAAGATATTAACATTAAATGCCCATGTAACTGCAATTAAATAAATAAAATCAATGATCAATGTAATCATTTAATAAAATGTTTTAAAAGGATACTAAATTATTTAAATAATTAAATCAAGAAAATGTAATATGGAATTAAAGTATTAAATTATTATTATTATTATTATTAAAAAACATGATATTACCATGTTCTCTATTCAACTTACGAAACCAACATGACCTCAGTTCCGTTTTTCTGTAATTTGAATACGGAAGGTGGTCTGGCAGAAGCTAGATATTTTACTTCATAACTTGTTAAATATGTTTTTTTTGTTGTTTTTTTTTTTTTTTTTAACCAAACGCATCGCTTTGCTTTAGAAGGCATTTATTTACCCCTGGAGCCATGTGGAATATGTTTATGATGGATGAATGTGGATGGAGACACTTACTGCCATTATAAAGCTCAGATGTGTCAGGATATTTATTAATATTTCTCTGATTGTGTTCATCAGAAAGAAGAAAGTCATATACACCTAGAATGGCTTGAGGGTGAGTAAAGCTTGGGCTAATTTTCATTTGAAAGTGAACTAATCCTTTAAAAACATGGTACATGTTCCAAAAAAAAAAAACAGCTGTTAAGTCCTTTTTTTTTAAAAATCTTTTTAGTTTCTGATGCTTTCATCTATTAGACCGGTGTTTCCCAACCCTATTCCTGGAGGCACACCAACAGCACCCATTTTGAATGTCTCCCTTATTTGAACCATATATTTGTGGTCTTGGAGTTTCTACTAACAAACTGATGAGTTGAATCAGGTGTGTTTGATTAGGAAGATTTGGAAAATGTGTACCGTTAGTGTGCCTCCAGGAACAGGGTTGGGAAACACTGTATTAGACATTGATCAGACAAAGATTTGTCTCAAATTCCCCTGTTATTCAGATCAGCTGTCATCCGGTAACAAGATAAAGGACCAGGAGATGTTCTTGGAAACTGTCACTTGTCCTTGCGTGCCTGGACAATGTGAGATAAGGCCATAAATAGACAGAATTACACACGCTGATAACGTGACTGATAACAACATGGCCTCTTAAGGGTTGGACATTGTCAGCTTTATATGGCAAACAGTAATATCACAAAACACGATTCGATAAGCCACAGTCATTAAGTTATCAATTGTTGCCAGAGCTCTTGTAAAGGGGACTCTGTAGTGCATGACAGCAGTCTACTTGTTCTGCTTGTGCTTGTTGAGTCTGGTCATTTAATATCTGGAGTCAGTGAGATTTTTTGGGAAAGATTTTTTTTTTTTTTTTTTTTTGAGATGACCCACAAAGGATAAAGGAAGTGCTGTCTTATAGGGCCTGTTTACACCTGGTCACTTCAAGCGTTTTTATCCGATCTGGAAAAGGCAACGTGTAAATGCCACGCGTTTGAGACTCTTGCTTTCGTTGATATGAACTTCATTATACTTGCATATAGAATTGAAGATTGGATTTAAATTTCTTTTGTGGATACACATTTATGTGGTTAAGTGTAAATGGAAGAGATTTGACAAAACGGATAGCTATCCGATCAGTAAAAATGCATGGCATGACCAGGTGTAAACAGGCCCTTAGGGTGTCAATCAGGATGCATTAAAAAGTGAATGAAGATGGTAGAAAAAGGATAATTACATAGACCCATACATTAAAAAAAAAAAAATTCTGCACACAGAATGCAACAACATGCTTTGTGTGAATGGCTCACTAGAATTTGGTATCTAAGAATGTTGCTTTCCATTTTTTGAACAGCTTTTATATCAGGAGTGCACGTATGAATCCGAAACATGCTCTCTAGGCAGCTCACTAGGTTTTGGAAGAGAGGTATAATCTCCTGCCGTTCTCCTCTAGTATGCAGCTGTGCCCATGAACAGGTGTAAAACGTACAATGGCTTGGAAATATCTCAAAACAAAAATGATGTAATGGAACCATGAGCAACGGATATTTCCAAGAACAATTTTGCCAAGGAAGTGATGTGCATGAAAAAGCAATGAAATTCATTGCAGAAGAACTGTCCTGGCTGAGTAGACTCTGAGATTTGTGATTGTAGACAGGTGATTCCCAGTCCAGGAGCATCACCAACACTGCACATTTTGGATGCCTCTTTTATCTAACGGACCCGATTCAACTCATCAGCTTGTTAACAGAGTGCTCTTGAACTGAACTGGGTGTCAAATAAGGGACACGTGGATACGTGCTCCAGTACCAGGATTGGGAAACACTGCTGTAGACTAACCTGCAGGAATGATGCCGATGCGAAGTCCACATGGAACAAGGGTCTCCTCCATGGAGTTCTCGTCTACACCTGCATCCTGTTGCATACGGGAGACGAGGCCATGCATAATTTCGCTGAACATGCCATCTCCTCCGACACACACCACACTGCAGAGAAAAGCACTGATCACTTCACTGCACGTTTGTTTAAAACAACATTTTTTGCAGTGAAAGAAACACTGTAAACAAATCCTTGTAAGATTTACGGTAAAAAAACCCCAGCAGATATGGTTGCCAGAACTTTACGGTAGTAACATTTTAAGTTTTACAGGACAGCGCTTAGTTTACTGTCTATTTTACAGTTCAAAACCGTATAATTTAAAGGTTTATATTGCGATAATTACAGTTCATAACTGTTTATTTTACAAACACTAAACACCATCATGAACATTTTAAACATGCAATAAACATTAATTTAACAACATTAGATGTAACATAAAACCCTAATGTACATAACGGATTAGAAAAAAAATAAAAAACAGAGTTATTTCAACGAAAATGCATAAAATGTAAAGTGTCACGCAGTAAATTGTGGGATTTTTATGGGTTTTCACTGTAAATTTAATGGTATTTTACTGTTGTACCGTTAGATCTATTACAGTTATTCACCCTATATAGTACAGAAACTTTCTGTAAACCAATTTACTGTTTTTCACCGTAGCATTTATACAGTCTTTTACCGTTAAAATCACAATCATTTTTCACAGTGTACAGTTACCATGTTGGCAAATTAATTAAATCTGGCCATATTACAAAAATTGGTAAATGCTCTGCAAAAAGACACATTCGCTTTCATCTTGGGGACTGAAAGTCAAAGGAGTGCTAGTCTTGATCTGATTAGCAACAAAATTACCAACAAGTACTAACAAAGTACTGAAAGAGCTGATGTAGTTACTCTAGGCCCTTTATTTGTACGCATTATGTGACATCACAATTCAAAGATTTAAGCGTTTAGAAGGTAAGGATGCACAGACATTAAACAACTAACCATAGCTAGTTAGCTAAAGGAAAAATTTCAGAAAAATTTAACAGCATTTTAGTTGAAATGCGTCATCAAAAAACTAGCAATGGAAGTCGGCAAAGAAAGCAGACTTTGTTGCCACCTATCGTCACTTGCATCGGGGCCATAAATTTGTGACTACACAGTCAACGTCCAAATAGTATTGTACTAACTAGCACTAGCACGCCTGCGTGAGAGGAAAAAACTGTCTATACCAGTAGGTGGCAGTAGTCTATATTCGTCATTCAAAAACGGAAAGTAAAACTAGAACTCTTCATTTTATACGGCCATGTTGTTATCCCCAGAGTTAAATCAACTCTGCTCTGAGAACATATGGTCCCTCTCTATATAGAATTGAAATAACACTGAAGAGTTAAAGTTAATGAGATAATATGCTGTTTGTGGAGTTGTTTAATCAGATTTTGAGAGATTTAATGTCTTTTATCTTCAGTTGAGTTCACCTTAGGCTGTGGCTGGAAGTCAGTTGTAGTTCTTGTATTTCTCTTCAGTGATTCTGCTTGTTAACAGCAGGTGTTCATCACTAATGCTCAATCATCACTTAATTAATCACTTAATTATCTCATTACCTTTAACCCTGCTTCATATGTATTCTGAGCAGAGTTGATTTAACTGGGGATTTTGCTGTGTGTGTGTGTGCCCCCCTAATTTTTCATTTGCTTGCGTTCATCACTTTGTTTGGTAACACTTTATTTTACAGTGCCGTAGTTACACGTTACTACATGTACTTACTATAGTAATAACAGTAAATTATGCATAATTACAAGTAACTAACCCTAAACCAAACCCTAACTGTAACTCTATAGTACGTACATGTAGTTAATAGTACTCAGTACTTATTTGAGTAATTACAATGTAACTACAGCACTGTAAAATAAAGTGTAACCCTTTGTTTTTCTTCTAGTGCACTGGTTCGCTAAGCTGAACAGCCAATCAGATTGATGCCAAGTTCAACATGCTCAATTGGCAAAAAGCAGCTAACGGAGTCCAACTAGTGCAAAACACATCACAAAAACTGGGCTGAAAAATGCTCAACGATGGCCCGACTTGTCAGATTTGTGTGTCACGGCCTTAAGTGGTAGTAGATGCTTGTGAGAATAACAAATGTACCTGTACAATAAAGTATGTTTTACAATTTTACAGCATTTGAACAGCTTTTGTGCATGAAGATGGCATATGTCTTAACTTTTGTTCACAGAAATTTATGTTAAAAAGAACAGGAAAAAGATCCAGAAGCAACAGCCAGAGATGTTTTCTGAATCTAGCCTCTGGCCAAGGTTTGAAGCAGCATCCATGTTGTCATCACCAAAAGCCACTTTATTTTAAGTCGTCATTTCCCAAGCTGCCCGCCATCATCTGCCTCAGTGCCAGACACCGATGTGCATTGATGTGCAAATGTTAATCTGAGCTTTGCTGCAGAGGACGCTTTCCTCGCTGGGCAAATTAAGAGTCGCCGCACAGCGACCGCGCTCTCCCAGCAGGATGCCCACTCACCCATCATACTTCTTCAGATCAGCCTCTGTCTTCAAGTGGTCCCTGGCATGATTTGCACGCTCTGTAACTATAGAAACAAAAGGGAAAAGCCATTGTTAACAGGACGATGACAGCGAGGCTGAGCAGTGGGGGAAGAAACATCATTATGTTCATCTGGCAGTTAAATTGCATTTTTCTGCTGGCTTGATGGAGACCATCAATCAGCTGCATCAAATGATAAAGCTGAAGTCACGGTGAAAAACAATCCCCGGTACATTTCATTACCGGTTCTTTACCATCAGCACTGATGTAAACCGTAACTCGGAGGGATGTGCTGAAAATGAATGGGGCCTAGGACCGAGCCCTGTGGATCACGTTGATGATATATGCCAAAGGTGATGTATAGAGCTTATTAAACCGTCAGCAGAACATCTTGTTTGGCTCCTCTAATGATTTGGTTTGAATGGTATTTGTCCAGCCAGACATGTACTTTACTATTTACGAAATGTTTGCATGGTCGTAAAAAGTAGACCCTCAAGCAACTGCTGAGTAAGCCTGTAAGCTCTAACAGCCAGTATTCACACCAACCCAGGGTCTTCCTCTCTCAAACTTAATAAATAATGGATGTCTTTGCATTCCTATGTTTATCGACTATCACAGTTTGCATTATGGCCAGCTCGGGTGATAGATGGCGCTGTAAATAAAATCATATTCGTGGGACGGGTTGGCATGTGGGGCCATTTGCCAACGGAGATCTATTTGCAAAGCATAAAAGCTCATTTTTTATTTAAATGTTAATGCAGGCAGCTGACGGGCACTCACCAATCACGTCGGTGGAAATGGAAGCCCGGGAAAAGATGGGGGCCACTTTGTGGTCGTAAATCTGCTTCCCGCGTTGTTTTCCTCCGTAGGGGTTGATGTACACCAGCAACCTCTTCGGTCGATTGGCTGTGGAATTAGAGGCGGGAAGAGTGTTAAATGTGAGTTGTTTGACAAGTCATTCTAGGCTGTCAAAACTACTTCATTAAGTTGTTTGTGACAAACTTCATCTGATGCGACAATATAGAGAAGACCAAAACTGCACTTATACCTAGTACTACTGATTTTTAAAGGATTAGTTCACTTTCAAATGAAAATTTGCTGATAATTTACTCACCCCCATGTCATCCAAGATGTTCATGTCTTTCTTTCTTCAGTCGAAAAGAAATTAAGGTTTTTGATGAACACATTCCAGTATTTTTCGCCATATAGTGGACTTCAATGGCCTCCAAACGGTTGAAGGTCAAAATTACAGTTTCAGTGCAGCTTCAAAGCGTTCTATGCGATCCCAGATAAGAAATAAGGGTCTTATCTAGAGAAACCATCACTCATTTTCTAAAAAAAAAAAAATTAAAATTTTATACATTTTAACCATAAATGCTCATCTTGAACTAGCTCTTTTCTTCTTCTCTATTAGAATTCCGGCAGTGTAGATGCTGCTAATTGTATTACTGCCCTCCACAGGTCAAAGTTTGAACTAAATTGTCATATACAATATGCTAAAGCAAGTATATAACAATTAGTTCAAACTAATACACTTAGCAGTGTCTACACTGCCGCAATTCTAATAGAGAAGAAGAAGAAGAAGAGAGCTAGTTCAAAATGAGCATTTGTGGTTAAAACGCATATAATTGTATTTTTTTTTTTTAGAAAATGAGCGATGGTTTCTCTAGATAAGACCCTTATTCCTCATCTGGGATTGCGTAAAATGCTTTGAAGCTGCACTGAAACTGCAATTTTGACCTTCAACCGATTGGAGGCCATTGAAGTCCACTATATGGAGAAAAATCCTGGAATGTTTTCATCAAAAACCTTAATTTCTTTTTGACTGAAGAAATAAAGACATGAACATCTTGGATGACATGGGGGTGAGAAAATTATCAGGAAATTTTCATTTGAAAGTGAACTAATCCTTTAAATAAATATTCTGGGTTATTTCAAATTTACAGCTATTGTAAGATTCAGGCACATCTCAATGCAAATTACACTACACTAAAACCAAATCAGCAAATCAGAACATAATTGATTTTTAATACACAGCTAGATTGATTTTGGACCAATGAGATTTCCTTTTGGGCAGAGCCACCAAGCACAGAACAGCTTCAATAGAATAAAACATGCCTGCTATGCTGGCAGATTAAAATGAAATCTGGTAAATTAAAAGGAAGAGCGTTTTTATTATGCTATGCTAACAAGAAATTAGTGTCCATAATTTATTTATACCATAATTATGTACTGTATCAGATGTGTGGTAATATTTAACTCACTCCTCAGAGTCTATAAATGAAAAAAAAAAAAAAAAAAACGTGTTTACAGTAAATTTACACAATGGACACCAAGCAACTATTACAATTTTCAATTGTATAAATACTTCAACGTCATTCATGTGAAAAATCACTGACCTATAACAATAACTTACTTTGTTTGCTATAGTTTATGTGTAGTTTACAATAGTAAACATTTCTGTTATAGAAAATAACCCAAAAATTAGTTACGCACTCAACAATCCAAGTTGCTCCCTAATAGTTTGAACCCAGAGCAGACACAGGGAATGTTCAGAGCAATGGAAAGTCACATTGCTGCACCGCCAGCAGTGCTGCCTCGTCCTCTCTATGTAGAAAACTGCAGAGAAACACAAACAAGAATGCCACATTATTCCAAAAGTAAAAGGTGACCTGTATGGTCAGAATTGTTCTGATAATACACTCACGGCATAGTAGATAAAACTTAACAAGCTACGTATTCTACTTTTATCATGGGGCAGATGACAGTCTGATTAGGCTGGTGTACCTGTGAAAGCGTGCTGGCAGTCTGCTGGGCTCTGAGGAACCTTCTGCCATTTCCCAGTGTCTTTACAGGGAGAATCATCTTCCTTTTCCTGAACGGCTATAATCTCACACACGGGGACACAATGACTACCTGTGTAGAGAGGACCATTGGGTCACATAACATGAAAGACATAACCACACATAACAACACCTGTTACAAAACCTCATAAGTGACAGATTTAAAAGACTCTACATAGGAAGCAACTCCATCAAACAAATAGAGCTTGATTGTGAGACTTGACTCTAATCAGCTTTATTTTCAATTAGCTTTTATTTTTATAATTTTCAGTCTTTATTTTAATTTTAGTTTAAGTTTTATACATTTTGTTGTGTGCTTTTCATATTTACTATTTTTTATAGCTTTAATTTATTGTTATTTCAGTTTAGTTTTATTAATTTGTACTTCAACTTATTTTAGTTAGTTGCCAAGGATTTTTCATTTTCATTTTATTTTTTTAAGTTTAAATGGTTAGTTCACCCAAAAAATTAAAATTCTGTCAAATTAATTACTCATCCTCATGTCGTTCCACACCGGTAAGACCTTCATTCATCTTCAGATCACAAATTAAGATATTTTTGATGAAATCAGATGGCTCAGTGAGGCCTGCATTGACATCAAGTTAATTTACACTTTCAAACGCCCAGAAAGCTACTAAAGATATATTTAAAACAGTTCATGTGACTACAGTGAAGCTTCGAAGCTTTACAAATCTGTTGTTTTGAATCAGTGGTTAGGAGCATGAATTAAACAATCTCAAACTGCCAAAGTCACGTGATTTCAGTAAACGAGGCTTCGTTATGTCATAAGTGTTTCAAAATTTCATTGGTTCACGTGAATTTGGCAGTTTGATAAGCACTCCGAACCACTGATTCGAAACAAAAGATTCGGAAAGCTTCGAAGCTTCATGAAGCGGTGTTTTGAAATCGTCCATCACTAGATATTGTTGAATAAAGTCGTTATTTTGTTTTTTTTTGGCACACAAAAAGTATTCTCATTGCTTCATAATATTAAGGTTGAACCACTGTAGTCACATGAACTGTTTTATATATCTTTAGTAGCTTTCTGGGCATTTGAAAGTGTAAATTAACTTGCGGTCAATGGAGGCCTCACTGAGCCATTGGATTTTATCAAAAATATCTTAATTTGTGTTCCGAAGATGAACGAAGGTCATACGGGTGTAGAATGACATGAGGGTGAGTAATTAATGACAGAAATTTCATTTTAGGGTGAACTAACCCTTCAAGTTTTTGATCGAATAGTATATTTTGTTTTATTTCACATTTATTTCAGTTAACAAAATGATTTTTTTTTTTTTTTTTTTTTTTTACAGTTTTAATTTCAGTTAACAGTAACAATACTGACTCCAATACAGTTGATTCCAACATTGACATGCTGCTAAGCTAAAGACAAAAAATAAATAAATAAAATAATAATAATAATAATAATAATAATAATTTATATATATATATATATATTTATTTATTATTATTATTTTATATGTATATATATATATATATATATATATATATATATAGCTATAAAAAAAATTAAGAGACCACTTAACATTGATTTCTGAACTTGGAGTGGTCTCTTAATTTTTTCCATAGCTGTGTATATATATATATATATATTTATTAATTAATTAATACACATAACACTAACAAATATTGGGTGAAATTAAGTATTAGCAGTGTGAATCTTTGAACTGATTGGATTAATGATGCATCGATCGAGTCAATAAACACTGAACAGACTGTATATCAGACATTATTTAGCAGTAATTACATATATCAATGGATCAGAGTAGATGTCATATTTAGGGCAATGAAAACAAGGCTGTCTGAAAAACATTGACTGGTACACCCCTTTAACACTTTATTGATGCCTTTCAGTAAATTATTATAAGCAAAGCGAATTTCTCTTAAATCATCTGCAGTGTTTGAAATATTTTTTTCCGGTAATGTCTGAAATTGTAAATGATTACAGAAAAAGCTTTAGAGACTTTTGAGTTTTGAGATTTCTTGTTGAAGTCGACTGCTTCATTTTGTTTGCTCTGCAGTAAACACTATGTAAATGTCAGTTTCCATCATCTCTGTCTCTGTGCTATGGAAAATATCTCTAAGCAAAGAAGGTTTTTGCATTCTGAAGGCTTGTGCCCAAATGAGTCAATCTCTTGTTATTACATAACACAGGCTTTCCAGAAAACCCCTAAGAGAGGAAGTTAATGAGGTCTGACCTTATTCAAAAGATCAGAGAGTTATGTGGATTAAAATAAAGTATTGCTTCAGAAACTTTACTTAATACCCAGATAAAGCTAGGGTAATGATTTATCTTAATTAAAACTTCATGACACATTTACATGAGACATAGGCTAACAAGTGTATTTCATTTTTATACAGCCTAATGAAACCATTCATATGCCCAGATGTAGCCATAAACTTAACAGCATCATAAAATGGAAACAACAGCCTGATAAAAGTTTCATGATACTTGCATTAGGGAGTTATTGTATAATGCATGAATACTTCATGAGGAAAAAGCTGAAATGTAAAGGTGTTGCAATAGAGTTATAGAGTTCATAAGGATGCTTGTTGCATGCATTCTTGGTTTTCTGCCCATGTTTTAGCATCCACTGACCAAATATCTAAAAAAAAAAAAGAAAAAAAAAAAAGTGTATTTGCCACTTTCCACAAATAGGGTACAAAACAGGGTTTGAAATTCTTCAAGATAAATCACAGATAAATCCCAAGCTAAATCTAGTCACATCAGTTTTACTCAGTCTTTTGACTGAAATGCTATTTAGTTTGTCATATTTTAGTCAGTTTTAGTTGACTAAATATCATAAGATTTTATTCAGATAAATCTACAATAGATTTAGCTTAATAGATCAGTAAACTGATGCTCCGTTCAACTTCTGATGTACATCAAGTGCTTGTGGCTACTTCTGACATTAAGAACAAATAGATTTGCAATGGTCGCTTTGTTGAGTCCAGTGTAGACAGACTCAAGCTGTTGTGGCACTGCTCGACGCAACATATCTTGTGTAGACACAGTGTAATAGTAGTATTCAGGTACTACACTACCTACAGATATCGAATAAAGTAAACAAATGTAAAAACAGTGCATAGTCTTCGGTGGAAAAGAATTGGGATAGGACTCGGGAACAAATTATGTTCATGGATGTGATTATTTACGTTACTGTAGTACGAAGCAGAGCAGGACCGAGTGTTGTGGGAGCTGAACGAGGCCGCTGGAGCGATTGCGCAACACACGCCTCATGAGCAGCGACACGGTCGCCGGCGCCGCTTCCGCTTTTCCGGTCATGAGTATGAGGTAACGCAGCTCTGTTTATTATTAGATACATTTGAGTGTGTTGAAAATAATGTTATAATGTTACTCTGTGCGTTCGCTCGGCGGCTGCTGTGAAGACACTTTTTAGATTTTAGAATATCATATTAAATGCTGGATGGCTTGTGTTGATAAATGGCATGCAATTAATTTTAAAACATATTGTATGATGAAAAAATGCTGTATTACTGTTACTAAAAATAAAGCTGCATCTGATTATACTATGTTAGCTACTTAATAGTGTTTTTCTCTGAGGCATGGTAAAGCATGGTATTCGCAAAAAAAAAAAAAAAAAAAAATCAAGAAAATTAGATTAAACAATAAGACTAAATGTGTTGAGCTATATAATAATAATTAGTTTTCTGTCTATAAATATATCAAAACAGTTGTTCCCCTGTCTATTAAAACATGTAATATATTAAAGCATCTTTAGTGTTTCCATGGTTTCTACAAAATAAAACTGGAAACCGAGGCAGACCGAGGAGTAAAGCGGGTATGACGCAATTGACAGGCGACTCCTCACGTGTCCCGGAGCCTTGGTTAAAATTGCAATTTTCTCACGATTTACAAATAGTTGCAAACATTTGGGATGTTGTAAGTACTCAAGTGAACAAAATATATAACACTGGCCTAGTGGTTTTTGGATATTTTACTGCAAAATTCTTACATATTGCATCTTTAAAGCTACTAAAGTTACTCAGTCAAGAGCAGTGAGTGATATTCTCTTTATCTTTTGTTGTTTAAGGATTCAAGCAGCAGGTTTAGGATACTGTCACCAAATACTGTAGGCCTATGGTTTTCTCCTAAAGGTTTACTTCAACTTAAGACATAACTGGCTGTTTAAATGCCTGTTTAAATACAAACCCGATTCCAAAACATTTGGGACACTGTACAAATTGTGAATAAAAACAGAATGCAATGATGTGGAAGTTTCAAATTTCAATATTTTATTCAGAATACAACATAGATCACATATCAAATGTTTAAACTGAGAAAATGTATCATTTTAAGGGAAAAATAAGTTGATTTTAAATTTCATGGCATCAACACATCTCAAAAAAGTTGGGACAAGGCCATGTTTAGCACTGTGTGGCATCCCCTCTTCTTTTTATAACAGTCTGCAAACGTCTGGGGACTGAGCAGACAAGTTGCTCATGTTTAGGAATAGGAATGTTGTCCCATTCTTGTCTAATACAGGCTTCTAGTTGCTCAACTGTCTTAGGTCTTCTTTGTCGCATCTTCCTCTTTATGATGTGCCAAATGTTTTCTATGGGTGAAAGATCTGGACTGCAGGCTGGCCATTTCAGTACCCGGATCCTTCTACGCAGCCATGATGTTGTAATTGATATAGTATGTGGTCTGGCATTGTCATGTTGGAAAATGCAAGGTCTTCCCTGAAAGAGACGACGTCTGGATGGGAGCATATGTTGTTCTAGAACTTGGATATACCTTTCAGCATTGATGGTGCCTTTCCAGATGTGTAAGCTGCCCATGCCACATGCACTCATGGCACACATACCATCAGAGATGCAGACTTCTGAACTGAGCGCTGATAACAACTTGGGTTGTCCTTGTCCTCTTTAGTCCGGATGACATGGCGTCCCAGTTTTCCAAAAAGAACTTCAAATTTTGATTCGTCTGACCACAGAACAGTTTTCCACTTTGCCACAGTCCATTTTAAATGAGCCTTGGCCCAGAGAAAACGCCTGCGCTTCTGGATCATGTTTAGATATGGCTTCTTTTTTGACCTATAAAGTTTTAGCCGGCAACGGCGAATGGCACGGTGAATTGTGTTCACCGACAATGTTTTCTGGAAGTATTCCTGAGCCCATGTTGTGATTTCCATTACAGTAGCATTCCTGTACGTGATGCAGTGCCGTCTAAAGGCCCGAAGATCACGGGCATCCAGTATGGTTTTCCGGCCTTGACCCTTACGCACAGAGATTGTATTAGATTCTCTGAATCTTTGGATGATATTATGCACTGTAGATGATGATAACTTCAAACTCGGTGCAATTTTTCTCTGAGAAACTCCTTTCTGATATTGCTCCACTATTTTTCGCCGCAGCATTGGGAGAATTGGTGATCCTCTGCCCATCTTGACTTCTGAGAGACACTGCCACTCTGAGAGGCTCTTTTTATACCCAATCATGTTGCCAATTGACCTAATAAGTTGCAAATTGGTCCTCCAGTTGTTCCTTATATGTACATTTAACTTTTCTGGACTCTTATTGCTACCTGTCCCAACTTTTTTGGAATGTGTAGCTCTCATGAAATCCAAAATGAGCCAATATTTGGCATGACATTTCAAAATGTCTCACTTTCAACATTTGATATGTTATCTATATTCTATTGTGAATAAAATATAAGTTTATGAGATTTGTAAATTATTGCATTCCTTTTTTATTCACAATTTGTACAGTGTCACAACTTTTTTGGAATCGGGTTTGTACTCCCAAAACGGGCATTTGTCCATTCAAGTGCAATTAGACTCGAAGGAGAACTCAATTCAATACTATATGTTGTGAGAGTTGGCTTTCTGTGTGCGTGCTTTGGATGTATGCACAGTTGCATATAGAAAACCATCGTTACAATTAAAAGTACATTACCTTTCAAATGCGCATCTAACCTCCCTACCACATGGATTCATTGTGATTGAATCTCTTCCCAAATCATCCCTCCCTAACATTTTCATCTCATATTTATTCATTTGTGAAAAGGTCAATAGATTTATATTATAGTTTTTGTCATCACAAACCAGTTTTTATCAAGTTGTAATCTCGTAATCGTCAGTGAAAAAAATTAGTTTATGAAAAATATGATAAAAATTATTCGTTGACAAAATTAACACTGGGTCACATTAGCAAAATCTTAGACAAAGGTCCATTGTAGCAATGTATGCAACATAGCTCGTATAGAAGTCACTTTCAATGTGGCGAATCTATGTGATCTGCAGGGGGAAATCTTTCACCCACATTTTTTATATTATCAGCAAAATACTAAATATATGTGCTGTTTTATTTCATAAAGAATTTATAAACAATATTTTGTTGCAATCGTTGCCAAAATTTATATGATAATTTATGATAACTTTGTTTTTCAGGGTTGAAATTCAGTACTCAATGCTTGATGACAGCAGTCAACAGCATAATTTGGTTAAATATTGAGAAAATTGAATGAGTTTTAAAATTGTAATTTTGTAACAAAAACAAAATACATTCTCTTGATCTGATCATATAAAATCTATTCAGCACATTTCATTCATTTCCACAACAATTCTCCCACAAACACTGTTTAACTATATCAAAAATTAATGTAGACAGATTGATTGTTCTCATTTTCATGTTAACTAGTAAATTGTGTTAAACAGAGGCAATAAACTTAAATGGAGAGGAAATACCACTGAACAATAGTTGACATTCCAGAGGTCCTTGACCATTATATCACAGCTCTCTCTCTGCCAAACACATTATGAGAATATTATCATCACACTAAACCAGCAAGCATGTAGAACTACAGGACTCCACAAACTGAGTTTAGTCAAATATGATTTAGTGTGCTGCCCTCGATCAAACAGCATAGCTCTGTTCCTAAACCTAGTGAGCTACCTACCTAGACAGCATTTCTAGGCATGTTCCTAACAATAGGGAGCAAAATTATGCTGACTTATAGCACTATTATAGATAAATTTTGTGGATAAAGCACAACCAACTTCAATCCATTTCTTCTAAGTTTCTAGTAATTATTTTGACCTATTACCTATTTTTACCTATTTTATATTATCTGTATTGTGACCTAAATCTTTCATTATGGTACCAAAACATTTTTTTTTGATAATAGTGAATTATAAACTAAACCACTTCCATTAAAATCAACAATGGATTATACTTATTAAAGCTTTTGATGTCTGATTTTTGAAATCATGCAGAAAATATGCTCTATTTGTTTGTTTTATACCATGTCAGCATCTAAGCTATTTTTATGGCACGAGTAAAATCTTAAAAAAAAAAAAAAAGGCAAATACATTGATTTACGGATAAACAATTTACATAAAGAAATATAAAATCTTTATGAGAATTAAAACCACAGAATACATGATACAAATATCTACTGACTGACATATTTCTGCCATTACAATGCATATACAGTTATAACTCCCAGGCATGTTTGTTATTAATATGGCAAGAAAACATAACCGTGATTATTTCAGTAGTGCAGTTGATTATTGCAGTCGATTATTGCACAATTATGACATCACGCAAGCCACAAATTAATGTCTTGAGGGCTGCATGTTTAATAGCACTAGGCTGGCGGAAACCTCAATTTTATGGCAACGGTTTGAAACAGCAATCCCAGTACATATGCATTACTTATGGATCCTGATGCGGCTCATGTTGCAGAGTATTACTCATATCCTTCCAGGCATCTATTACCATGGAGACATGAGTTTGGGACCAAGCGTTTATTCCCTTCTCGCAAAGTTCTGAAGCACAATGTTTGAGCAGCATAACGCACCATTCATTCATCCAACGTGACCTTTCTGGCAAAACCAAACATTTGTTTAGTATGAAAGGACCCTCTACAAATAATGCCTTTTGTGTCCCCACTACTTCAGTTACGTGCATTCTGAGAAAACTAACTCATGGTGAAAGGGGTTAGATTACATGGCAGATGGACAACACTAGACAGCCAACACTGACACAAGTCATACTGATGATGTTTACTAAATTTTGGAGACAAAACAAAAACAAAAAACAACAAAAAGCAAAACAAACAAAAAGCAAAAAACAACAAAACAAAAAACAACAACAAAAGCAAAACAAAAAGCAAAACACAACAAAACAAAAAACAACAACAAAAGCAAAACAAAAAGCAAAATAAACAAAACAAAACAAAACAAAAAACAAAACAAATATATTTGGGTACTGATAACAAAAAATATAGTTTAGGCAACCAGAATTGCTCTCACCTCTCATGAGCAATAGTTTTGTTCATGTGAAATCCTTTAATTAAACTATGACAGGGCACATTGAACTACCTTAAGCAGAGTGGAAACTTCATTTCATATGTGTCACGGCCCTGAGGAGAACATCCATCAAGACCTTTAAATAAAAGCCGGCTTTGTGTAATGGATCTTACTACTGGAGGTCACCCAGTTCCCAACTTCTCCTCAGCATACAGTAGTATTATGTATCCATGTCATGAGCAAAGGTCTTGCTTAGGTGAAACCATTTAAAAAAAGTGGATTAGGTTTGGACTCATTATTTATGTGGAGTTTATGGTTCTTTAACAGGGACAGCTTTAAACACGTTCCAAAGGTCAAAAGTCTCAATGTCTTTTTATGCAAGATTTCATTCACTTACACTGGAGATATTACAAACCTGTATGACTCTTACATATTGCAACAGTTCACAGCAACCATATATGTCAAGATCGTAGATGATTATCAATGACTATGATTATCAAATTAAATGCCCTGTTAGTTTTCAATTTGAAACTGCACAATCAAATGAAAAGGAGGTTCAGTGTTTGTATGCGCCACACTCACCTTTTTCTATTTTCAATTGCAAGGTTATGTTATTTTTGTGTAAGCTTTATTCTTAACTAATTTATGGTGGGTCTTTAAGCAACCTTTGACTGTGATAATAGTTCATATGTAATGGGGGATACATGTAGTGTTAGCCAAACATATAGGCCCAAAACATGAAGGGAGAGGCATCACACAATTTGTTTCATTACAAAAGATATTTATGTTTTATATAATCGGCAAAAGAGGTTGGGAAACACTAAAAACTCAAATTTTGGTTACACTATTTTACAGTATGTGTATGTAACAGTTCGTATATATGGGAAGAAGGAGGCGGGAACCGGCGAACATTCAACAAAAGTTTAATTCAAAATAAACAAAGAACAAAACGAAAGTAATGCCGGCAGACCCTCGCGGACGTCTGCCGGCCACACAAACGTAATAAAACATAACATAAAGTCCAGGCCTGGTCCTCTCTCGTCCTTCACTGACCTCGCTCCTCCTTTTATGCCTCCTCCGTGAGAGACTCGAGGCCGGCGCGCCTCGCAGGTGATGCTCATTATCACTCGCGTCACCGGCCTCGCGCCGTTCCCTCACGGCTCTCGCCCGCCCTGCTCGTCACATACCCCCATCGCCCCTCACAGGCCGGGGGGTACTCCTGCGACTGCGCTTACTCCCCCCGGGGCCTGTCTCGGCGGCCGCAGCACCTGGGGGTAAGGACAGACGAGACGAGAGAAAGGAGACGGAAGCAAGGGGAGCGACAGGACGAGAGAGGGGAGAGAGGAAAAAGAGAAAAAAAAAAAATTCTTGATCCGGTTCCCCGACACACTGCCGCTCGGTCCTCAGCCTGCCAAGAGGCTCTTCTTCGCGGTGCCATGCGGTGGCACTGGACGCTCGGTGGACGGCCCGATCCTCGACCGCCTCCTGGCGGCCGGCGATGGCTCCTCCGACTGAGGGCAGCCAGCAGCTCCTCCCCCGTTCCCTGCTCCTCCCCTTTATGGCGGACGGCAGCAGGCTCCGGCCCACGGCGAACGGCGGCGACTCCTCCGCTCCCTCTTGGACGGCAGCCACCCCACCTCGTCCCAGGGGCACGGCCTCGAGCTCTCCGTCCCACCTGTCACTAGGCTCCAGCACCACCGCCTCGGGCAGCCTCTCGTGGTCTTCACACCCCACGCTGCCCGAACTCCGCAGCACCGCTATCCCCCTCAGCAGCGAGGGCTCTCCGACAGCATGTCCCTCCTTCCTCCCGGGTTTCGGCATCAATGTAACACAGTTCGTATATACGGGAAGAAGGAGGCGGGAACCGGAGAACATTCAACAAAAGTTTAATTCAAAATAAACAAAGAACAAAACGAAAGTAATGCCGGCAGACCCTCGCGGACATCTGCCGGCCACACAAACATAATAAAACATAACATAAAGTCCAGGCCTGGTCCTCTCTCGTCCTTCACTGACGTCGCTCCTCCTTTTATGCCTCCGGAGCTCCTCCGTGAGAGACTCGAGGCCGGCGCGCCTCGCAGGTGATGCTCATTATCACTCGCGTCACCGGCCTCGCGCTGTTCCCTCACGGCTCTCGCCCGCCCTGCTCGTCACAGTGTACATACAGTGTAGTTACCCAATAAATTACTGGTAGTATAAAGTAACTACATGGGTTTAAAGCAGGGATGGGCAACTCTGGTCCTGGAGGGCCAGTGTCCTGCAGAGTTTATTTCCATCCCTGATAAAAACTCACTTGCCTATAACTTTCTACTAATCCTAAAGACCTTGATTAGCTGGTTCAGGTGTGTTTGATTAGGGTTGGAGCTAAACTCTGCAGGACACTGGCCCTCCAGGACCGGAGTTGCCCATCCCTGGTTTAAAGGATAGTTCACCCAAAAATGAAAATTATCCCATGATTTACTCACCCTCAAGCCATCCTTGGTGTATATGACTATCTTCTTTAAGACGAACACAATCGGATATAAAAATATCTTGGCTCTTCCAAGCTTTATAATGGGAGTGAATGAGGGGCATGATTTTCAAGCACAACAAATGCATCCATCCATCATAAAAATAATCCATACGGCTCCAGGGGGTTAATAAATCCTTTCCGAAGCAAAGTGATGGGTTTTTGTAAGAAAAATATTCATTTTTAAAACTTTATAAACTAAAATAACTAGCTTCTGGCAGACGACATATTAGGGTTATTACAGACAGCATATTACATATTACACCGATAATATTGGTATCACCGGGATTGGGGGCGTTCTCTCTTTTGCACCTCGCTTTTAAATCGCTAATTCGAGCATTGATAACGGTGCGGAGCAGAGAGAGCTTTTCAATTAATTCCTATGGAAGCTCAACTGAAAACGGTCCACGCCAGTAGACACGCACCGTTATGAATGCTCACGCGGCCGTGCATATTTTCCTTTTGCTTTCGAATTAGCATCAATTCGGGAGTGGCATTTGCTTGAATGGTGACTATCGCGGCAAGCCTAGTACGTATACTGCGCAAGTCGACCGCAAGAGTAACCTCTGTATGACGTAGGTGTTGGAGTATCGTAAGCTTAGATGCCTCTCGCAGTTCAAACAAATAGGGATGGGCAACAAACTGAAGCTCCTCTTCTCTTATATTGAAATCCTCTGACATTTCTCTTTAAAATTTCTCATTTTAGACTTCTAATTCATGACCAGTGTTTTGTTTTGCTCTATCCTCTGAGCTTACGCATTCATCATATTATGTTGTGCATTGGGTCAGAGGTTACTCTTCCGTCACAAATCGATGCATACGGCCATCTACTGAAAGCTAGATATTATAGTTAATAAAACCCATCACTTAATTTCAGATGGGCTTTATTAACCTTCTGGAGCCATATGGATTATTTTTGATGGATGGATGCATTTTTTTTGCGTCCCTGATGTCAACTGAGAGAGAATTCCACAATTTTGGGGCATAAGATGAGAAAGCCCTGTCACCCTTTAAACAAAGCTGTGTTTTAGGAACAACTAAAAGACCACTCTGAGAAGACTGCAAGTTGCGATTAGGTAAGGTGTTAGAAGCGCGACCAAGTACTGAGGAGCCAGACCATGCAATGCCTTGTATGTTAACGCAAGGACTTTAAAATCAACACGGAATCTTACTGATAGCCAATGCAATGATGCCAAAACAGGGGTTATATGGTCAACAGCCCCAGCTTCAGTCAAAATTCTAGCTGCCGAATTTAGCAGATACTGAAGTTTGTTAATACAGGATTTGGAAACCCCAACAAGAAGGGCATTACAATAATCTATACATAAGAAAACAAATGAGTTAATCAACCTTTCAGCAACAGAAAAAGACAGCAGGTCAAAGACATGCAACATTTCTGAGATGAAAGAATGAGGTCTTAACAGTGTTCTGCACAAAAGGCTGGCATCAAAAACAACTCCAAGAATCAAATCAGTGGTACGGAGAGCCAAAGTCACGTGATTTCAGCAGTTTAGCCGTTTGACACGAGAGAAGAAGTGTTTTGAAATCGGCCATCACGAGATGTTGAAAAGTATTTATTTAATTTTTTTGGCACACAAAAAGTATTCTTGTCACTTAATAAACACTTGTCACTATAATATTAAGGTAGAACCACTGAACTCACACGAACCGTTTTAAATATGTTTTTAGTACCTTTATGGATCTTGAGAGGTTCGGTGGCTTTGCTCTCTATAGTGGCCTCACTGAGCCATCAGATTTCATCAAAAATATCTTAATTTTTGTTCTGAAGATGAATGAAGGCCTTACGGGTGTAGAACGACATGAGAGTGAGTAATAAATGACATTTTTTTCATTTTTGGGTGAACTAACCCTTTAATAATTGACCGAATGTGTAAATATAGATGCTAAAAAGCAAAGAACCAAGAATTGAGCCTTGGGGGACACAAGTACTAACAGAACCAACCTCTGATCTGTGGCCATCCATAAAAACAAAGTGACTGTGAACGGAAAAATAGGATCTGAACCAGTCCAGACTCCAAAGACAGATTCAAGTCTTTAATTCAAGTAGTAGTGAGTGATCGATGGTGTCAAAAACTGCACTCAGGTCCAAGAGAACAAGGATTGAGACAGAACCAGAGTCGGACGCTAATAACAGTAAGTTAGTAACTTTAACAAAGGCCATCACAGTACTGTGCAATTTCCGAAACCCAGACTGATGGGGCTCAAAAAGGTTATTACCAGTTACATGATTACAGCCACAACACCCTCTAAAGAATGGAAGATTTGAAATTGGATGAAAATGGCTAAAGTTGTTCAAATCAGTATTTTGCTTTTTTAGAACAGGAGTGATAGCTGCAGTTTTAAGTGCTGCTGGCACAACACCAGTTGACAAAGAGTCATTTATAATTGAAAAATCAGTAGGACACAAAAAGCTGAAATAGGATTTAAATAAACTAGGTGGGAAAAGATCAAGTATGTAATTGGTAGCTTTCATACAAGATACATGCTCACTGAGTGAATCAGAAAGGAAATTTGGACAGAGTACCACCAAAAAAACTTGATAAATGAACTGCTAAAGCAAGTGGACCAGAGGAGCAAGTAATTTGTTTGCAGACACTGGCAATTTTAGCACTAAAAAAGTTGAGAAAATCATTGCATCATTGAACTGATGCTGTCAGAGAATTAGCACCATCATCTTTGAGTAGACTATTAGTGTGAAAGAGCTATGGTTTAGGGATAGGTTCAGGGTCAGTACCTAGTTATAACCCACTTATAGTATAGTATATTCACATAGTATGTGAACAGGACTGTAAAATAAAGTGCTACCCAAAATTTCTTTCTAAGCGCAGAAAGTGAACTGGCTTTGCTTTTTGGATCACATTGTTTGAAACTTTTTGAAACTGTCTGAAACTGACCAGACCATATAATTTGTGGTCACTCCATGATGACCATGATGTTCTTCTAAAAAAGGTCTAGGATTTCCCCGTATTATACGTATGTTTCACAATGAATGAGAGTGATTGTCAGAAAACAATGTCAAACAAATAACTGATTAACAACCCAAACCTGGAGGTTAATATATGTCAATTCGTGACAGACTAAAGATTCATTAACAATCCCAGGCATGACCCAGCAGCAATAAGAGGACAGGACAGTAGAGTTTGTACAGCAGACAGGAGGAAACACACATTATCAGTGACCTCTCTGACCTTCCAGCACAGTCGGAGAATACTTTGCAAACTCTTTAACTTCACTGTAGATGAATCTGATGTTATTGCTGTCAAACTCAACCAGCCACTGAGTTTATGGAAAGAAAAACTGAACCCACTTTATATTAAGAAGAGTATTTGTGCTGACATTTAAATTAATCATTTGATAAATTGCCCTTTTTTCATTTGATAAAAGATACATGTTTTTTTTAGGTTGCACTTATATTTAAAAAAAATACATCTGTAATTAGCAAAAGTGTTTTATAATACAACAAACACAAAAAGAACATTTTACCAACCCATTTTTGTTTTTACGCAAGTACAATTAAGGACACCTAATAGGGCTGCATGATTTTTTTGCAACACATATTTACATATTTATCTAAACGGCGCTCTCAGCAGTGCTGCTCACGTATTTTGAACTTCGTTTTACCCTTGAACAAAAAACAAAAGAGAACTTAACACACCTCACATCACAGGAAAATCTGATAATCTGTAGAACCATCAAGATAATCTGGACTTTACCTAGGATTGACAGAAGGAGAGAACTGACCCTTTATCAGGAGTTTGATTGACAAGCAATCTAACCAATCATAACGCTGAATCCGCTATTTTGTCCGACAAAGGAGTCAGGAGTTAGAAGATTAAACTCTGTGGACTTAAACTTGAAAAATGGTTTGTACTGACGTCTTTCCGCGTTCCTTCTGATGTTCAGTCATGTTTATTTTATGTTATAAATTAACTAGTAGGAAGAGATGATCGGTTCACGACACATTAAAGAGCCACAAAATGATTTTTATTGTTCGAATTTCTTAAAAAAATTACACAGTTTGAAAGCTGGGACTTTGTTTAATATCATAAGTAACCGGGGGCCTGTACCATGAAGCTGGATAAGCTGGCTAGCCAGGTAAGTTTCAGATTAGTTCGTGCCAATCCTGGGTTTTAGGTACCATGACAGTGACTTGGCTTTTAGCGGTGTTCATCGCCATGGTAACCATGGCTAACCTGCTCCGGGGCAGGTTATGTTCTGGGTTAGAGATCTCAAACTGAAATTGGACCAATCAGATGTAAACTAAGTGACAGTGACACACCCAACACAATCAAGCACTCCCCCAGTTTCTCTTCCTCCAAATTAAAGGTCATTATATAGTAAAAACAAATATTTAACGATGAAATTGTGTGGTTTTAATGATACTTAGAATAATTTTATGATTTGTATAATTATATGATCTATATTTTTATTAATCCATTACACACACGCAAGTTTAGTTTAACAGTTGTTATTAAGCATTTAGTTTAAATTAATAAAAAAATATATATAGATCATATATAAATAATGTGTAAATATACCCTTTAAATATGACTCTTTAAATAGTCTATATCGCTATATATTATCTAACTTCACAACTTTCACTTGCACTGATAGAGAAAGATCATTTCTTTTATTTGTCCTCTTTCACAGACAAGTATTTTCCATTAGTGTAAATGCGTTTAAATTCTTCATTTTCAGCAAAAAAGTTTTGAATGGCGCTGGCTCTCTCGCGAGAAGTAAATCATAGTTTATCTCTGTTGCAAGGCATGCGATTGGCTGTTTGCCACTGATGTCACGGATTCATGTGCATGCGCTCAACAAACTCAGGATCAAAGCCTGAGTTGACAAAGAAAGTTTATGATCAGCATCATGGTACCAACAAAGCCGGATTGGAGTGGTTTGGTTTTGGCAACTCGAAACTAATCCTATAACCCTGAGTTTGTTCAACTACTATCATGGTACAGGCGCCTGCTCTGAATCAGCTGCATTTCTGTCTGTTAATATATCATACATCAGATCATTTCTGGACATTATTTATGTGTATTGATTCAGTTAATTGTCTGTATATGTTCTGGGCATCACAGAAGTGTTCCAATTCAGCAGCAGTTTTAGCCATTAAAGCCACATGCTTGCTAAGTCAGTAGTGGTTATAGGCATCAAAGCAGGGTTCTAGGTCAGCAGTGCTTTTGGGCAGCATAGATGTCTTCCAATCAGCATCCTTCTGGTCACCACAGACATTTTTAGAGTCAGCAGCATTTTTGGGCATCCTATAGAAGTACTTATTCAGCAGAAGGGCAAAAGCCAAAAGGAACTGTACTCTCATTCTGCAATGATATTACGCAGCGTCTCTCACAAATGTCTCCATGGTTGCAAGGCACGGTCCCTGTGCATCAGGGGGTCACAACCGCTGCGTAATATCATTGCGCCTGCTGCACACATGGTACGGCAACAAAGTGCCTTGATTATTACGCCAGAATGAGAGTATAGTTCCTAGCCATATCGGACTAGAAAAATGCAACTTTTCATTTTCCGTCGGTCTTAGTACACGATGTAACTACAGAAGAGTCAAGTTTTAAATAGAAAAAAATACTGAAACTCTTTGGTCATTTTTGAGCGAGATGCTAACGGTCTAATCAGATTCAATGAACTATGCTAAGCTATGCTAAAAGTGGTACCGCCAGACCCGGAGATTGGCTAAATGGATTCGAAAACGGGAAAACTCAACTAGTTGGAAAATGAGCCTATTTTCAAAAAAAGTGGAGTGTTCCTTTAAGCCTTTGATCAAAAAGTGATGAGGTTGCGGTCACAAAAAGTTCTCATTTCAGGCTTTAGTATAGCAAAAGTGTGAGATTTTATGTAACTTTTATATTTGCAGTTACTGAATTAGTGTGAGGGACATCTGATTAATAGGAAAATGTTGATTTTATCACAAATACATTTTATAATAACACTCAGAGAGCTCCCATAGAGTCCATAACTTAAAATAATGACTCATAATAATAGGGATTTGATGCCTGAGATGGGGAAATATGTTTTTCTGGAAGTGAAATATGTAATTAATGTTGTGGGGTGTTCAGAAAAGTAATACATTTTAATAAAAAAAAAATCTAAAAATGTGTAAGTCCAATTATTTATTATATTATTATTTACATGTTTTTCTCTAAACTCACAAACCCCTAGCACTCACTTGGTCCCCAGACCCCAGTTTGAAAACCAATACAGTTAGTATCATTTGGGCCATCACAGTCAATGCTGCGCTCAGTGATTCTCTGCAGTGGATGATACCCAAAACTGCGGTCTAGTACGTAGACAGCTCTTGCAGCTTTGAGACACACACCACTAGAACAAACAGCAGCGAAACCCATTATACATCTGTTATAATGTTATTATTGTATTAGATATGTAACTCACCAGCTTTGACAGCTCCATATATGGCGCGTCCGGTGTGTTTTTTGGCGATTTGTATGTCTTTCCACGCGAGAATCGCGCAGTTTAATGTGACCTCATACAGTCTGCGCTGAACACACAACTCAGAACACAACAGACGCGGCTGCTTCTCCATTTCTGCTCTTAACAACAAATACACATTAGTTATCTCACTTTCATCTTTAAAACGGGGTTATACTATACCAGCCGACGCTTTAAATTATCATAAAAATACTACAATCGCTACAATGGTGCTCGTTTTCTCCTAAGCCGTTTTGCTACATAGCGGTTTTCTCTTTCCTGATAAAGTGGGAGGAGCCAGAGATATGCGTCACGTTTAATCTTATTGTGGGAGGTGCGATGTGGGTGATTGACATACTGTTTTATTTATTATATATAAAATATTATTCCACTCGGACGTTATATTAAATTCTATGTTTAAGTTTATTTAACATATATTATGTTTAAATTATGTTATAAATACATAAAAAATGTCTAGTGCAGAGTTTCTTTCCATCTTATATTTTGCGTATTAAACTTTCATACTGTACATCTAATGTTCTTGGGATTAGCTATCACCACGGCAGACTCCTTATAAGTCCAAATTTTACTTCAATAAATTCACTGACATGAAGAAGCAAAGAAGTTTTGCTTCTCCATTCTCTAAAGTAGTGGTACAGGAAGTGTAATTTCTGTCACTAGCACAAATCAAAGAAACAAATAATATATTTATCTCTGATTAATCGTTCCAAATTTACTGTACTACTTACATTTTAAACTATTTCACTGCATCAGTCCTCATATTGAGAAAAAAGCGACACATTTTCTTCTTTATCAAGCTGCAGCTTGACCCAAACAATAGATTATGAAATATTTTTTTAAATATTTTTTTTATTTTACTTAATTACATGCTCGTGTATTTTATATTTAGAAATTAAAAATTCCCTTACAGAAAACAAAAACAATTTTAACAGGGAACTTAAGAAGACATGTAGAAATGTCCACTTTTGATTGGCTGTTCAGCAGCCACTCACGAGACCCCTTAGCCAATCACAGCTGCGCTTATGTGCAGAGGGCGGTACCATCATGGCGGCTCTCTGAGTTTGCGAAGAGAAATTGAGGTGTAAATAAACTCTTCGTGCACAATTTGCACAACTTATCAGCATTTTTCTCTAAATTAATTTATGAGCGAGTACTCTGAAGCCAAAAGATGTCAGGTGACGGCAACAAAAAACAGTTCTGGAAGAGAAACACAGCCAAGGTTCCTGGGAAGTGAGTGACGTGTTCATGCTAATGTCTATGTGTTAGCTATGTGTGTGTGTGTGTGTATTCATATGTGTATAATTAGAGATGCAGATAATCGAACAATATCTGTCAACGCTAGATCTCACCAGAGGAGCTCCAAATACTTACAATGACATGTGTCATTAAAATCTGATCTTTTAAAGGCTGTCTTTACTGATGTGATGTGTGCTAGCTGTACACTTCCATGTTTGTATTGATGTCAGTGATGTGTTAAGTTTATATTGATCGTGATTATATTTTTCTAGCACTGATATCTGCTGTCTGATCAATGCGTGTATGGTGATAATATCTGTTATACTGATTAAAGCTCTGTGTTAATAGTCTAGTTCATGAGTTAGCCTGTTAGCTATGTGCTGCTGGGCCCCTCTTTTGACAACTCTTACAGATAAGTACAGATTGGGACAATGATTGTAAAACTACGTTAGTAGTAGAATTTTAATATAAACCATGGTACTGGATGATTACTGTACTCTCATACAGTACCATGATATTTATTTACATGGTACAGTGGTGCATTTGATTGGTGATGACAGCAACTTTCTAAAACTTAGTAATTAATGTAATATATATAGATAAACAGGTGACAAATTAAATATATCTAATAACTCTTTTAAATGAAGCATAGTTTTGTTTTTTAGAATTCAAGAATTGCTTAATTCTTGACTTGTCAAACCAATTTCCAGATCATATAAATAATGGTGGGAGTTAAAAATAGACTGATTATTCTTATAAACATGCATTGTAACGCTTTTTATTTTTCACAGTATCCAGCATGTTTACGGAGCCCAACATCCCCCGTTTGACCCTCTGCTACATGCCAAGTAAGTGCAGCTATATCAAAGTCCCTTTAAGACTGCTATTCTATAGTCTTTGGCTATATTTAAATTAAATTAAGTATTTGGTGGTTTTCAGTATTTATATTTATATATATATATATATATATATATATATATATATATATATATATATATATATATATAAATAATATACACACATACATACACAGACACTGACAAGTTATTTAATAATAGCTTATAAAATGCATGTATAATGGCTTTTCTGATATTTAGCTTTGCTCAAAAGTGCATATTCAAAGATAGGAAAGGATCTATTTTTATTCCTTTTTTGTGCTTTCGCTTTCAGTTTTTTGGAGTCAGTTCTGGTTGCAACCTATTTTACTTCCTTATTTTCCACATATTTCAGAGTCAACAACTATCTGTCTCTCTCTCTATATACATATACAGTCAAACCTACATTTATTCAGACACCTTGAACATTTCATTCATTATTACAGTTTATTCACTATAGTTTAAAGAAATGGTAATAAATGTGACAAGATCTCAGAGTTAAACTGTGTCAGGAAAAAAATAATCTTAATTATGTCAGATAACACTTAAGCAAAACATGGTCAGGTCAAAGTGTCTGAATAATTTTTGGTTCCAAATTTTTGTAAATTTTACTGGTAGTCCACTGTATGAAGAATTTTTGGGAATAATATGTCACAATTTACTTTATTTTGCTATCCTCATTTACATAAATGAACTATAGTGTCCTGCACCCACTACGAAAAATATATAAAAAATGTGTGAATATTTTTTTGTTTTGATTGTAATATATACATACATATACATATACAGTCAAAACAAAAATTATTCACACATTTCAGATATATTTTTTGTAGTATGGTGATCATAAAGAAAATACATATTTTGTATTTGTTATATATATATTATACCATATTTTATAATAGGTACACCCCCTCTGAACAAATACAAAATATGTATTTTCTTTATGATCACTAATACAATTCATGGAAAAATGGCAAGACTAAAATGTATTAAACATATTCATAATACAAACTGAGAAATATATGTCATTAATAGCCATAAAATAAGTAAATTAGCCAATTTTGTTCAAATTAAGGATTGCAGAAATGAGTACACCCTCTACATTTAATTCAACAAATGTATAATATTCTAGTACTAAGTATGCCATTAATAATTTTGAAAATACTGCTCTGACCCTTCTTGGCACGGACAAAGTTCATGATAAATTGTCACATCTGTCCTGTTTAACTCCTGGATGATGAGCTCCTTAAATGCCCTGATCTTTAATGGGGAGTGTTGCTCAACTTGTCTCTACAGAATCCCTCACAGGCACTCAAGAGTGTTAAGATTGAGTGCAATACATGTCCACAGAAGGGTTTTCATCTTGGGAGAATGCATATCCTCATTGTCATGTTGAAAAAATGCCCAACAATACAGGGAATGAGGAAAGGGTAACATCTTCTGTTTCAAGTTTGTGTATTTAATTACACAGTGGTGTGTGAATTCATGACAGCATTGATAAAGCACAACTCCCTCACACCTTCAGCACCAATACATCCATATATAAGAGCTTTACTATCACTGAACTTTACTGTGGGAACCAGCCATTTCTCACTGTACTCCTCCTCTAGCAACACCATAACATTTTGGATGATGTTAGATCCAAAATGATTGATTTGGTCTCATGAGACCAGAGTATTGATTCCCACAATCTATATTTTGTAAATATGGGCTTTGGAAATGGATAACTGACTTTATTGTGCTTTGGCCACAGTAGGTAATTCCAGTGAGAACAACAACCATGCATGTCATTTCTGCAGACTGCATCTTACTCTGTGAGATAAACAGTCACTCTTTTCATAGCTTTTGCTGGCTCTGAAACACTTGCTTGGTATTTCTCCCGCTCTTTGTCTAGCAAAAAAAATCCCTCATCACTAAATGAAAGCTTAAAATGAAGGCCTGATTATTTCAGGGGTCTTGTCACAAGACCATTGTTTTTGAATTTCTGTGTTACTTTTGCTATATATTCACACTTAAAACAATGATTTGGTAATCCTCTTGTAGCACTGTCCTCTTCTGTGCTGAGAAATAAGTCTCCTGACAGTTCTCTCCCAAGAGCTTCCATTGTTGTCAGCATTAAGTCTGAGAATGATTCAGTGGGCTATATAACATTTTTAATTGTCAAGAAATTACTTCTCTTCAAATGTTTTGGTTAAACATACTTACCAGTTGATCAAACATTGCCTTAAACTTACACCAGAACATTTTTATTTTGTTTTATTTAGTAACTTTTAGGAGGGTGTACTCATTTTTGCTACACAACATTTTATCACCTTGATAAGAAAATCTTATTTAGACATGTTTCTTTGGTAATTGATTAAGCAGACTTGCTGGAACATTATATCTCTAAAGAACCCTAACAAGTCTTCTAAGTAATTGAGTAATTGCTGACTTTTAGAAGTTTCAGAGGGGGTGTACTCATTTATGCTGTGCACTGTGTGTGTGTGTGTGTGTGTGTGTGTGTGTGTGTGTGTGTGTGTGTGTGTGTGTATATATATAATATAATATAATATAATATAATATAATATAATATAATATAATATAATATAATATAATATAATATAATATAAGGGATGCCGTGTATCAGCATGCTAATACACCAATTCACACGGCAAGACTTGTGACAGAATGGTTAACATGAAAGTGAAATTGAACATCTCCCATGGCCTGCACAGTCAACAGATCTAAATATTTTCAAGGTATTTTGGAGGAGCGAGTCAGAAAATGCTTTCCTCGCCCAACATCACATAGTAAACTGGCCACCGTTCATTAATCATCTGACATTCCCAAGATGAATTGATGCTGTACTGGCCAAAAAAGGAGGCCCATGGCCTACACCATACTAATGAATTATTGTGGTCTAAAACTGGGTGTTTCAATTTCACTGTCCAACCCCTATAAATATAGGGGTATATAAACACACGGTAATACTGTTACATTGTTACATGTAGTTATTATTGTAATAACTATAAATTAGTCATAATTACATGCAACTAACCCTAAACCAAACCCTAATCCTAAACCTACAGTAAGTACAAGTAGTTACTTAATAGCACTCAGTACTTGTAAATGTATAATTACAGTGTAACAAAGACAACTTAAAATAAAGTGTAACCAAACGTACATACATGTAGATAATATAGATATAGATGTGTGTGTGTGTGTGTGTAAACACAGCTTAAGTGATGTCACCGTAAAAGGAATGTCTTTTTGGAGGAAGAGCAAGTTATGTCAGTTTGATTTAAAGATAACATTCCCACCCCTTTTGTTTTAACATGCACAGATTAATCATTCACAATAAAGCCAGAAATGTGATTTAAGAATATGAATAGGGTAAGTGTTGACTTTCCATATCATTAAAAGTAGAAAATCAGTGATCATACTTGTCAGGTCACACTTGTTGCTGTTTTCTTTGTCACAACCGCAGATGTTGCTACAATGAGTCAGCAAACCCTGCCCATTAAAGTGCCACGCTAAACAGCCTGCCTGAACTAGACCAAAAACAGCCGCCTTTGTACGTTTTGAATGAGAGCCAGACTGGTAGTGGAAATATGGTTTTTAGGTTAACCAGCTATAGTGAGAATACAACATCAATTTGTACAGTACACATTAAGCATTGTATCTCATTTTCTTATTGAAACTGATCCCAACCTCTAATGTAAATTAGATTATGAGCAATACAATCATTCTCTTTGCTTTGGAAATCTGGGGCCGTATTCACAAAACATTTTATCTTACCACTAATAGTTCTCCTAAATAGCAGTAAAAGTTCTTAGCTAAGAGTTTTCTCTTAAAACCTATTCACAAAGCTGCTGAGACCAACTTTTACTAAGGAATAGAGAGAAGTCATAAGCTAAGAGTAAGGGCGGGGTTGACCTTGTTGTTATGGAGAATACACACAGTGATTGGCTGATGGGGGAGGAGTCAGCGATTTAATCATAGAAATATTATAGAATGAGGCGTCATGTTTCCATATTAAAATAAAGGTTTTAAAATACAAATGTTGCCATATTCAAATAAAGGTTTTAGAGTGTCACTAATTAAACTAGTATATACAGTTAATTGTCCGCCTCTTGGATGTCTGCATCTTAAGAGAATGCAGAATTCAAGCAACAAATGATGTTTTATAAACAAAGTTTGGGAGAAACACATTCAAACGGTCTTTCTAATCAGCTCGAGAGGAGGAATATATATACACAGACGAGAGCCGACTCGCCTATAGTTACTTCGACAGTTTTCTGCATCCCTCCGCCAACCCGCTCCTCACTCTCAGCTGGGGATACGAGGAGAACTTTGGGTTAAATTCCAAGCTCAGAGCCCTCAATCCCCTTGGACAGCACACCAAATACGTTTATTTTTTATTTATTTTTTTACTCTATTCAATCATTTGTAAATGTGAACTCATGAAAACCACTGCCACAGGTAATTGGACAAGATTTATTTATTTGTTAAAGATTTATTTTTGGCGTTTCATCGTAGATTCAAATCTATAAATCAAAATGTATTGCATTTATGAAGTAAAAGTACAGCACCCAAGGCTCTATCGCTATTCCCTCAATGGTGTACAGTGTCTTTGGGTGGATTAGGACTGTTTTGTGATTTGGTCTTAGTGACTTAGGAGTCCTCTTGACTACTCCTAACGTTTCACAGACTTAGGACTCCTAAAATTAGGACTGACACGCCCATTATTTTTAAGTGTTTCTCCTAAATCGGCAAGTTAGGAGCTACTTTTAGCCTTAAGATGAGTGGCAGCTCATTGTGCATCAATTTAATCTGAATGCGCTTACTCAAAAATAGATTTGAATTTATATAATTAAAGCACCATGTTTTGCAATTTGTAATTTATTAGTTTTGCTTTTTAATAGTAATTCATAGTAATTCTGCATATTATTTAGTCTTAAAGGATTAGTTGACTTTTGAATAAAATTTTCCTGATAATTAAGGATTATTCTCCTTATAGTGGACTTCAGTGGCCTCCAAACGTATAAAGCAAATGTATAAAGAATATACATTTACATTTTTTTCCGAAAATGACTGATCGTTTCGCTAGATAAGACCCTTATTCCTCATCTGGAATCGTTTGAAGCCTTTGAAGCTGCACTAAAATGTCATTTTGACCTTCAACCATTTGGAAGCCATTGAAGTCCACTATAAGGAGAAGAATCCTGGAAAGTTTTCATCAAAAACCTTAATTTCTTTTCGACTTAATAAAGAAAGACATGAACATCTTGGATGACATGGGGTGAGTAAATTTTCAGGAAAGTGAACTAATCCTTTAAACGGATAGTTCACCTTTTGTTGAACACAAAAGAAGATATTTTGAAGAATGTCAGTAACCAAACAGTTGATGGGCCCCATTGACTTCCATAGTATTTGGGGCCCAATGGGGCCCATCAACTGTTTTGGTTACCCATATTCTTCAAAATACCTTCTTCTTTGTTCAGCAGAAGAAAGAAATTCATACAGGTTTGAAACAACTTGAGGCTGAGTAAATGATGACAGCAGTTTTCTGTGACAAAGCGTATGGAAGTCATCTGATTTTAATGAGAGTTGGCAATTTTGGGCAACATGAGCATGAAATGTTACTTTTTGTAGGTGAGCGGTGATGTGGCAACTACCAATGGGAGTCAGAGAAACCAGAACAATTTCCCTGTTCTTTGAGTTGTTTGTTCTCACATGCAGGGATCTTATAAATAACATTTGTGGAATACCAAGATTCTGTGTGAGTTTGGTTAATATATCAACAAAAGTCACTTTTTTGTTGTTGTTGCAGTCTGATAAAAGCAGGCAACAAGCCTCCATCTACCACTACGCCAGGAAAACCAAAGAAAGCCACCACCTTCCAAGAGTTTGAGAGCATCACCAGTGATGCCTGGGATGTGGGAGATGATGACGATGAACTTCTCGCTATGGCAGCCCAAAATCTCAACATCGAGGTCGTCATGGAGACAGCCAATAAGGTGATAGAAAACCACAGCAAGCTGCAGGAAAGAAGACAGCAGCAGATGGACAAGATGACTGAGCCTGAGGAAAAAGACGGTGAGGAAGGGCACGAGGTAGAGGAGGAAGAGCCGGAAGAAGAGGAGGAGAGAGAGGAAGGGGCAGAGACGACAACAGATCTGTCGTTCAGTTCAGAGGCTCTTCCGCTCAGTGACAACAGACTGGTGAAGTCACACAGTGAAGCTCCTGTCGGCTCGCCTAAAGGTCAGTCAAACATCAGGACAACTGCGTTTCCTGTCTCTGTTTACTCTTTTAGTCTGGTTTATTGTTTGGCTGGTTGCTCAGTGTTAACAAAACTGACATTAATCTTTGGTGTTATTGTAAACTAAAACAAATAAAAATTGTTGAATAAAATAAAATATAAAAGACGAAACAAATTACAATGTGTTACAACAGAAAATAAAACGGAAATAAAAAATAAATCAAAGCTAAATAGAAAAAAAAAAGAGAAAAGCACAAAACAAAAGCACTAAAATTAATAGAAGATGAAAACTAATATTAAAAAAGAATAAGAATAAAATAATAAAAAAAAGTTAATTGAAAGTAGTATATAAATAATACTAAAATAACAATGGCTTATGATGATTATGATTATTATTATTATGCAGTATTTCTGGTTTCTTTGTCATACATTTTTAAAGCTTGTTGAAAAGATGTGTGTTGTTGCTTTTCTTAATTCTTGGATCATTTTCACCTTGCAGATGATAAAATGACATTAGTCATGTAGACTTTGAAAAAGACATGCATAAAACAACAGCAATAACAACAAAAGAACACCAATATGCATGTACAGGCATGCACATCAAAAAAATTAGTCTCGATTATCTTTTCCAATGTGGTGTTACAAAATTTGCTGTCATCTAGACGTAACACCTTGCTGGGAAAGATCAACCGATTTTCATAAGACTTACATGAAAGTTTGAATTTTGGATCAGACCCGTGACCTGTTTCTAAACTCTAGCATTTCAATTTCCCCTTGTCCTTTTCCTAACTAATTAGCATGACCTTCGTTAAATAGTTTTTTTTTAGCTTGTGGTAATTAACCGAGAGACTGTAATATCGGAAACCTGTGTTGCTCAAGCAAATTGGAGTCAGTGAAATGTCAATCAATTGTTTTGTTTGCCACTGAGCTTTATTATGTTAATATAAAGGATGTATTTTTTCCACTGACCTGTCACTCAGACTTTCACTCTGATGCTTCAGAAGCATAGAAAATTAAATGAAAGCATCTTTATTTTAATACTGTTAGAATTCCAGGTCCTCATGACACTGAAAACCTAAAGAACCCAATGTTCTTCGAGCAAAATCGAAGAATGAATAAGTGTGACATCATTTTGTACAAAATCTGGCAAACACAATCTTTGTCTTTGGGGTTTGATTAGTTGAAACAGCTCACCAGCGTGAATTTTCCAGAAAACTTTGCAATGGATGTTAAACGCATTTGAACTGCCATTGGTACATGACAGAATAGGTGGGTGTGGTCCGAGGCTTTTTTGAGGTTCAGGTCCCTGACACACCAAGCCGACGGTCGGCTGTCATTAAGTGTTGGCCGGCTCAGTTTTTGCGATGTGTTCCACACAATCAGCACTGGTTGGACCCCTTTTGGGGTTTGTTGGCCAATTGAGCATGTTGAATCTGTATCGGCACCGTTGAGAAAGAGAGAGAACTCTGATTAGCTTTTCAGTTTAGTGAATGAGAATAAAAGCAAACTTTTATATATAATGGGTTAGTTCACCCATAAATGAATAAATGTCATTAAAGGTGCTAAAGAGGATGTTTTGTTTTATACATTTTTGCAATATTACTTGAAACTTTCTTTACTAACTGATAAAAGACTATTTATTAGGTGCACTGAAAGGAATAATATTAATATACATCATCTGTGCACGAGGTAGGGCCTTAAAAACATCAGCCAATCGTTTACGCGATCATCACGTAAACGATTGGCCCTCTGGCTTGTCAATCACTGCCGTGACGTTCCTTGTGAGAGACGTGCGCGGATTGGCCCTCTGGCTTGTCAATCACTGCCCGTTCCTTGTGAGAGACGTGCGTGGATTGGCCCTCTGGCTTGTCAATCACTGCCATGACGTTCCTTGTGAGAGACGAGCGCAGCTGCACGCTCCAGTAACTTTCCACACTCCACAGGCGCCGCATGCGATGTTTTTGTCCGGAGACAGGAGTAACAACTGCAGATTATGAGTTACCTGCGGTGAGTCCGACATAATGAATCCACTAACACAACACAGCGAATGCCGGTGGTAAACACTCGTGTTCCAATACGAGTGTTTACGAGTTTTGGGAGGCGTTCCTTCGAAGGAGGGGGGTTGTTCTTACGCATGCGCTCATTTCAAAAACTCAGTAACGGTCTTTGGTTTCTCAGTCGACGAAAAGATCCTCTTTAGCACCTTTAATTACTCACCCTCATGTCGTTCCACACCTGTAAGACCTTTGTTCATCTTCAGAACACAAATTAATATTTTTTGATAAAATCCGATGGCTCAGTGAGGCCTCCATTGCCAGCAAGATCATTTCCTTTTTTAATGGCCAGAAAGCTACTAAAGACATATTTAAAACAGTTCATATGAGTACGGTGGTTTTTGTGCGGCAATCCCCAAAACAAAACAAAACAAAACAAAACAAAACAAAACAAAACAAAACAACACAAAACAACAAAAAACAACAAAAAAACAAAACAAAACAAAACAACAAAAAAACAAAACAACAAAAAAAACAAAACAACAAAAAAACAAAACAAAAAAGACACACACAAAATAGTGACTTTATTTAACAATATCTAGTGATGGGCGATTTCAAAACACTGCTTCATGAAGCTTCGAAACTTTACAAATCTTTTGTTTCCAATCAGTGGTTCGGATCGCATATCAAACTGCCAAAGTCATGTTTTTGAAATCTCCCATCGCTAGATATTGTTGAATAAAGTTGTTATTTTGTTTTTGTTGGCGTACAAAAAGTATTCCCGTCACTTTATAACATTTAGGTTGAACCACTGTAGTCACATGAACTGTTTTAATTATGTCTTTAGTAGCTTTCTGGGCATTGGATCGGATTTTATCAAAAATATCTTAATTTGTGTTTTGAAGATGAACTGAGGTCTTACAGGATTGGAACGACGTCCTGAGTAATTAATGACTGAATTTTCATTTTTGGGTTAACTAACTCTTTAACTCAGTTATATCACCTACTCAAGTATTCCAAATTTTCTTAACCCCAGAGCGAAGAACGAAACCAATTTCGCTATGAGTATATCAGAAAGAGACTGTCTGCTTCCACCAGTACCTGCATTGACAGACAGTTTTGTCAGTTCTTTGTTTTGCCAGCCAGAGTGGCGATGGATGACTGTGATAATGGACTTCCTGTTGACGTGGTCTGCTCTACACTAATAGCGCCTTGTGTTGACACTGTCAGCAGCTGTCACGCTCTGTCTAATTTCTGCAGGGATTACATGAACATCTTTAAACGTTGAAGATGTTATGATGCTTAATGCGAGAATGATCTCTCAAAGTCACCCATTTAATGCTCCTAACAAGCATACAATCACATTTTACAGTGACTTTCAGTGTTTGGACAGCATGATTATTAAGCATTAGGGCAAAATCAATTCACCGATGCATTGTGATTCTTTGTCAAATGGGTGCAACATTGCCAAAATTACTACAACAGCATATATACCATAGAACACACCTGCATATCCATTAAACCTACTTATTCTATGTCAATTAGTGGGTGAGAGCTGTGTATAAATATGACTCTAACCCAGTAATTGACACAGAATAACTGTGTTTGTGTGTGTGAGTGTATATATTATATATATATTATTATACATATATATAATTATGCGTCATTAACGCATAATTATCGCATGCAATTGTCACGTGCATTTCGTCAGTAAAGCCGGTACCCTGATTACCGCTAAATCGCCATCACCTGCTTTCAAATGGAGCGGCATTTAATAGACAGAACCGTAGATCACTGACAAGCTACGCAATATCGCGTTCATTATCGCAGATATCGAATTCGATAATGAACGCGATATTGCGTGGCTTATCAGTGAACTACGGCTCTGTCTATTAAATGCCGCTCCATTTGAAAGCAGGTGATGGCGATTTAGAGGTAATCAGGGAACCGGCTTTACTGATGAAATGCGCGTGACAATTGCATGCGATATATCCCCCAGCCCTACTCACGTTGCATTTTCCGTGAATTATTCATTCCAGAGTGTGCTTTGCTTTAAAACATGAGCTCTGTCATATTCTGTGATTGTTTCTAAAGGCGGGAACATACCAAGCTGACGGTCGGCCGACTACATTTCTCTAAAGCAAATGCTATAGTAAAATTTTGATTGAGGAGGTTTGCAATCAAGGTAAAGATGATTGCGGTTATGTACAGGAGTTGTACAGTAAGCACGCATGAGACCGTTACATTGATTCGCAAACAAACCGTGAACGTTCACTCTCGACGCACTGATCACACATTGTATTTATGCTCAGACACATTTCTGTACATTCACGTTGTTTCCACACACATTCAGAATAATGTTTTGATTTGTCGCGTGTATGTTGCTGTGTTTAGTAATTCTGCATGGATCCGTATACTGTAGTATATGCAGTCAGATCAAGGCGGTTGGTTTAGGGTTGTTTTTGCATGTGCATGTGATCTTGTTCTGTATCACAGCTTGACTTGTCTAAACTGTAAACAAGCTCTTTGCTGTTGCACTGTACACATACTATATACTGAATTCTGAAAAGTTTTTTCTGTAATTTTTTTGTTTTGTTTGTCTTTTGTTTTTCATGGGTACTTTGGTGTCCATAAATTTCTCATTCCTCATATCATTTGGTTATTTGGTGTCCTTTTGGAGTCTCCAAGTGTCCATTTAGCAAAGATATAAATTTACCTAGCATAGTTTTGTGAGGATCACCCTTCAATCTGATTGTTTACTTGAAAATGATGACAAAATTAACGTGTAAAACAAATATATATGCACTAATATAAGCTTTTCATATGGCATCTTTACACAAAATTTGGATTTGCACTATTCTCGGATAGAGTTGTTAAAAGTACTGACTTCGGTACCTTAACGGTACTGAAATTTTAAAAACGTTGTGAATAGTCATCAGCGAAGCTCTTCACCAAAGTAGGCATCTATCATGGACCACTCCGCTGATAGACACCTGCTTTCAAAATGCTTTCAAATTCAAACACTTCCTTGTGCTTTCAAATGCTACTGTGTGTTGATCATTGTAGCCAATCGCAGACATATCAGATGAGCGCATCAACACAATGGCCAATCAGAGGTGTTTATGAATCTGCTCAACAGCGCTGAAAGTGTCAAATTTTTACATTTCAGTACTGATTGGTACAGAAGTCAGTACTTTTGTCAACTCTATTCTCTGAGACAACATGCAGCAGTACAGCTGATATTTTATCAGCACTAGCAAGTGTGAGAAGCATTTTGATTAAACTTTTATATTTTACCTGAGGTAAAAACAAAAACCAGTATCAAGACGGGCTTTAAAAAGTGTCTCTAGGACTAAACTGAACTTCATTAGTGCAAAATATCAATAAATTATACATTTGTTAGTTGATTGATTGAGTGTCTGTGTACAGTGCTCAGCATAAATGAGTACACCCCCTTTGAAAAGTAACATTTTAAACAATATCTCAATGAACACAAAAACAATTTCCACAATGTTGACAAGACTGTTTTATATAACATCCGTTTAACTTATGACATGAAAGTAAGGTTAATAATATACTCTTTTACTCAAATTAGGGTGATGCAAAAATGAGTACACCCTACTGAAAGTCTCTGGAGCAAAGCTAAATTTTAGACTACAAATGTCTAATTTAACAAGAATTCAACCACAGTGGAGTCTAATTATTCATTACACAGGTGTCCAGCAGACAGTTGACTATAAAAGGGTGTTAAAACAGTTTCCATTTCACGCTGTCAGCAATGGCACCACATGGAAGTGAAATGTCACAAGACATGAGAAAGAAAATAATTTCTTTACAGAAAGGTGAAGGCTACAAGAAGATCAGCAAAGCTTTACTTATCAGTCAGAATACTGTAGCAAAAGTGGTACAAAAATTTTAAAAAGATGGAACTGCAACCATCTCGCAGATACGTCCAGGTCGTGCACAGAAATTAACACCTCGACAGGTGACTGTTTCCTATGACACATTATGCCGTACACTGCAGAGGAATGGCATGCATGGGTTCCGTCCACGAAAGACACCTCTCCTAAAGCCCAGGCACAAAAAAACCCACCTAGAGTTTGCCAGGGCCCATGCTGACAAAGATGAAGACTACTGGGACTCTATACTCTAGAGTGATGAGACCAAGATAAATGTTTTTGGAACTGATGGCTTCAAAACTGTATGGTGTCGCAAAGGTGAGGAATACAAAGAAAAATGCATGGTGCCTACAGTGAAACATGGTGGTGGCAGTGTCCTTATGTGGGGCTGCATGAGTGCTGCTGGTGTCGGGGAGCTGCATTTCATTGATGGCATCATGAATTCACAGATGTACTGCTCTATACTGAAAGAGAAGATGCTACCATCACTCTGTACCCTTGGTCGTCGTACACTTTTCCAACATGATAATGATCCTAAACGCACATCTAAGGCCATTGTTGGATTTCTGAAGAAGAACAGGGTGAAAGTGATTCATTGGCTCCTGATCTGAACCCAATCGAACACCTATGGGGAGTTCTGAAGAGACAAGTTAAGCATCACTCTCCATCTAGCATCCAGTCTCTAAAAGAGGTCATTCTTGAAGAATGGAAAAAGGTAGATGTTACAAAATGTCACCAACTTGTTCATTCCATGAAGACTTGAAGACTTGGTGCTGTCATTAAAAATCATGGAGGCCATACAAAGTACTAGATGTAGTAGTGTTTGTTGTGGGGTGTACTCATTTTTGCATCACCCTAATTTGAGTAAAACTGAAAAATGTGTAATCTAAGTTATATTATTAACCTTGCTATCATGTTATAAGTTAAACAGATGTTATATTTAACTTGGTCTTGTCAACATTTTGGAAATTGTTTTTGTGTTCATTGAGATATTGTTTAAAATGTTTACATGTATGATTAATCAATAAAATAAAAATAAAAAAATCTGTAAAAATGACAATAGTACAAAACAAAATTACTAAATCTTAAACTAAGATTAAAGTAAAAAAAAAAAAACTGCAGACATACAAATAAAAGTTAATTTAGGTTTTAAAAATGGTATTACATAAAACAAAATTAAAATAATAAATAAAATTGTTATACATTAATCTGTTCAGAATTTTTTAAACTTGATGTTAAAATAAATATTAAACACATAACATAAATATTTTTCCAACATGAAATAACACTTTAAACTGTTAAGGAATCTTTGAAGTTTTTATTTAGTCAACAAAAGGCTGCATAAACACACACTTATGAGCCATTCGTTTCTAATCAATTTAATTTGTTTACCCTACCTTACGATTTTAACACTTTTTACTGTACACATTGTTCCAGCTTTAAGAAAACCCCCCAAAATAAAACAAAAAAACTGCCTACGATCTGTGAGCAAACTGATAGGAAAATCTCATTGGTGCTTTTAATATTTATACAGTAATTATAGTAAGTACTCTGGATACACATGCATCTCCTCAGCCAACCCTTCCCTAATAGGACTGAAGTGCTCTTGCTTGAAAAAATTGAGATGTGCCAGGTTTAACTCACAAATGATTGGTCCCTGTGCTGTTGTGAAGAATGTATACACATTGAGAATCATATGTAATCTCATCATGACTCCCTGAATTTAAATTAAAATAGAATCTAATCGAAATGAATTGAATTGTGTGGTGCTAAAAGATTCCCACTCCTAATGATGATGGCACTCTGAATGAGGTTCATCTGTCTGAGCTCTGTAATGGATTTAGTTTGACAAGAAGTGTTTCATTACCACTAGCTGAGCATCTTGGGGTAACTGTCTTGTCTGACCTCTGGGCAAACTGTGTGACATGAATTGCCTCCGTAATTACATCTATTGGGCTGAGGCATGTGAGAAAGCAGGCAGCGGTTTGTATATTCTCATTTCAGCTGTGTTTTCTCTTGTGTTTGTGGACAGAAGTGGGCGCTGAACAGGCAGCGCTACACAGACAGCAGTCACTCCCGCACAGGCCCGTGATTCCACTGGTGGCCCGTATGGCGGATCAGAACACATCTGGAACTCCTGCCATGACCGAGAGAGAGGCGTCGAGACTCGATAAGTTCAGACAGGTTCTGGCCGGGCCTAATACTGATCTGGGTAAGAAGCTGTTTTATAGTTCTGTTACATGATTTCTAAAGTCCATCACATAGTGTCATTTTTTTTGTATGCTTGGCTATATGTATGCTTGGGCAACAAATCACAAGAACATACTAGGCATGTGACGGTATCAAATTTTCATGTTGCGATTAATTGATGAAGCTTTTATCACGGTATACGGTATTATCACGGTATTAAAATAAGTTGCAAAACCATTTTTGTCATAGTTTAACAGGTTTAAGAACTCTTTTTGTAATAAAACAAAAACAACTCTGACTGAAATTTTCAAACAGATTAAAATGCAAAAGAATTAGGCTATAAAGAACAACAGATAACACTTTACTCTATTTAATGCATTAACTAAGATTGAGCAATAGCTACATTTGTTACAGAAAGTGTTATTTTTTGTTAATGTTAGTTTAGAAACACAACTGATCATTGTTAGTTTTATCTCAGGTCCATTAAATAAGTTATTTTGATTTTAGTAATGTTATTAAACAGTAACTAAGAAATTAACATTAATTAATAATAATTAATACTTTATAAGTATTTTTATTGTCAGTTTAGTGATAATGAATTAACATGTTAACTAATGAAGCTGTATGTTTTCAAAGTTTTACTGAACAATAACAAATAATCAGAACATTTCTAATCATTAGGGCATGTTGTAGTCCAGATTAAAATATAAAAATGTTTAGGTTTGAAAATAAATATCCTTTTAAGTCTTTTTTAAGTATTCATTATTTGGTGCTGTGATGAACAACACTGAGATTACAAAAAAATGTATGGCTGTTTGAAGCATTTTAAAAACTTCACTAGCGCAGTTACTTTGTTTGCACGGTTTCCGTGGTAACCGCTGCACGCTGCTGTTCCATCAGCGCCCTCTGCTGTCAGAGAGTGAACGCGCACTTTCATTCAGCTCGTCTCCTTCACTGGTTCCGCCATGTGCTTCTCGTGCACGTTGGGATTGTTTACATCTGAGCGCGTGTCCTTTTGACGCAGAATACAGCGGTGTTGTGCATTTTATACGATTGATGGGTAAAGTATTCTTAATTGCCTTATAAAAAATTAATAATTGGTAATAAATTATTATTTACGGTATTCTGAAGTGCCGACGATTACAATATTGTGCATATTCATTATCGCGATTTATCGCATTACCGAATATCGGCACAAGTCTAGAACATACGCATACCAATGTCCAAAATATGTGACCCGTGCTGTCAAAATGAGTCGGAATGCGCATGGGCTAATTTTGAGCTACACGCAAAACAAGTGAAAAATGCCAATTTTGCTCGAATTTGAGGTTTTCACAAAAATTTGAATTCAGCAATCCCAATGCTCTCAATAGCAATTAAACAATCTAAAAGTATCTTTGTGTACATTTTCTGAGATTCGCCGACTGGCGCTTCCCCTCAGCACAAGTTTGGTATCATTGTAAAGTGAAGCATTCCAACTTTGTGAATATTCATAGCGAATTCACAATGGCATGAGTCTGAACCAATGAAATGGTTCAGACTCGACAGCACGTGATCCCGATATACACATATACACAGGGATGGGGAGTAACGGAAATCATGTAATGTCGTTACGTAATCAGGATACAAAAATCCAGTAACTGTAATTCGTTAGTTACTGGATGGTAACGGTAACTCTTTCCTTTCCTTTTTTTTTTTTTAAATACATGTGATCTTGAAGTAATCCAAAAGTAATCAGATTACATTACTTTCATATTGTGGTACTTGGATTACGTTACTGAATACTTTTTTTATGAAGTAATTTGTAACTGTAACGGAATACATTTTTAAAGTAACCCTCCCAAGCCTGCATATACACAGAATTACAGTGTTTAAAAAAAAAAAAAAAAAAAATTATTGGCGAGTATTCACGCAAACATTATCCGTTATGTCTTAAGTGAATATTTGGTTAACTGTTGGGGAAAAACATCTGATGTGTAATATTTTATATAAGTTCCATGTGGTACAGTAGGTCTTAATATATAGGCTGTCGATTTTATTAATGTTAATCAAACAATTGTGGAATTATGGAAAAACAAGTTGAATATATGTTTCTTCCTATAGATATGGGTTTTGACTTGGTTTGTGCCACATTTTGTGTTATTAACAAGGATTTTAAGGTATGGTTGCTAGGTGATTTTGTTTTTAGAACCATCAGAAAACTAGATTTTTATCAAAATTGACTGCTGACTCTACCGACTTCAAACAGGTGTAGCTCAGTCATTTTTTTTGTCCAATTCCAACAAATCAAACATCATTTTGAAAGTTTTATAATAGGGAATGTGAAAATAAATAATTTTTTGATAATTTGCTCATTGCGGCTCATTTTGCCAGCACGGGTCACATATACTCTTTGCAACACATGATATTTCAGAATGCAGCATTTGAAATCTGCTTGCAAAGATAGGTGTGTTAATGTACACACATTTAGGGCCCTATGATTTCCGTGATGCAGAAAAAGTGGACAATCATGGAATCCAGTCATTAAATGGAATTTAACGTACAGTGCGGAGTGTCATGGAATTGACCGTTCGCAAAGACCCGCCCCCTTTAGTTACTGTTGCTACGTCTGACAAGCCACGCCGATCTCTCGCCACACATCATGTTCTCAAAATACATTGCGGAGCAAAGAGGACACTGACGACGTCGACAGACAAGACAGAGTTGGTTACTTTTGATATGAAACAAAGTCTCAAATTTCAAATGTTGTCATTTTTAAAGAAATTTAAACAATAAATACCATTTTGTGGCTCTTTATCATGTCATGACAAATCGCTGTAGCACCTCAGTTCAAGCGGCTCGTGAACAAATCATCTCTTCCTACTAGTTAATTTATAGCATCAAGTAAACATGAATGAACATGTGAAGGAATGTTGTTTCAACCGCAGAAAGACGTCAGTATAAACCATTTTTCAAGTTCAAATCCACCGACGTTAATCTGCTAACTCCCCTGACTTTGTTGGACAAAATAACGGATTCGGCGTTATGATTGGTTAGATCACCTGTCAGTCAAACTCCTGGCGAAGGGTCAATTGGCAAATATTGGATTAATAAATCAAAAGTAGGGCTGTACAGTTTTCTCCTCCTCCTTCGTTGTGGATGTGGATAGATATGGTTGCTATGAACTATATTAAATTATAAATAATTCTTCAGAAACCACATAAAAGGTTTGAAATGACATGAGGGTTAGTAAATAATTTTTTAATTTAATCATTGAAAGATAATGAATGTGCAAATGAATTGTGGTCAATAATACAGTGTGAAGTAAAGAGTGTAAATTTTGCATTCCCTTTAACAGTCTGTAATGTCAACCCTCTCTGTATAGCTCTCATATTATTGCTCAGTAACATCTCTAGGGTATAAGCATTGCAGATCTATGAAGTCAGGACGGTGTCGATGTTGACAGGCCTCTGGATGTTGGAGTGTCAGTTCTGGTTTCTTTTGAATGGCTCTCAGGGCGTCCCTGAATCAGTTTGGCTGCTGTTGCCATTATTAGACATCTGAAATTATGAGTCAGACATGTGGCAGCAGAATGAAATATGAATGAAATCTATAATTAAGCTGGGATCTCCAACATGATAATGAATTCCCATCTATCCATGAACAGCACTGATGACTGCCCTCTATTGGCAGTGACTCATAATAACTCAAAGACCCCGAGAAATAGCACTGAGCTACATATTTTGGGGCTGAGTTGATGTATTTCTTATTATAACATGAAGTTTAGTTGAAACTTTTTAAAATAGGCTTATTTTACTATTTATTGAAATGGCGAAAATGGTTCTATAATGGCAATACCATTACCATCAACCATTACATTTGCATATCAACAGTATGTAATCAGCGTTCAGCAACTTGAATACTCCTAAATGAAATGAAAGTGTGAACTATGGCAGTAGTTTCACATACAACATAGAGGTGATTTACTAATAAGAGCCTTAAAGGTCCACAGTACATTTTCTTTGCTAAATTACTTGCAGCTGTTGTTGCCAACTTTACCTTTAAATTCAGAAGTGGTATATCAGGCATTACATGGAGTTTTGTAGGGCTTTTGTAGGCCCCCCCCCCATTATCTATAAGCTAGTATGCTCAAAAACAATGACAAAATTTGCATTTAGAAGATATAAGCATTCAAATCTTAGTCTCTCACTTCCACTTCATTGATTTTGATTACAACATTTTCTGTCCAATCAAATGCTTTCTAGAATCTGAAGCTTTCCGCCTCCTACACTATAAGTAGACGCTGAAGCTGCGGCCGTCGGTCACTTGTTCAGACAATATATGATGATTGGCACATAGTGCAATATACATGGAATAGAGAATGATTGAGACAGTGTAAATGTTTTCCATTGGGTTAAATGAAGTCTGGTTTTATGTTTGTGTCATGCGAACCATCGCAGCACACATACAGTCTGCTCCGGTCCAGAGATGTGATAGCACAGATCGGATCATATGCGCGAGTTGGCACAGACCACAAAACTTATCGGACCCATTTGAATTCTGCACAGAATGCTATATTTTAAAGCGATATGGAGGAGATTAGGAGGAGAAACAGTTAGATAGACTCGCATTAGAAACAGCACTGAGTAGAAGAGATAACACCGGTGTCATGCACCAACATAACTTGCACACTTTTCAAACTACACATCCTCAGCATGATTATGTTCACTATTTTGCTTTAGTTACAGTTTCATATTAAATCTAAAAGGGAAATCTATTAGACTGTAGCTGTCATAAGCTGTCAAATGCGGCTTTGCCAAGATCAACAGCTCTTTGGCCTAGCTGTGATATAAACGAAATTGTTCAGGGGCGTGTGCTTGCGATTGATTCTGTGGGAGTGTGGGCGAAACCTTGATATTGCGCCACTTCATGCTCACTACTGCACATGCTCGGGCTCTGAACAATGTAATTATTGCAAGATATCAGCGCCATCTTGGGCATTGGTGGCTTCACTTTTGTACAACAGAAGTGAAGAGTGACGAGAGTGAAGGTGCATCGTCCATCTTCTTTTTACTGTTTATGCTAAGCTAAGCTACGCTAAGCTGTATCGCAATATATATATATATATATATATATATTTTATTTATTTTTTTTTTTGTATATTGTGCAGATTTGAATTTTGTTTAATTGCTTAAAGGTGCCATAGAACGTCTTTTTAAAAGATGTAATATAAGTCTAAGGTGTCCCCTGAATGTGTCTGTGAAGTTTCAGCTCAAAATACCCCATAGATTTTTTTAACTGCCTATTTTGGGGCATCATTAAATATGAGTCGATTTAGGCTGCGGCCCCTTTAAATGCTCACTCTCCCCGCCCACGGAGCTCGCGCTTGCCTTAAACAGTGCATAGACAAAGTTCACACAGCTGATATAACCCTCAAAATGGATCTTTACAAAGTGTTCGTCATGCAACATGTCTAATCGCGTAAGTATGGTATTTATTTGGATGTTTACATTTGATTCTGAATGAGTTTGATGGTGCTCCGTGGCTAATGGCTAATGCTACACTGTTGGAGAGATTTATAAAGAATGAAGTTGTGTTTATGAATTATACAGACTGCAAGTGTTTAAAAAATGAAAATAACGACAGTCTTGTCTCTGTGAATACAGTAAGAAATGATGGTAACTTTAACCACATTTAACAGTACATTAGCAACATGCTAACGAAACATTTAGAAAGACAATTTACAAATATCACTAAAAATATCATGATATCATGGATCATGTCAGTTATTATTGCTCCATCTGCCATTTTTCACTATTGTTCTTGCTTGCTTACCTAGTCTGATGATTCAGCTGTGCACATCCAGACGTCCTGCCCTTGTCTAATGCTTGAACATGAGCTGGCATATGCAAATATTAGGGGCGTACATATTAATGATCCCGACTGTAACGTAACAGTCGGTGTTATGTTGAGATTCGCCTGTTCGTCGGAGGTCTTTTAAACAAATGAGATTTATATAAGAAGACCTAAAAAGCCTCTGCATCCATCTAAAAATCTCTATGAACGACAACCTATTAAAACACAGCTAAATCAACTCATCAGCTTACAGTGTGTAAGTCTCCTTAGCTTTCATTGTCAATTGTGCTCCCTCCTGTTGCGTGTCCTCAAACTGGCCACCCGCGTCTTTGAACGAGGGGGCGGGGCAAACAATATTTTAAATTTGGACTGCAGTACCTATTTCGACCACATTCCTACTTTACTTTCCCTTTAAGTCCAAAGTATACTTCGACCACCTGCATTCCATGACGGTCGGTGCACTGTCCGTGTGACGTAATTTTCATCATCAAGAGGGTCTGCGGATATTTTTTGGTCCTCGTGGACTGTGTGCATATAACAGCGCATGTGCGAGTGACTTGAGCACTTGAAAACAAAGTCCACCAAATAGTGCTCATACGCCGATTGCGTCTTTCTGCAATCGTGGCCAAAGGAGGATACTTTCAAAGGCTCACATGCTCAACTGTGCGAAAATGAAGTATACCCGGAATGTTAAGCAAAGGTTATGAAAAGAAATCTTGTTTAATTCTGTCTACAAAATACATTTCAAGCATTGAAGTGTGAGCCTTTAGATCTCAATATTTTGAAGATCATAAGAAAAGTTTTAGTCTAATGTCCAAACTTTTAATGTGTCGTGTATTGGAGCATTGTACAAAAGCGTCTTTGAAAATAGATAGAACAGTACATAGACATTCAATTTGTCCTATCTAACGCACAGTAATGAGCAAAAAGTCATTTTCTCCCTTTACAAGCTCTTGTTTCTGAAGCGTTTCGTGCCATCTCCGTCTCCAAATTAATGAGTACCTGACAGATGTGTTTTTAAGAGGGATGCCATCAGGTGGTCAGCTTTTACCTCTCTGAGAGACTGCTACAATCACAGGAAGCAATTACTCCCTGATGCTGTCTACTGTTGCCATGGCGATGCATCACCTCTATTGAACCCTTCTATCTACCGTTTGACTACCTTTTCTCTCGGTGTGTCTCAGATGGGGGAGCTGTGGTGCTCTCGTGGTCTTAACACAGCCGATTCTTCTGTTAGTGCTCAACCTACTATAAATGCAGTCTGATTCAAATTCACTTAGTTTAGTGGCATATGTGACAGAAATTCTTTAAGGAATTCAAGAATATTATATTAAGAATCTGGCATTGAGCCATTGCAAGCATTCCTGGAGACATTTCATGTGCTGTGAATAAATCTAAAAACATGAGAGAATATGCATGTACATTTTAATAGTGGTTTATATAAACTAAAAATGATATAATTCCTCTCTCTTTTCCATTTGACACTGTTCACAGTGTCTATTAAGCTTATCATTGACAGAAAGCACACATAAACTTAATGTTTTAACTTGCTGCATCACAATCGAAATATGCTTCTTGATGCCTGTTCCTCAAACAGTCACATGGGTTTAGAATATTGAAGTATATTTCAAGAGCTTAGCATTTTTAAAGTGTTTTTTTGTCATTTGAGTTTTAATCGATTATTCTCTCATGTTTGGTGTGTTTTTGTTATCCTGTTATAGTCTAATCAAATTCTGGGATTAATGCTGTATATACAGCTTTCCAGTCTGTATTGGTAAATAACTAAACCACTCTGCTACATCTGTGATGCATGCTAATGTTGAAGTAAACTTTTAATTGAGAATGAACTTAAAAATCTGTCTTTCACTGTTTTTACATCTTTTAGCAGTAGCTAATGTTACTATTTCTCATTTCTGCCAATATGGGGTAAGATGTTTATAGATTAGCCAATTACGTTTGTCACTGCAGGAATCTGAAATAGTCTAACAAGCTCCAAAAATTGCTGTGACTCATTATTTTCCACATCTTCATTTGGTTTTAAAGGGGTCCTGTTAAGCTGTTTTTGTTTTACATTTTCAAATTTCTTTGTGTAATGTTGCTGTTTGAGCATGAAAAAGGTCTGCAAAGTTACAAAGTGCAAAGTCCACTCCAAAGGGGCTTTCGCACTGGAGGAACCTTCTCATAGTTGCTGTAACTAATGGCGGAAGTACCTGCTTTTTGGCATGTTCGCACCACAGGAACTGGGAATGATTTTAGTTCTAGGAATGCCTTTTGGGGAAACTAAATTAGCTTCTACTTCAGAGAAGGGTCTGACCCAGCACAGTAGGAACTACCAGTTAAGTATGTGTACTAGGGTTGGCACTGAAATTTTAAAAATGTGACAATACCAGCGCATACACAGGAGCAAAATCCCTAATATATCCGCTGATAGACGGTTCTGCTGATAGATGAGTGCTTTCAAACCCTCCTGTGTCTATCTGTGTAAGCGCTCGATGAAGAGCATCATTGATGTATATTTATAACATGTTTTTGAAGCGTTGATCATTGTAGCCAATCACAGACATATCTGTTGAGCTAGTGAACACAATGGCCAATCAGAGGTGTTTAAAGGATTAGTTCAATTTCAAATAAAATTTTCCTGATAATTTACTCACCCCCATGTCATCCAAGATGTCCATGTCTTTCTTTCTTCAGTCGAAAAGAAATGAATGTTTTTGATGAGAACATTCCAGGATTATTCTCCTTATAGTGGACTTCAGTGGCCTTCAAACGGTTGAAGGTCAAAATTACAGTTTCAGTGCAGTTTCAAAAGGCTTTAAACAATACCAGATGAGGAATAAGGGTCTTATCTAGTGAAACGATCGGTCTTTTTCGAAAAAAAAAAATGTAAATGTATATGCTTTATATAAACAAATGATTGCCTTCCAAGTGGTTCCGCCGAAACTGCACTTTCATATTCTTCAAAAAGGTTATGCTGTATGTCCTACGCCTTCCCTATTCTACTTACGGAACGAATGCAGCGCCAGTTCCATTTTTTCCGTAAGTAGAAGAGGGAAGGCGTAGGACATACAGCGTAAGCTTTTTGAAAAATACAAAAGTGCGGTTTTGGCGGAACCACTTGGAATGCGATCATTTGTTTTATATAAAGCATATACATTTACATTTTTTTCGAAAATGGCAGATCGTTTTACTAGATAAGACCCTTTTTCCTCGTCTGGTATGTTTTAAAGCCCTTTGAAGCTGCACTGAAATTGTAATTTTGACCTTCAACCTTTTGGATGCCATTGAAGTCCACTATAAGGAGAATAATCCTGGAATGTTTTCATCAAAAACCTTCATTTCTTTTCGACTAAAGAAAGAAGGACATGGACATCTTGGATGACATAGGGGTGAAAATTTTATTTGAAAGTGAACTAATATTTTAAGAATCCACTCAACAGCTCTCAAAATACTAGGGGGAAATGCTTTGTCACATTTTTTAAATTTCAGTACCGACGTAGTACCAAAGTTGATGCTTTTGACAAGCCTAAAGTGTACGTTGTTTGGTCTAAGGCTGGGTTCACACCAGCAAACGTCAGCGGCGCGTGAGCGTGAACTGTAGCTGCAGAGTCGTGCGAGTATTCACACTGGAAGCGTTTGTACAGCGTCACAGCAGCGGCTCCAAGCTACATATAAAGTGAGCGTTTCTTTACAAAGACAGCTATAAATTTGTTTTTATAAGTTGGTCATTTATAAACTTGATAGTCTTGAAAGTTTTTTAGCATGCAAGGTTTACAACACTCGCATATAAACGTAAAATAAATTTAAAAAAAGCCTCGTGTCATCCATTGCTGCACACAAATAAGGTAAGCTTTGTGTTTTACATCATCTGACGCATGAACATGTTTACAACACAGCAAACTCAGTGAAAAAAGCTAGCAAACTCAGGTTTGTTTTGGGTATGCAAGAGCCTATATAGCTGTCTGTGTAATAACTAAAATAATGTTTATATATCATATTTTCTGGCTAGTTTAGTTTAGTTTTTTTTATAATATACCATACTTTAACCCAAACTGAACAATTAAAAACAAGTTTAAATGAGTAAATCTTCTATAAATATTTTTTAATATTAATTTTCTTTCCTGACATACTTCAATTCTTGTTAAAACACACTAGATATGCTTATTCTGTGCATTTTGAGCACTTTTTGTGTGAATTCATATTTATTTTGTCCGTCAAAGGTGTACTTTCACTTTAATGGAAAACATGGAAAACAGCGATAGAGACACCAGTGTGCTCAGGCTCTGGCTTAGCTGTTCTCAGTGGCATCAAAAGAAAAGTCTGCAGCATCTCTTCAAAGTTCAAACAGGTGCGAATGCAACCAGGAAAATGGTCCTATGGGACCATTTAGTTCTCGGGAGACTGCCCTGGTGGCTAGTTCCTATAACTACCTGGTGCGAAACCCCTCAAATGGAGTTCTCTATGTAAGTAAGCACTGTTTCTGAATTCCCTGAAACGCCTCGATTGAATTCTTGAGTTGTCTTCTGGAAACATAAACATCACAATATTCCTCACTTAAATAATTCCCACCTAAGGTACACACACAAAAAAAAGGGGGGTGAGGGCTGGTTATAGGTTGTTGAAACTCTCTGTTATGGTAAAGGGTGTGACATTTCGGACACATGCTCGAAGCGGTTGACCAATCACAACTCACTGGTCCAGCCAACCAATCAGAGCACATTGTGCTTTTCAGAAGGAGGGGCTTCATAGAGACAGGAGCTAAACAGAGTGTTACTGACAGACTGGGAGGAGAGGTGCTTCAACAATGTAAAATATGTGAAAAATTGTTTTTTGAAAAATCTAACACCTGAAAACCCTGAAAGACCCTGAAAAAAAAAAAAAAAAAATCAAGACTTTGTAAAAGGGCATAATAGGTCCTCTTTAAGTGTCATTATAGCAGCATTAGTTATAAAGAGACACATTAATGCTTTAATGTATTGTCCTTTAACAACATATTGATTCAGAATAACAAATGTGTTTCAAGTGAACCCTGCAAATATATAAATATAAAGATTGGCGTAATGCTAATGGCAAACTATTTTATTTTTTTTTCTTCTTTTTGTAAAGCAAAATGTGTGGTTTTAATAAGACATTTGTACTGGAAGTCTGCACATTAAATATTGAAAGATGTAGCCATACGATATGTGTTGGCATTAGACAGGGTCAGTAAGCAGTCCTGTTTAAACTTAAACCGCAGGATAGGATGTCCCAAATTTGGTAACACGGTTCCAAGTAATGCAAATCACAAATGAAATAAATATGAAATGAATTTAAAATAACTCATATATTATTTAGTGATCTCCTGAGATTGGTGATTGAAGGACATTTCTTTCATTTTTAAAGTGTTTGGGGCCCTGTTTTGTATTCTATTTGTGGATAGTGCTAAAATGCTAAATCACAACCATTTTCTTAGTGCTTCATTGCAATGTCAACAGTTTGCAGCTTGTGTTCACTTTAATGTTTTTTTTTTTTGTAATTATGATACATATGGCAGTATCTTTTCATCATAGAGACTATTGAGAAATCGAGAATCTTGCTCAAAGGTATTGCTCACATCAAGGTCTATGTTTAAGCAGTCTACAGCTGAACAAGGTCACCTGGATCAGATCTGGAGTCGTGAAATACTCCAAACAGTTGTTCAGATAACCTTGGTGAGCACTCAAATCTTCACAGGCAGCACTTGAGACACAATTAACTGTGGTAAAGCAAGTCCCAGAAGTGAATGAAGCACTGGGTTGTAGCTTCTGAGACTTACTTATTCATCTCAGTGCATTTAAAGTTAATATTTGGTCTCCCATATTGAATTTCAATTTCTCCGTGCTACCTGGACTGAAAAATTCACGTTTATTTGTCAGCAAAAGTCTGTCAGATGACGCAAAATGCATACGACTTTTGACAGCTTCAGGGCTTTCGTGAAAATTACAGATTATACTTTCGCATTTTTGTATCCCCATCCACGGACTGTCGGATCGGAAGAGGGTTATTAACAGAACAGTTATTAAGTTAAGTTTATCACTGAAAATTGGATTTTATCTACTTTTTAAACAGCATTATGGTAAAAATGGAACACTATGGCAACAGCTTTCTTACCCGTATGCAATGCTACTTTGGGGGTTTGAACTGACAGAATGGCAGTTTCTTTCAGTTTAAAACAATGACCACAAATACACAGGTTTTTCAGATTTTCCCTTGCAGCTTTTTCTCAGTATGTAGTTTTTCCAAAAATATTTGTCCTCCCTGATTTTTGGAGTAAATGTGTTGAGTTCCAGTCAAAGATTTCTTGATTGAACAGCTTATTTGGATAATTTAGATGATGACAATATCTTAAGTTTTTGTTATCGTGATTAAACACCATTACATATTTGTTATATTGCATTATTGGGATTTGCATTTACCATGGGTGTTTTTTTTTTTTTTTTTTTTTTTTTTTTTTTTTAAGAACAGCCATGCAGCCTATTTTTAGGCCTCGATACTGGTTGAGAACCACTTTGTTAGAATGTCTTACACCCAACTTTAGTTGTTTCTGAACTTGTGAATCAGACGCACTGGCCTGAAATCTGCACTGAAGCCAAAGTTTGCACTTTTTTACAAACTTTATTTCTGTCCAGAAATGTGTCACCTGGCTTTGGTTGTACCTGGCTCATGACGCAATTCATATGAAAGAGAAAGGAAATTCATAATGCAATCAATGAAATACAACGGTGCAGTTATTCTAAGACCCCAGAGAAAGTATCTACTGTACGCTCTCCCCAGACACCTGAACTACATATCATCATCCTCAGCAGCCTGCGTTAATACAGTGAAGTATCACTTTACAAGAGCTGCATTACTTTATGGCTCTGCCACGTGCTGCAGTGTCCTTTATATGACTTACCGCTGCCATTCATGAATCTAGTACCAAACTAAACTTTTACAGCTCAGAATAAAGACCTTTCATGCTTACGAGCATACCATTCTCTCAGGACTATAGGTGATGTAGTATATATTGGAAATTGGGATCAACATAGGATCTCGGAGGCCACTACATTAGGATGTCATTACCTTGACAAAATGATTGCATTCCGACAAATTAAAGGGATAGTTGAAAAAATGAAAATTCTGCCATCATTTACTCACCAAACAGAACAAAGCAGAACAGCAGAACAAAGAAATTCATACAGGTTTGGAACTACTTGAGGGTGAGTAAATTATGACAGAATGTTCTTTTTTTGGGTGAACTATCCCTTTAATGTCGTGGCTATGACATAACAGTGAACCGAATATGCCCACTCCTGGTCACCATAATGAATAATTTGAATGCGATGTAAGTTGCTTTGGGTAAAAGTATCTGTCAAATGAATAAATGAGAATGACACTATTAAAATATCTCTTGATTAGTGCTCTTGTATGCTTGAATTTTGACATGGAGCTGCTTCTACTGCCACTGTCTTGAGAAAACCTAATAGCCAAATATGAATACTGGGTTTACACCTGGTATTAAGATGCGTTTTTGTCGATTAGATCAAGTAGACGAGAGAGACATGTTACTATTTTAAACCTGGTGTTTTTGTTCACTTTCAACCACTTCTGTCCTGATTTCTTTGAGGGGAAGGCCTATGAGCAGGTAAATGTATGTTTTTTTTTTTTTCTTTTTTTTTTTTTCCAAATCTTTCTCGAAATAAGATGAAATAAGCTCACACAATGTACATAAGAACACACAAGGAAAAACATAAAGAGAGCAGCAGATTTTGTTTCTGCACTGAAAGCTGCACAAAACCACGGCGAACATGGTGTTTGAAATCAGGAATGGTGAGAGAACATTGTGCTTGGTACATTTTTCGCCTTCAAACCAAACTTGGGTCTTCGGCCAGGAAAGTTTAAAAAAACACTCCACTTTTTTTGAAAATAGGCTCCCCTAGAGTTAAACAGTTGAGTTTTACCATTTTCCAATCCATTCAGCCGATCTCCGGGTCTGGCGGTACCACTTTTAGCACAGCTTAGCATAGTTCATTGAATCTGATTAGACTGTTAGCGTTTCGCTCCAAAAAAATGACCAAAGAGTTTCTAAATTTTTCCTATTTAAAACTTGACTCTTTTGTATTTACATTGTGTACTAAGACCGACGGAAACTGAAAAGTTGCGATTTTTCTAGGCCGATATGGCTAGGAACTATACTCTCATTCCGGCGTAATAATCATTTAAAAAATAATAATTTTCCGTTGGTCTTAGTACACGATGTAACTACAGAAGTGTCAAGTTTTAAATAGGAAAAATATTGAAACTCTTTGGTAATTTTTGAGCTAACGGTCTAATCAGATTCAATGAATTATGCTAAGCTATAGTAAAAGTGGTACTGCCAGACCCGGAGATCGGCTAAATGGATTCGAAAACGGTAAAACTCAACTGTTTAACTGTAGGGCAGTTGGAAAATGAGCCTATTTTCAAAAAAAGTGGAGTGTTCCTTTAAATCCTGTCTGGCTAGCGCACTTCTCATATTGTTTACACATTAGGTTGGTAGGCGGAGAGTTGACGCTCTTTTGTGGCTGTTCGAACAAATTCGACCACATGAGCGTTTACACTACGAAAGCAATTACCTCTGGAAGTGGTCGAAAGTGGACAAGATCAAAATGTTTTAGATCCCGTTCACACCTGTATTTAGTGTCATTCACTTGTGATCCGATCAACCATAACGCATCTTAGTACCAGGTGTAAACAGGGCCTCTCTCTGTCTGTCTCTCTTGCCATTTTCTTTGCTGTCTCTTAAATAAACTCTTAGATGAACCTTTGAAGTCCTGTTTGAAGTGGCATTGTATGTTTTCTTTATAGTAGCTGTAGTGGTTCTTTGAGGGATTATAGCGCTCATACTGCTTGTGTAAGTCTATTCAGAGTTCCTGTGTTTAATTCAGTCTGTGGCAGTGTTTGAAGCACACAATAGACCACTAGATGACTGTTGCGCAGGGCCAACACAAAGATGTACAGGCTTGGGAAGGCATTATAATCTATAGGGTATTCTGGAGACTTGATTTTCTTTATAAAGAACACACAATGGGCTGTGGTAGTGTAATATTCATTCACTCGTACCGGGGAACTGCAGTACGAACATTTTAAAGGAATTATTCATACACATTCTGTCATCATTTTATTCACAGTCATGTTGCTCTAAACCTGTGAGACTTATTTTTTTCTTCCGTGGAATGTCAAAGGAAATACTTATAATGGAGTCTACTTTTATGAAACTTTCATGGTGCATTAACTTTCATTGTATGAACAAGAGCAGCTTGAATATTTTGCACAGCTCCTTTTGGGTTTCAATCCATATATTTATTTAGGCATTTATTTTACTTATTTATTTATATTTTTTTGTTAGGGTTGTTTGTGGAGTGATTGCCAACCGTGGGTTAAAAAGATAATAGATCTGTGGAAATGGCATGTATTCTTGGAAATGAGATGCGGCACTCTATTGAAATGCTCAGTGTAATTTACTGTTGTTTTTTGTGATATGTTTATTTGTTCTCACCCACCTCATTTTCAGTATGAATATGTCACTGTGTATGAGACGGAGGGGTTTAATACTGGTGTAAAGGCTCATTGATGTCGAATATGATTACAATATGAACTTAGGGTGTTGTGTTAGCAACACTTAAAACTGCAATAATAAGAAGAAACTCATCTGTCAGGAAATCTGAATGACTCAAAATAATCATTTATTGTTTTGAGAATGTATCTCTATTGCTTTTTTTTTTTTTTTTGTAGAGCTAACAAAGAAAGATGGTTGTGGAAATGGTATTGGCACAGAAATAAACAGTCCTCACACAAATTAGATAAAGAAAATGAAACGACTGCCTTAGAGTGGTTTGACATGAATAGTACAGTCCACAAATACACACACACCTGTGTACAAAATGGGGTTACATACAGTTCTCATGGAAACATGTCAGGGTAATATTTCACCCCAAAATAATTGTATTTATTTATTTTTTAATATATTGAGATTCATTCTATTTAGACATTAACAACAATAATATTCATAATAATTAACAACAACAACAACAAAAACAATAGTACTAATAATATTAAATTATTATTATTATTATTATTATTATTTTTTTTTTTTTAGGTATCAACACAAATACCATGACATAGATACATTGTATATTATATTATATTATATTATATTATATTATATTATATTATATTATATTATATTATATTATATTATATTATATTATATTATATTATATTTATTATATTATATTATATTATATTATTAATTTTTTAATCCATTTGGAAATCAATGAATTTGGGAGAAAATGTGCTTAAAGGGTTCGTTCACCCAAAAATGAAAATTCTGTCATTTATTACTCACCCTCATGCCATTCCACACCCGTAAGACCTTCGTTAATCTTCGGAATGCAAATTGCGATTTTTGTTGAAATCCGATAGCTCTGTGAGGCCTGCATAGGGAGCAATGACATTTCCTCTCTCAAGATCCATAAAGGTACTAAAAACATATTTAAATCAGTTCATGTGAGTACAGTGGTTCAATATTAATATTATAAAGTGACAAGAATATTTTTGGTTCGCCAAAAAAATAAAAAAAATAATGACTTATAGTGATGGCCGATTTCAAAACACTGCTTCAGGAAGCTTCAGAGCATAATGAATCAGCGTGTCGAATCAGCGGTTCGGAGTGCCAAAGTCATGTGATTTCAGCAGTTTTGCGGTTTGAGACGCAATCCGAATCATGATTCGATACGCTGATTCATTATGCTCCGAAGCTTCCTGTCATGAGGGATGAGGGTGAGTAATAAATGACATTATTTTCATTTTTGGGTGAACTAACCCTTTAAGTGTCTAATGCAAATGATCTTAATTTTTATTTAAGCTATAGATTTGATCATGCTCTTTTTTCCCCCTTTTGATTATGAGGTTAAATATGGCCCTGGCATGGTTAATACGGGTTTCGTGAGACTCATTTAGCTGGCAGCCATAGACGCCTTTCAGGAGCAACTGTCCGGACGATCACAACCTCGTTTGAGGTCACCGTCTCCAGAGGAACAACGACAGCAACAATGAGCTGATGAAATAGTGAATGTCTAATTCCTCTCTCTTCCTCTCCCCCCGTTGTGAGATTAATGCCACGTGGAGGAAATATAACAGATAGTTTAATTAAGTGCCAGGGCACAAGATTCATCGACTAATTTCTGCGGCTGACAGCGCAAATGAGGGTTCAAAGGTGCGAGCCGAGGAGACACCCTTGAGTGGCTCTGTGTTTAATGAATTGAGCGCTTTCCCTATAAAGTTCCTGCGTAAAGCAGCACACACATTAAAGCTAGCCTTCAATGTGTCAGGACAACCTACCGTCCTCATATACTACACCAGCATACCTGCCTGGAGAGAACACAAACTCATGCCCTCTGTCCTTACACTTTAGCCACATAGGTATTGCACAAAGCACCATGAAGATAGGCAGAAATGCATTCATTAGACTGGAAATGGTGTCTTTTATAATGATCTATAGCTTAATGAAGACTTTGGAATTACCTGGATTACTGCATGACTGACCCCTAAAATGAGTTTCAGGGATAATTCACCCAAAAGCCATCATTTGCTCACCTTCATGTTTTTCCAAGCCCGTAAGGCTTGTTTTCCTCCGTGAAACAAAAAAAGAGAGGTTTTGAAGAATGTTCAGGCTACTCTTTTTCCCTGCATTGCAAAAGTGAAAACATCCATCCATCCATCCATCCATCCATCCATCCATCCATCCATCCATCCATCCATCCATCCATCCATCCATCCATCCATCCATCCATCCATCCATCGCCAACGCTTTCCCCTTAGTGTCTGAAACTTATTGCACACTTTGTGGTCAACTTCCTGACAAGTATCTTGAATCATATAGGCATTTCAGATTACAAGTAAACTATATTTTCACAAACGGACACATGGACACATTGCAAAAAAGTAAAGCTGTATGATTCTGGATAAATTGAGAATCACAATTTTTTTTGTTCAAATAGAGATTACGATTCTCCCACGATTCTGAACATGTAATTTACTAGAGGTTCTGACAAAGTGTTAATAGCTGAAGTTTATTTAAAATGTTTTATTAAAATTAATCTGAATTAATTATTTAAAAGAAATGTTTGAATGAATGATTTAATGACTCACTCATAAGTACTTTTTGTTTCATTACTGGATGAACAAATCTCTTGAATGAACGATTCAATGACAAATACACTTTTTAATGTCACTTGTCGGCACCTACTGATGTAACAATGTAATTGATACAATCTTTATTTGAAGCGTAAAGCTTTCAAAAGTTGATTTGCTCTATTTTGATCGCTACTGTAGATGTCAGTGTTTATATCCAAACTATACATTTTTATCTCAGTATTTCTGTGATAATTTGCATTATTGTAACAGAAATAATGATACTGTGTGGTTAAAAAGACTTTGTGAAGCTGTTTCATACCTATAACATCTGCTCTCTCTGGCTCAGCGGTGGTGCAAACACATTTATGTATAATGATTTTGTCATTGATTTTGATTTTGTATGGTTTTGTCAAAGGTTTAATAGACACATGCGAATTGTCATTTAGGAATGAGATTGCGTGGGTGTTTTGAATCAAGATCGCGATCTTTTAACAATTAATCGTGCAGCTTGACAATTAAGTGTTACTAAATAAATACATTTATAGAGACTGTTGTACAATTAATAATATTAATATACTTTACACCTCAGGTCAAGTAAAGTATATTAATATTATGCCATAATTTGTTAATGTTATTTTGACCACCCAGATTTACATTGTGATTTCTATTAATCATGATTTCTATTCATCTGGAGATCAGATTTAAAAAAAAGTCTGGGTGTTCCTGCTAATGTAATGCAAAGAATAATTTGGGCCAACATTTCATTTAAGAACTGACTGGAAATACAATTAATAACATAAACCTTTGAGGCATCTCTGCAAAAGTGTTAACATCAATAATAATGAATGATGTGTGAATAAGTAGACCATGTTTGTTTTTACAGTCACTCGTATTTGCATGGCAGTCATAACAACACCATTCATTATTTATACGCTTCAGTCTTTATTTTTCCCTGACAAAGAAACTGCACAAGAAACATCCAGCTCTGATATCAGAAAGGATATTTTTTTTTTTTTTTTTTTAGAAAAATAAAAACGCTTTCCCCAGAAGGCTCTTGTTGTATTCATGGCACATTTCGTCTATTGTATGAATTTTTAAACCAACCTCTGATTTAAAATTTAGATTTATCTTTGATGTCAAATAAAATGTATGCACATTACACTGCAGCCTGTTGTCAAGGATCTGAGAAATGACTAATCCACATTCAACACATTATGATCGCTGCCATCAACCCTTGAAATATGCAATACAGATATGAAATGAGAAATATTTGGTATTAAAGTTCTTTTTCGCACTTTAAAGGCTCTGCAGGGACTCTTTGTCCATTTTAAAAGTCCAATTTGCCTCACTGAGATTTATTCACATTAGCACTCTTGGGTTCACCAATGCATACTTTTGCAGTGCTTATTGAAAGCATGATGTGCCCATAGAATTCAAATGTTATAGGCTGAATCCTATATTAAATATGCCAGATTAGTGCATCTTAAATCATTATATGTTGAAAACAGTATATCAGAGATGACTTGATGACACTCTATTTACTATTTAGAACATATCAACAGATGTTTGAATTAAATGCTACCATGTTATTATACTTTTTATAGTATGTATAGAGTATGTAGTATGTACATTTATTTATGATGCCAAATCAGCCATTATTTTTAACATCTTTGTTAATTTGATTTGATCGGCAAAGGAATTTTTGTACAAAATTGAATTTAATGCAAAATACATGTTTATTTCCAGGATAACTGGATGTCACTCGCTGAATTAAGCATGTGCACAGCTGGGCCTCACTTATTCAATAAAAACTTTCAGCCAAAGTAATTTTATAAAAGTTTTATTGCATACATTTCCAGTTCCGTGTGGCAATTTATGTACGAATAGTTTTACAAATGATTTACAGAGCAATTTTCCTTTTGTTTCATGAATGAGGCCCTGAGATGTCCGATTTGACAGTGTACTAGTATTTAAAAAGTTTTATTGTTGCATCATTAAAATCAAACCGCTGAGTCAGAGAAAATAGGTATGAAACCGCTTCACAAACAGTCTTTTGAACATCACAGTATGGTTGTGTCACAGAAGTACTGGGATAAAAGTTTATAATTCAGATATAAACACTGATGTCTAGGTAGCGATCAAAATAGATCAAATCACGTTTTGAAAACTTGACACTTCAAATAAAGATTGTATCAATTACATTGTTACACCAGTTGGTGGCGACAATGTAATTGTAATTGATAAGACAAGCGACTGTTAAAAATGTATTGGTCATTGAATTGTTTTAGACTGCAGCATTTAACATTTTGTCAGAACCTTTAGTACATTTTTTTTTTTTTTTGTTTTGTTTTTGTTTAGTTGCCTGTTCCAAATCGTGGGAGAATCGTGATCTCTTTTTGAAACACAAAAATTGTGATTCTCAATTTATCTACAATCTAATATAGTGTGCTGTTTATTTTTGAAGTATACCATAAGTGGTATTACTTTCTGAACAATAGCACGTGCTGTCTTTTTTGTCAAATACTATGGTTCTCTGTGTGAATGCTGGCAATGTACTGGTGTTATCAAAATCTGTTTGCTTTTTATAGTCAACATGAAATTAAAATTGACTCTATTTTTCAGGTTGTTATTGTGCACAATTCATGATTCACATTATATTATTATTATATTATGCTCAATAAATCCTGTCAATAATACTGTCACTAATAGTAGGGTTTTTGCTGCAAAACAACACAAAAAGGCCACAGATATCACTGCAATTATTTGAGGAAACCTGCTTCATTCTGGAATGTAAAAATCAAGTCCCGCAAAATCTTGATAGGACTGCTTAATAAACTTGTGCCACTATTTTGAGTTGTGACTTTCTGACTTTCTTTCTAATAAAAGTCTTTTCTTTCCACAGAGGAGCTTCGGAAGTTGAGCTGGTCTGGAATTCCAAGGCAGGTGCGCCCAATCACATGGAAGCTGCTCTCAGTAAGTAGAACAATCTCAGCGCACAGTGAAGTCCTGCTTCAAATGGTCAAGCTCATTAGAGAACTACAGCGCACATCCATTACAAGATGAATCAAAGAATACATAATGCATTCTACATAAATACACATTTATAAGTAATTAGGCTTCCTACTAATGACTTCTAGGATGACTTCTGCCTGGAAGCTCAGAGGTCCAGTCGACTGAAAACTAATGGTGCATTAAACTGTTTCAGTGGTCGAGCAAAACCTGAATCTGTGAATGAGCAAACCCTATTTCTGTTAGGTGGACTCTTGGACCACCTCAACTGAATTCTATACATGTGCACCTGCATTTTTTGAATCACACAAAAAGCTCTCAAATCATGCTGGGATAACATGAATCATGCATGCACGACAGCTTTAGTGTCTGCTGTCATTAAAGCTCATTCTTTCCTAACTTTAACTTTGCACTCCATAAACAGACGTTTTTACAGATTAAAAAAATAAAAATAAAAAGATGGTAAATTTAAACAGTAAATGCAATTAAAACACAAAGTAGAAACATATGTTTCTGCACCTAACCTTGACTGCCCATGGCAGATGTACTCATGTTTTTGTCTTGGTTACTGAAAATGTTCCTACTAATGATATACTTAATGGGAAATTTAATAATAACACCACAGGGGGAAAAAAAAAATAATGATAATAAAATAAATAAACAAGTATTGTGTTTTTTTTTTTTTTTTTTAATAGGGATTTGAGTTCTACAGCCAGAAACATTCTTAATGGAAATAGGCAAATGAAATATGAAATATAATAATAATAATAATAATAATAATAATAATAACTGTGTGTTCACACCGCCGGTGGCGAGAGCGTCAAAGTGACAGGAAGTCATTCATTTTCAATGAGAGCCCGGCGGCGAGCTCTGGCGAGAGCGGCGCGGCGCGGCGCATCTTGGACGGTGAGAGCGGCGAGGAGAGTTGAAATCAGGTTAACTTTATGGTAATGAGCTATGACGTGGTTCGGCGGCAACCAATGGGAATTTAGATGTCCTTGCTTAAGAGGCTTCCGATTGGTTAACGCAACTTGTCATTTACTTTGACCCTCCTGTCGCGGCGGTTTGAACGAACAGCGTTGTTGGCAGGGCGGCCAAGGCGAATGTTGACGCTCTCGCCGGCGGCGGTGTGAACGCACAGTAATAATAATAATAATAATAATAATAATAATAATAATAATAATAATAATAATAATAATAATAATAATAATAATAATAGGAACTATGCAAGTGAATGGTTGGTGCTTGTTGAACATACTTAACATGCATTCCTGCATTACAGTGGCGGGAGAAAACCACATGACTCAAGGTGGTGATAATGTGGTTCAAATGTGTGTGCCATTTAAACTGGATGTGGTGTTATACAGTTAGTTATGAACATGTTGAGTTTGACTGACTTGCTCAGCAATATTCCTTTCAAAATGTTGCTTCATCAAGACAATAGCTGACCTGAAAGAGATACAGTCGTAGAAGGATGCATTGCAATTGCATTCTGACACGTCTCGGAATCCAGTGAAACTTGAAATGGTGCTTGAGTATCGAAAAACAGTTCCATTCGCATACTTGCGTAGGATGTTTTGAGACTAAAATGGTAGTAAAGTTTTCAGGACTATTTAATTTTTTAACTCTGCTTATTTAAACACAACCTTTTACTAGAGAACTAAAATAGCACATACTTACGAAACCACTGAAGTAATGTGCCGTTTTCCACTTTGCATGGGTACAATTGGATCTGTCTTGTACACCACACTAAAGATATTTTTGAATGCAGTCCAAATGGAGAAACTCCAGACGCAATGAAGATACGAAAAACATGTTATTGCGAGCTATAAAATTCACTGTATTTAAAGGGATTCAACCTTCAAATGGTTTACTACAAATGGGCAGCTAGGAAGAGCTGTGTAGATAAACGTCAATCCCACTCTCTTGCCTCTTATGCTGGTTGATACTGGTTCAAATTTCTCGGAGCGGTGTGAATAGGGCCAGTTAAATTGGTGCCGTGACCCGGATGGGAATGAGGTTTTTATGGGGGTGAGCGTCCTAACTTCTTAAACGCCAGCTGGTAAGAACTGTGCAGGTAAATCTCCACTCAATCCCCCCGGTCCAACCAGTCAACCAGCATTGAAGGGGGGTGCACACTTGCTAGTACACCCACCTCCCATGCCGATTGACATTGGTTCAAATCCCACTCTGAGCAGTGCGAATAGGACCATGCATTTTAAGAAAGGAGAAAATGTTTTAAGAAAAAACAGGCGGAAAAAAACACACTTTTCACCTTTTATAATTGATGAAAGATATCAAGTATAACTGGTGTAAAGTTTCCCCCAGGACAGGACTGACGTGATCAGGGGGTTATGTGTGGTCGTACCCTTTGACTCACAGACAGGCGGCTGTGTGCCCTTCTGCCACACTGATATATGATGTGACAGTCTGAAACAGGATGGAATGGAAGGGGATATTTGATATTCTGACCCCCTTCTAGGCTAGTGTGTGGTCACACACACACAGAAACATCCAATTCACCCGTGTGACCTTCATTTGCCTACGGCTACCTCATCTGTCATCTTGACTCGAACCCTGGACTGCAGCCCCACTCAATCAAACCTCATCGATCCACGCTATTGAGCTCCTGCACAGGTGTGCACATTGTGAGTTCATCAGTGTGTGTGTATTTGTGTTTGAGTGAGTGGAGAGCGAGCGTGAACAGCTGGAATGCATCCTTTAACAAGAGTAATGACCGGCGGAGGGCGGCATCACTGTTTGAATGGGCGCTTTAACGCGTGATCAATTCAGTGCATCCTGCTGACGCCTCACAAACTGCCACCGAACTCCGCTCAACGCTTTCCTAAGAAGAAATCATTTCTCTTTTGTCAGGTAGCCCCTAGACAATAAAGATTTCATTAGTAGTGTTTGCTACGGCAAGAATCATTATTGCTTGTACACAGGATTAAATTTTGTACTACATTAAGTATTACATTTTGCAGAACAACACATCCAGTACTCTTTCTGTTTGTCACCTCACATGTTCAAACAGACTAAAAATGTAGATAGGGACCAAAGCCATATATTTAGAGTCCAGAATGTCATGGAGACTTTTGGGTTCTTTTGTCTTTGGACAGTAAGCAGCAACCTAGCAACCACCTTGGAAGGCCGTAGCAGCCACCTAGAAACCATCTAGAACACCCCAACAGTCACCTGTCAATCACATCAAGCAATAACCTAGCAACCATCTTACATCACACTAGCAACCGCTTAGAACATTCTATCAATTGCTTAGCAACCTTCCAGCCATTGTCTAGCAACCACTTAAAAAAAAACCCTTACAGCCACCTAGAATTGCTTGGCAACTACCTACAATGCTCTAGAAACCACCTAAAACACCTTACCAATCACCCATCAACCAACTAACAATACCCTAGACCCTACCCTAGGCCCACCTCTAGCAACCACCTAGAATTCTCTTGAAACCATCCTAGCAATCACCTGGAACACCCTAGCAATCAACTCGACAACTTAATAGCAATCACCTAGAAACCATTTAACATCACTGTAGCAACCACCTAGAATTCTCTAGAAATCACTCAGAACACCATGTCAATCTCTTGGCTATCACCTAACAAAAACACCTAACGGCATCCTAGAAACCACCCAGAACACCTTGACAATTGCCTGGCAAGCAAGCGTCTAACACTCTAACAACTCCCAAGAAACCACCCAGAACACCATAGAAATCACATAGCAACAACCTAACAACCACTTAACATCACCCTAGCAACCACCTCTAGCAACCACCTGGTATTCACTAGAAACCACACAGACCACCTTAGCTATCGGCTAGCAAACAACTAACAACACCCTAGCAACCATCTAGGGATCACCTAGAACACCCTAGTGATCACTTAGCAACCACCTAACAATTGCCTTGCAAACATGAAACCACACAGAACACCCTAGCGGCCACTTAGAAGTCACACAGAACTCCTTAGCAGTTGCCCATCAACCACCTAGAAACCATCCAGAACCCCTTAGCAGTTGCCTAGCAACAAGCTACAAAACACCTTTTATCAATTGGCAAGCCAACCCCAAGAACACATCAGTAATCACCTAGCAATGTGCCAGCAATCACCCAGGATATCCTAGCGATACGCTATAAACCACCTACAACATACTTGCAACTACCTAGAACACACTAGCCATCATCTAGCAACCCTAGTTATTGCTTTTATTACTATTACTAATATTCAAATTATATTCAAATTTAAAAGGCATAACTTGTAAAAAATGTAAATGGCTTGGTTACTGTTTTGATGTAACCAAGATCTTCTCCACACTGAGCTTCTCTTCTTCTGCAATGGTTTGAATGAACAAAACAGCAGCACCACATATCGTGGGTTCAAATATGCAACAAAAACATTTAAAACACAAGGACCCTTACATGATCTCATACACCTTTTTTCGGATATTTGAAATTCAGATTTTAAAGGTGCCATAGAATTGAAACTGGTTCAAATTTAATTTACCTTGGCATAGTTGAATAACAAGAGTTCAGTACATGGAAATGACATACAGTGTGTCTCAAACACCATTGTTTCCTCCTTCTTATATAAATCTAATTTGTTTAAAAGACCTCAGAAGAACAGGCGAATCTCAACATAACACCGACTGTTACATAACAGTCGGGATCATTAATATGTACCGCCCCTATATGTGCATATGCCAGCTCATGTTCAAGGCATTACACAAGGGCAGGATGTCTGGATGTGCACAGCTGAATCATCAGACTAGGTAAGCAAGCAAGAACAATAGCAAAAAATGGCAGATGGAGCAATAATAACTGACATGATCCATGATATTTCTAGTGATATTTGTAAATTGTCTTTCTAAATGTTTCGTTAGCATGTTGCTAATGTACTGTTAAATGTGGTTAAAGTTACCATTGTTTCTTACTGTATTCACGGAGACAAGACTGTCATTATTTTCATTTTTTTAAACACTTGCAGTTTGTATAATTCATGAACACAACTTCATCCTTTATAAATCTCTCCAACAGTGTGTAATGTTAGCTTTAGCCACGGAGCATGTTATGTTGAGATTCGCCTGTTTTTCGGAGGTCTTTTAAACAAATGAGATTTACACAAGGAGGAGGAAACAATGGTGTTTGAGACTCACTGTATGTCATTTCCATGTACTGAACTCTTGTTATTCAGCTATGCCAAGGTAAATTCAATTTATGATTCTAGGGCACCTTTAAAAAAAAAATGAATTAAAAAAAAAATCTATGAGGTATTTTGAGCTGAAACTTCAGACACATTCAGGGGACACCTTAGACTTATATTACATCTTTTGAAAACGCGTCCTACGGCACCTTTAATTTGACAGCCCTTATTGGGAGCCAGCAAAACCTATTGAAGAGAATGTCACATCCTGAACAAGTCCTGAAAAGTGAAGCCAAAGCATCAATCGCCCCCTGGAGGCTGGCTGCAATATAGATCATAAGCCCCACCCTCTCCATGTAATCGAATGGGATGCGACACCAACTAAAAAAATCCAATTAGACTTAAATTTTTTTTTTCCAAAGATCATTTCTGTCATTTTAGGTAGTTCTTATCACTCAGACGTTAATTTTTCAAAAAAAAAAAATTGATGCTATAAAATCGGGTGTAACTTCAATGATTGACAGCTTGCTATTGAGTCTGCGGAATGTGTGGATGGGACCTTGATTCCGTGGCTTCACTACTGCGCAGACTTGGACACCCAAGGGCGTAATCTGCAGCGACCGTTACTGGGATATTTTGCCTTCGGTTTTCTACAGTGGAAGAAAGCGGGGATGTGCTGTCCATCCTAGTGTTTTCTCTTGTGTCTGTTTCTGCACAAACGCCCAGATGAGTTAAAATTATACCCACAATCCCCTGCCGCCTTGTTTATTTGTGGGCCTGACAACAATAACTGCTGAAAAAATTGGCTTGTACTAGTTAAAGTGCAGTTATGAGTGTTCCAAAATTACATTTCATAGGTATACGATTAAAAAAAAGACTTACCTCAGTCTCTCATATTCTCTGTGGTAACTTTTTGGGTGGAGAAAGACCCATCTCTTTCTCACCCACCCACACTCAGTGAAATAGCACACGGTGGGCTTTAATAAATAAAAGGATAAAGCTGTGCAGATGATTAAATGGTGGTTTCAGTCGCACTAATACGAGGTGTTTGAGTAATGGCGTCCCGTCGTGAGCAGGTGGGAGTGGGTTGATGCAGAGCCAGCGCCTGGACACAGACCTTACGCATGTGTTCATCCAAACCCAGCTGCTGGGAAACATTTATTACCGGCCTGTTGTTCCTGGACCTCTGCACCTGCTGTGAACAATGCCATGTTCTCTCTCTCTCGCTTTCTCTTTCTCTGGCGACAAAATGAGAACAACAACTTCATTTCATGTTTATTTCACCTCATGCAGTGTTAATACACAAGTGCTAGATCAGTGTTGTCGCCTTTTGTGGATGTTATTAATAACAACGGTTTCTTTTTGTGGATGAAAATGCATCTCTATTATGCATTTTTTTTTTTTTTTGAATAGTACCTTTAATGTAGTGTGTAATATAGCTGTTTGTTAATGTAAAAAGTCAAAGTGTACGACAAATAAAGTTAAAGGTGCCCTTGATTCAAAAACTGAATTTACCTCGGCATAGTTAAATAACAAGAGTTCAGTACATGGAAAAGACATACAGTGAGTCTCAAACTCCATTGTTTCCTCCTTCTTTTATAAATCTCATTTGTTTAAAAGACTTCCGGAAAACACTCGAATTTCAACATAACACCGACTGTTACGTAACAGTCGGGGGCTCCACCCCAATATTTGCATAATGTCAGTGTTCAAATGCATTACACAAGGACAGCCAGTAACGTCTGGATGTGCACAGATGAATCATCAGACTAGGTAAGCAAGAACAACAGCGAAAAATGACAGATGGAGCAATAATAACTGACATGATCCATGATATCATGATATTTTTAGTTATATTTGTAAATTGACTTTCTAAATGTTTCGTTAGCATGTTGCTAATGTAGGCTACTGTTGGTTAAAGTTACACCGTTTATTACTGTATTCACGGAGACAAGAGCCGTCGCTATTTTCATTTTTAAACACTTGCAGTCTGTATAATTCATAAACACAACTTCATTCTTTATAAATCTCTCCAACAGTGTAGCATTAGCCGTTAGCCACGGAACACAGCCTCAAACTCACTCAAAATAAAACGTTGACATCCAAATATATACTTTACTCACATAATTCGAAGCATGCATGCAGCATGCATGACGAACATCTTGTAAAGATCCATTTGAGGGTTATATTAGTTGTGTGAACTTTGTAAATGCGCTGTAATATAGTCAACAACTCATGTGGCAGGGAACACGCTCGCTCTTAAAGGGGCGGCGTCAGTGAAAATCAGTGCATTGTTAATGATGCCCCAAAATAGGCAGTTAAAAAAATTAATAAAAAAAAAAAACTATGGGGTATTTTGAGCTGAAACTTCACAGACACATTCAGGAGACACCTTAGACTTATATTACATCTTTTAAAAACATGTTCAAGGGGACCTTTAAAGGGTTAGTTCACCCCAAAATGAAAATTCTGTCATTAATTATTCACCCTCATGCCGTTTCACACCCGTAAGACTTTCGTTCTTCGGAAGACGAACATAAGCAGAAGCTCGACAACCAAACCTGCTATACGCGAGGTTCGTTCTCGTGTGTTACGCAGCATGTTTGAGCTTCTTTTGTTCTTGCGTGTGTAGCAGGTTTGGTTGAGCTTCTGCTTATGTTCATTGATCAATGTTTACATGCGAGTAAAAGCCTAAATTAAATCTGTTTATCATAACAAGCGATCAGTTCTCTTCAGCAAATTTGGACTAAACCACTCAATTCATATTGATTCGTTTTCCGATCTCTTTATGAAGTTTTTGAAGCGTCAAAGTGCTAGATGCAAAGGCAGTCAATGGAACGAAATCCGCATGCTGTCATCAAAAAATTTGTCTTCCGAAGAAGAACGAAAGTCGTATGGGTGTGGAACGACATGAGGGTGAGTAATTAATGACAGAAATTTCATTTTGGGGATGAACTAACCCGTTCTAAAAGAATAAAAAAACAAAACAAAAACAAACAAACAAACAAACAAACAAAAAAACGATTCTGAACTGCCGAAACGAGTTGTCAGCAATTCCAGTCTCACTTATTGTTACATATGTAACAAATTTGGATAATGCCAATGTCAACTTTGTCCCGCCCTCAAACACTTTAGTTTGGTTGGTGTTGTCAACATGTCGAGAAGACGCTGTTTTCTGTGCTGCGAATCCACTTTGTATGCATTTCAAAAGGATGGGGACTCGCACTGGAATTGATATCGAAAAATCGACGGCATCATTACCGTTCATGTCATTGTGTATGAAGTACTAAGGAACAGCTGAATTTCAGATATGGTAATGGGCGTTTTGTTTCCGACACCTGCTGTAAGCGGTTCTGGAAGTTAGCACTTTTGTAAAGGTCTGAAGTAGGGCTGGACAACTAATCGAAAAGTAATCGAAACCAGAATTCAGAATCTCTAACCGACATAATTTTCCCTTGTCGGTTATTTTGGTTTTTTAATCCTGTTAATACTTCCCCCTTAAAAAACATACTACCGCATGTGTAGCCACATGACTCTGCCCCGTCCAGTCACTGGCATAAAAACAACACGGAGGTGAACGCCGGTTCAACAAATGGCTTTGCGTCTTCACTAAACTTTGTCAGTTGTATTTGTTTTAAGGTTTACCAGTTTGGACATTCAAGCGATTTTAGACGATTGGATGTATATTATATCGAGCTACCGTGCATTGTGGCACGAACACTCATACAAACAGTAGCTGCGCAAAACGTGAAGATCGCGCGCACAGAGAGGAACGCAGAAACTAGTCGTCAGCGCTGTCCAGTGATTTATCACTAAAGTAGCTTAGAAACTCAAAACTTATTATAGCATATATTTTTCTACTTTTGAAGAAACTATTTACAACCCACAGCTTCACAATTAATAGAGAGACGGTATGACTGATTCATACACACAATCGCTCTCATTACATACTGGTACTGTGCTAATTTATCTTTATCTGATTTACAACGAGCAGAAATCTGTAAGAAATGTTACGAACCATAGATAAAATAACTGCTGATAGTGAGATAGTGTCAGATCACTCTTTCAAAAGAAAAAATATCCCACCTTTAATAGTCAATCATATTTACAGTATAAACCTTTTCAGTGAACTGAGGGCAAAAAAAAAAAAAAAAAAGAGACAAAATAATCGTTCATTAATCGTAATCGAGGTAAAATGTTCAGTTAATCAAGGTTTTTAGGCCATATTCGTCCAGCCCTAGTCTAAGGATGCATTACACTGATGCCGAAACCCAGACAGTATAAATAAGACCTTGTGACCCAACCTGACCCAGTACTGTCAAATTTTAAGACTAAACACATTGTTCAACGTAGTTGGTCAGTATTTGTATTCATTTTCAGTGTGCAAAATGAGATGCACAGATTCTCATGACCTCTGGAAATAGGTGTGTGAACACATATTTATTGTTAGTTTGGAAAAAAGACAGATGGACAAACATAAAATATGGGTAAATATGGAGAAAAAAAAATAGTACGGTCATTTTACATTATCATGTGCCCATTATTATTAGACAGTAAGGGAACATCATTAGTTTTTTTTATAGCTATTTTCATCTCATGCCTAGTGACCTCTCAAGATTGTTGTTACATTATCGACACCCTTTTGAGTTCCTGTGTGGCATTTTTCAGAAAATTAATAAAACTTTCAATAAAAAGCTGAATTAAGATATCCCTAGAATTTGTGAATTCAGTCTCTGGGCCCTATTTTAACGATCTAAACGCAAAGTGTAAAGCGCACGGCGCAGGTGCACTCAGGGCGTGTCCAAATCCACTTTTGCTATTTTAACGACGGAAAAACGGTCCGTGCGCCGGGGCGCATTTTTGAAATGGGTTGTCCCTATTCTCTTAATGAGTAATGGGCGTAACGTTCAATAAACCAATCAGAGTGTCATCTCCCATTCCCTTTAAGAGCGAGATGCGCTCGCGCCATGGCGGATTGCTATTTACATGCCGGAATTTGTTGGCGGAAAAGCTGAACGCTTTTCAAGCGAAGAAGCCGATCTGCTCGTGCACGAAGTTAAATGTTTAGTTAGAAGTTAAACGAAGTTACATTTTTATATTTATATAGCCTACACAATAATATTCTTTTACACTGTAATCCTTTTGTTTTTAATATTTGGCATGTTTGTGATGCGCATCCCTGTGTGTAATAAGCAAAGTGGACGCGCCCAGAGGCGCAGTTTCTACCAACGCGCTCTAACAAAAAAATATTGCGCCATTGACTTTAGACTTTAGACCAGGTTTGAGTTGGTCTATGGCGCAGTCTATTTTCAGCTCCTTAAAATAGCAATGCGCCGGCAATGCGCCTGAACACACCTCTTTTTTAGACCAGCGCACTAACATGGGCGCACTAACTGGCGCAAATGCATTTACTAATTTAAGGACGTGGCGCTGAACGGGAAAACGCGAACGGTGCCGGACGCAAACTAGCAAACACACTTGCGCTGCGCCTTGCGTCGCATTGCGCCGGGTGTATTATAGGGCCCTCTGATTTTAAAAGTTGTTATCCAGTAATCACATTATCTGATAAATTTTGTCATGCCTGAGATTAAATATGAGATGTAAGATGTGTTTTATTCAAGGCAAATATAACTTGTGAACAATTTCCTGTCATTTCCAATAATATTTTTGTTAGTTTTCTTAAATCATGCAAAAAGTGTGATAATTTTATTTAATTGTATGTATACAGAACTCATAAGCTATAAAAATAAGAAGGAAATGAAATGTTTAAAATGAACTTGAGATATGGTGGAAATAACATTTTGTTGGTTTTGAATATTGTGGTTCATATACACACTGTTGGATATTGTTAATGGAAGAAAATAAACTAGCAAGTCTGGCAAGTGTTTTCTAAAAGTCCATAGGGTCAAACGTGCCTATAAGCAGAAGAAACACTCCCATGTACCCCATCAAGTTTAATAACTACCATTTTTAACTCTATGGTTGTCTGTTAATAATGTGAACATTACTTATAATGTGTTAGACTTAATTACATATACATATGCTAATGGAGCGTACAGAAGAGCGCTGCTTGGCACACATACATCTTGTCACAGAACTCGTCTGAGTGTGGAAGTAAAAAATAGCCACATGGGGGAGCGTCTTGTGTGATAAATGGATTTCTGTGCTTGTAGATTTTTGTGCAATCAATTACTTTATCAAGAGACTTTCTTTTCTGGGCCTGAACATCTGCTGTGTTCTCATTCTCTTGCTATGGCAGTAATAAGAGGAAATGTAACTTTAAATGTGACTAATATCAACTTAGTGGCCCGAAACTCTTGGAAACCTTAACTTTTCTGAGCTCTGATTTTAAATTAGCAGCTATTTTTCTAGGAAAGGCAAACAAACATTTTGTTAGTGAGCGCAGATCTATATCAGATTGATTTAGAGGTCTCTCATCTGGGCCGCTGTAAACATTGGTTTTTGTATTTGCTCGTCTATTTACAGGGGTACCTGCCTGCCAATGCAGAGCGGAGGGAAAGCACGTTGCAGAGGAAGCGGCAGGAATACTTCGGCTTTATTGAGCAGTACTATGATTCCCGTAATGATGAACACCATCAGGACACATACAGACAGGTAAAAAACTATATTTAGATCTAGATGGGATACAAATTTGTGTTCTACGACTTTTTATATGCTTTAGAGTCAATTTTTGTACTTTTGTTAGAACTATGAACTAATATCTTCTATCTGACATAAAATAACTTGACCGAGAAATAAAACAAACTAGTTTTAAACACAAACTGTATTGGTAATGTGGTTGAAATATAAAATGTATATTTGGGTCATTGACGAATAATGTTTTAAAAAGCAAAAAACATAATGGAAATATGATTAATTTTATTAATGAGATTATGTGGTTTTTATAATCAATTAATGCTGCTTTGTCATTTTTTTACAAGATGGACAAAATTTGTCACCAAAAAGTCATTCATTTTTACCGAATGACACTTTTGGTTATACCGAATGGCGATATTTTCAAACAATGCTACCTAACAAAAGGACAATCAAACATTTTATATTTTAGTACAAGTTTTTAAAATATTACAACATTTTCCATGATTTATAGCGGTTGTACTGAATGACCTGATGTTTCAGGACATGCATATGAGCAAGAGAAAACACAAATTTTTCAAATAGTTAAAAGAGAATTAGTTACTTTCCTTCATGACCATGTGGTCCTTTGCAGGTGTCTGAATGATGTCACATCCTGTCACATGATATTGACCGCATGATTTGATCCAAAATGGTCCCTTTATATTGGTTACTTCAAATGACATCAATGAAATTAATGTTTCCGCACATTCTTTCTCATAACAAAGCAATATCTACATATAATTTTAATACCATTTTGCACTATGTTGATATATGTATAATATAAATTTATTACATTTTAAGAATTTAATCACAAATTAAATGGCTGTATTGGCTTTTGGACGGTTAAACCGAATGACCTTTTGACACTTCAAAATCTTTAAAATACATTTATATGTAGCAAAATATAATTAAAACCTTTTGGATTCAATTAAAAATATCTAGTTGTACAACCTTACATAGTTTGGATGCCATATCTTTATTTTTTTTTTTATTAAGGCCTTTGGACAAAAAAAAAAAAAAAAAAAAAAAAACCTGTCACGTCATTGACCCATTTATAGATTTGTTATTTATAAAGTGATAATGCTGATATAATATTTAATCTTTTCACTGACCTTTTTTGGGACAAAAAAAATTCCCTATTATTAAAAAAAAAAAAAAAAAAAAAAAGGTCTCATTCACTAAGCTTCATAGAAAAATTTGTGCATGAAATCTGCATGCAAACAATTCTTATGAACAAATTTACCAAAAACATTCATACTAAAATGTATTCTAAATTTACAAAAAAAAAAACCACTCTTATGCAAAAAAACATTTACACTATGTAGCCTTATAATTGTGTTAAGAAGTTATTTTTCATCTTAACATGTTATATAGTATATATGTTTGACGAGAGTGACGCAATGCTGTAAAGACTGTGCTGAAAGCCCTTATATGGAGATGGTTTGGGTTTTTTTTATGCAAATTACTAAAATGTGGCCGCTCATAATAGAATGCTTTCATGAGAAGTTCTTTTCTGCATATAAATACAAAAAATTCCATGCAATTATTAGTGAATGAGACCCAATGTTCCCATTTTGTTCCTTATTCATGGAAAAGGCCTCCTACAGTACTGGAGAATGCCGCTAACTGAACTTTATGCAGGATGATGGCAATAATTAGCTGAATCAAAGACTCTGGAGATTATTCAGAACTTCCTGTGATTTCCTTTTAACTTCCTGTACATCTCTGCACAGCCAGTGCTAATTCTGCTGTAAATAGAAGAATGTTTAAGTTCAAAGCCAGCAGTTTAGTTGTGCCAGGAGTTTGATGTAATATAGTCAGGGTTTTTGGTTGTGTTTTACCTACTGATTGAGGTCTTGGCAGCAGCAGTATGTTAGCTTTGCCAAAACACTGTTATGTTAGAAGCTCAGAGTGTTTAGAAATGCCAACAGCAGATAGTGTTTGATATTTAGATGCTGAAGAGGAAAAGATGACAAGGAAGGTTTAAAGCTCCTGTGAATTGGCAGGAGGATGTGAAGATCAAACTGTTGCTGTCACTCTGATCTGATAAATGTCTACCTGATTTAAGACTGACGTCTAGTGATCACTGACGATGTGAGATTCACACCTCTCGCAATCTATATCTGGGTGATTCTCACAGGCCTGCTAAGAAAATGTATTGTATTTCACTTTAAAATGTTAAAAAAAGAAATAATAAGTTGCTTTTTATGATCATTAAAGGGTTAGTTCACCCAAAAATGAAAATTCTGTCATTAATTAATCACCCTCATGTCGTTCCACACCCGTAAGACCTTCGTTCATCTTCGGAACACAAATTAAGATATTTTTGATGAAATCCGATGGCTCAGTGAGGCCTCCATTGCCAGCAAGATAATTAACACTTTCAGATGCTCAGAAAGCTACTAAAGTAGGGATGCACCAATGTATCGGCCGATTTTTGCTCAATTTACTGCTTGAAGGCACTGAGCTGTATAATGTCTGTTGCATAATCCTACGCTTTAATGCTAATCAAATAACAAAAGATAGCACACTATTCTTGACTGATTAACGTTCGTAACTTTCATAAGTGTAGCAGACCCCATCCGAACGATGACCAAAACTTTACTCATATTTAATGAAGTTTTATTGCGTCCATTTTCACTCCAAAAAAACACCACAAAAGCTAAACAATACGGAGCACAAGAAGTGCGCGTTAAACTCTCTCTCTCTCCGTTGCATCATCATCATACAGCGAATTACACAAAACACTTATTACCACTAATAGTAAACAAATACATACAGATCTTATGCCTTTTCGGGGGGTGCTTAATAAACTGACAAACTTTAAATCTGCAAAATATCTCTGAAGAACTGCATGCTCCATTACCCATATAGCTCCGTAGACAAGAAACCCCGTCAAAATAAGAGTCCCACCTTAGTAAAGGAGTTAGTGCAGATCTCATACATATTTAAACTTACAAAAAAATTAAAATATATACAAAAACAAATTGGAAGATTAATCACAATAAAGTCTGTTACAATAAAGAAGGATTAATATGTATATAATTTATACAGTGAAGAATATGCATTGTTATTTTATGTTTGTTTACTTTATTTCTGTACCTAAAAACTATTAAACCTACCTAAAAATTTTGTTCTGTTGTATTTATGTAGGCCTGCTGGATGTTAAATGGATCAAATCCATGTTCATTAAAAATTATTTGATGTAGCAATAAACCTGCTAGTATATTTTAATGCAGGTGTTTTTGAACTTGCTTATTTAAAACATGATCAAAATCTATTTTGATGACAAAATTTCACATAAGAGAGGAAGTGACAAATATCGGTATTGGCCAATAATTGTTCGGTATCGGCCCCAAAAAATCATATCGGTGCATCCCTATACTAAAGACGTATTTCATGTGAATGGTTTAACCTTATTGTTATGAAGCAACGAGAATACTTTTTGTGCACCAAAAAATAAATAATGACTTTATTCAACCATATCTAGTGATGGACGATTTCAAAACACTCCTTCATGAAGCTTCGAAGCTTTACGAATTTGTTGTATTGAATCAGTGGTTCGGAGCGCGTATCAAATTGCCAAAGTCACGTGATTTCAGTAAACGAGGCTTCGTTATGTCATAAGTGTTTTGAAATTTCAATGGTTCACCAAAGTATTTTTGTCGCTTTATAACATTAAGGTTGAACCACTGTAGTCAAATGAACAAATGTTAATTATCTTGCTGTCAATGCAGGCCTCACAAGTCATCGGATTTTATCAAAAATATCTTAATTTGTGTTCCAAAGATGAATGAAGGTGTGGAATGACCTGAGGATGAGTAATTAATGACAGAACTTTCATTTTTGGGTGAACTAACCCTTTAAGGCTTTTTTGGCATTGTGACATTTTCATGACAGTTAATAACATATCCCTAAGTCAGGAAAATTATGTTAAAAATAAATAAATCAATCAATTGTGAAGCATTTTAGTTAATCTCAAATATATTTTACATAAATAAAATGAAAAATATTTGTTTTTATTTAAAAATACTTTTGAGACATTAGTAAAAGGATAAATTCTCATTATAATAATGAAAGAAATGTAAAGAAATAATTAATATTTTAAACGTATCATTTAGTGTTTGTACTGCCTTAAATTTATGCAGATTTAAAAAAAATAAAATAAATAAAAATAAAAAAATCCAGAATTAATGAGAATTACCTCTGTGAAGAATTGGGTTGCAAAGTGCTTAATTATCATGGAAATATCAAATGCAAAAAACAAAAACAAAAAAAACCATAATAATTATACTTGTGTATTTGTGTGTGTTTGTCATCTCTCAGTTCCATAACTCTGTATGTTCTTGACATCGACATTTTGTATATATGTGTATGTGTGTGTGTTTTCTGAACCATCAGATTCACATAGATATTCCCCGGATGAGTCCGGAAAGTTTAGTTCTGCAGCCCAAGGTGACCGAGGTAAGAAGACTGATGGACCGCACTGAGTCACGCCACATGCTTCTGTCCACCAGTCACCCAAAAGCATGTCACTCAATCATCATCATCCGTCTGTCTGTCTGTCTGTCAAACTGTCTGTCTGGTCAGCCAGCTGAGTCTCGATCTCAAATTATTTTGTTCGGAAATCTTGCGTTAAGGTACATAGGAAGTAGAATCCAGAACACAGGAAGTAGAATTCAGTGAGTTTCTTCTCAGGTGCAGCCTCAAACGGCCAGACCCGTTTCTCTCCGAGCTTTCTCGCTAGTCCGTTCTGTCCTAACCTGCTTGTGCCTCCTCTTTTTGTGTCTCTTCCCTGCAGATTCACATTGACATACCGAGAACTAATCCTCTTATACCTCTCTTTCAACAAGCTTCTGTGCAAGAGGTGAGATGTTTGCACCACCCATTTTACTCAACTTGACTCGTTCACCCTCACAAAATCACACCCAGCCACAAAATGCATCGTAATGAAACTATTCACCTCAGAATGAGCATTCTGTCAGCCTTATCTCATTGCAAACGCATATGATTGTATTTCTTCCGTGAAACACAAGAGACTGTGGTGGTCTGTGTTTTCCATACATTTAGAATGAAAAGCTTTCAAGTTTCAAAAAGGATGCACTATAGAAGTATCATAAAAGTGATCAATATATAACATTGATGTGTGTGGAAGGACAGAATAAAAATCTAAGTTGGTATTTACTGGTAGTCTTAAGCACATATACCCAAGTTGGGAAAAAATGTAATTTAATATTATTTAAATTGTAAAAAAATGTAATCTCAAACATTATTTTATAAAATAATTTTATATACAATAAAAAAGTAATACATTTTATATATATAAATAATTTATATATATAATTTATTTATTTTTTATTTATTATTTATGTATTTATTTCATTTTTTATGTATTTATTTTATTTTTTTATGTATTTATTTTATTTTTTTATGTATTTATTTTATTTTTTTATGTATTTATTTATTTATTTTATTTTTTAATATTTATTTATATTAACAATAATGCAAAAATTTCTCATTAAATGAGTATACATATTGTAGTGTTTGTCATACAGTTTTTGTTTTTTTTTGTTTTTTTTTGAAAGTGCTTAATTTTTATTAAAATATCTAATGCAACAAAATCATAATGAACTCATCTCAATTGTGTGCAATTCCTTTGGACCACTTATAATGCTTTTGCATCCATTTTGAAGCTTTGAAAACTTTAGTCCCGTTTCATTATAACTGCATAAGCAACAGCAACCAGTACAACATTTCCTTCTGTATTCCTTGGGCGAATACAGGTCATACAGGTTTGAGATGAGTAAATCATTTTTATTTGAGAACTGATCCTTTGAACTAAGTTCGATCATGTTGAGTAGGAGCTGCAGGTCATGTTGCGTCAACTTGTTGTAGGTTGCATGTTGGCTTTGAAATGCTATCACTGTATTTGTATCACATGATAGCATGCAAATGTCTTCTAATGATGTCTGTGTCTTTGAGGCATGTACTAACAAATTTCAATAAGCGAACACACTTGCCGTCAAACATACCGCTATCCCAAATGTACTATACAGTCAAAATGTACAGCATGTAAAGGGAAGTGTGGGAACAATGTTCTGTTCCAAACCCTGAGCTGCTTTGCTTTAACTGAGGCTTCTTATACAATATAGGAAGTTATACACCTTCATCTAAACCAGGGATGGGCAACGAGGATCTGTGGCTCTATCATTGGAGAGATGTAGACGGCTAACTTGGATCGCATGTTCCTTGATAACCAATCACATTACAGCCTTGACGTCATTGATTTTCTTTCATAGTTGTGTGACAGTCAGTCATAGTTTGCGGATACCATAGAAATGAATGAGAAGTGTCGTAAACTGAATCATACTTGTTGCGCAATTGACTTCTCTTAAAAAAAAAAACAAAAAAAAAAAACAGCATTTTTTTTTCTGTAAACTCGGTTTAAACTCTAAAAATATATCAAATGAAAAACTAATGTTTAATAGCAAACATGTTGAAGATTAGCCAATGGGCTGTCTATTCATTGAATAAGCCATTTGGTGGGTGATATGGCCAACAAATATTATCACAATATTTTTTTTCCATATCATACAATAGCAATATTTATCACAATATTCATTTACCATTAATGGTATCTACAAATCTGTTAGACTTTGAGAATGAATGTAACATGTACACTTGTTTTTTTACAATTACACTCCACTAGTATCTACATTTTTATCCATGAAATCCATTTTATTTTCCCCTAAATTCTGTTTTCCATTTTATTTTATTTTTTTTGAGAGGCATTCTGTGTTTAATGATTTAATACAAATGTATTTAAACTTTAACAATTTAATCAGGCTTTTAAAATGTAATCAAATGAAAATATCACAATTAATTTACAACACAACACTGCATTTGCTGCACAACAGAACTGTATACATTTAAAGGCATAGTTCACCCAAAAATTAAAAGTTGATGTTTATCTGTTTATCCCCAGGGCATCCAAGATGTAGGTGACTTTGTTTCTTCAGTAGAACACAAATGATGCTTTTTAACTCCAACCGTTGCCGTCTTTCAGTCATATAATGCATGTCAATGGTAACAAAATGTATGAGAGTAAAAAAACATGCACAGACAAATCCAAATTAAACCCTGCGGCTCGTGACGACACATTGATGTCCTAAGACACAAAACGATCGGTTTGTGAGAGAAACCGAACAGTATTTATATCATTTTTTACCTCTAATACACCACTATGTCCAACTGCCTTGAACTGCCTTCTTTTTAGCCCACATATCAAATCAGACATGTGAATGGTGATTCTTCTCATATTAAAAGATCAAGAAGAAAAAGAAAAAAAAAAGCCAGAACAGATCTCCAAGAACTGAGGATAGGGAATTCACACATTCTCGACATGAATTATGACCTGTGATTGGCTGAGGTTGTGACCTTCAGTTTGTTTACTGCTCTAGTGTGGTGAACATCTTTGCTTATGCTGGGTGAGCATTTTTGTAGGCCTGCTGCCGGAGTACCGCTTAACTAGACCCAACACAGCCTTGTAATTTCATATTCAACAAATTATATTTAGTGTGATGGGCTTTCTAGACATGAATTTTCATCGCAAACACGAGTCTGTCGATGCATCTTGGCCCTGAGCAAGATTCCTTCTCCTTTTCCCCTGCTGCCTTTCAAAAAATTATTTCGCATTTAAAAGGAGTATCAAAAACAAGCAGTGTTTGGAGTATGGATGTCTCCTAACCAAATAAATGGATAATATATTCGCTTCAGGCGTTTTAGTACATTCCAGCTCGCCCATTGATTTCTGCTGCCCGGTTTAGTGTCTAATTTCCACTATGTAATGGGCTTTTGGAGGAGATCTTGCTATGACTACCTCGAGGAGAAGAGACAGGGTGGGAGGGTTTGAGAGAGAAAAGAGGCATAAGATGTCAGCTATGTGGAGAAACTCACATTATCAGTCTAAAGTCTTTGATAAATGGAGCTTTGATCACAGAAAAGAACGCAGATGAGAAAGCCGCACCATTTGATCGACAGAATCCGGAAAAAACGAGCGTGAGCTGCCTTGTACACATTTATTGTTTAGGGCTCAATGTGAGAGATGAGTTTATTTGGGGATGACAGATACATTACGCTCTGAAAGGAGCGCGGGAGATGTCAGTTGCATGCGTCAGAGAGGAGAGAAGAGAAAGAGACTTCTATTTTCCCTCTTGATTTAAGTCAAACTTCATGCTTCTTTCTATTGTGTTGACAGCAAGGTGAGACGAAAACACACAAAAAAAGAAAGAAAAAAACAAAAGAAAAAAAGAAAATGTCACTTTGAATTAAGGTATTGCCTCCAAAGAAAGGAATGCAAGTCCCACAAAAGTTCTTGGTTTTTACTGTCAAAAAGATCAACTTAAAAATAAGTTACAGAGCTGAAGTTACTCAAAACTCAGACAATGTATATTCATAAATATATTAAAAAATGAACAAGATTTTACCAAGTAGGACATGTTCCTGAATCGCATCTTTTACTCAAATTACTGACAAAAAAAATCTTTTTTTATTTTTTTTTGTCAAAACAAATGAAGACGAGACAGAATGTGGAATGTATCAAGATGAACATATTAAACTGAAACATACTGTTGATGAAAATGACAATACAAAATAACAGACATTAACATTGCACAATGTTTTTTAAAGAAGAAAAAGTTATGTGCTAGTGTGTGTGCAAGCTATGAATACACTCTTTCCTTAAAACACTGAACCATGTACTCATGTACATTGATTATTGTATTACAGTAGTGTACATTTTTTCACAACAGCAAGGACAGTTTTCACATGTTTGTTAAATATTAAAAATGTTTTTAACATTTAATTGATAATGTACATCCAGCTGGTTATCTCAAAAATAAACCCAGACAGGGTGATAAATTATATTGCGATAACCAGCTGGATATACATGATCCCACTTATTACACAGCTACTTGCCACATAAGTAAATAATTAGGCTTAAAATATTGTAATATTTTATTAGCTCATTAAACACAAGGCTTCCACGAACAAAAACAGTTCCTAGCAAGCAGGTTTAAGCCTAGACGAACAAACAAGTCCAAACAAGATGTGCATTTCAGGGTAATTTGCCAATCAGTTATTACAGATTTTCACCTAATAATGCTGCCTTCACATGCTCTCGGAATTATTGTAAATACGAGTTTCCACACAATCCAACACATAAATACGAGTTCCCACACATTTCGAAATTGAGCTCATAATCACGACTTCAGAAGTGGGAATTATCACATTTCCGAAAGCACTTGAAGGCAGCATTAATAATGTCCAGACAAATCTTACCTGTTTATGATGCTATAACAAGACAAACAGTTTAAAAGTATTAACGTATGCCTACTATTCATATTGAAATCTTCCGGTTTCATTTTACAGTAAATACATTTGATAACTGAGGCCCAAGATGGCGCCAGCTATGTTTGAATAAAACGAAAGAGAGTGTGTTCAAGGTTTGATACGAGAGACATGATAGAAACACCGGCCTCAAAAACCCATTGACATAAAAATGTGAGCACTGTTGAGCGTATTCGTAAACACCTCTGATTGGCCATTGTGTTGACGCACTCATCGGATATGTCTGTGATTGGCTACAATGATCAACGCATGGCAGCGTTTGAAAGCACACGGAAGTGTTTGAATTTGAAAGCATTTTGAAAGCCAGAGCCGTCAAAATGCTCCCTTGTGTATCTGTGTAAGCGCTTGGTGAAGAGCTTCATTGATGACTATTTACAAAGTTTTTACAGCGTTTATCATTGTAGCCAATCACAGACATATCCGATGAGCCGTCAACACAATGGCCAATCAGAGGTGTTTACGAATATGCTCAACAGCACTCAAAGTGGTACTTTTGACAACTCTAGCTGCCATGTTTTACATCGACATGCTCCTTCCAAGGTCACGACTCTGGTATCATCTAGAATTTTGTGTTTGCCCACTTGCAAATTGTTTTATTAATAAATGTGGAAATCATAAATACCTTATTTCCGTTTCCACTTGAAGACTGTTTGTGTCAAAACTGAAGTATACTTTGGGTGAAAGCGTATCCCTAAGGCTCATATAAAGAGAGAGAGAGAACGCCATCTAATAATAAATATGCACACAGCTACTTCTAATTTCTCACCTTGCTGTCTGCGCCATTCAATGTTGTGATGTTAATGATTAAAAAGCTCAGAAGGCTTAATTGATTTTCTTAATTGATTGCTGGCTGGGGGTGGCTGATCCCACTGTGTCTCTAATTAAAACCGTTTGAGTGACCTTGTACATTCAAATTCTGCTACTAACAATTTTCATGTTGTATTGCATGATTCAGTGTATCTGCTAATTGCATATAAAAGTAAAACGTATATTCTGATATCTTCTTTTTGTGCTACTTTTTTCTAGATCTTTGAGCGAATTCTGTTCATCTGGGCGATACGGCATCCAGCAAGTGGCTACGTTCAAGGAATCAATGACCTTGTCACACCCTTCTTTGTTGTTTATGTTTTTGAGTATATCGGTAAGTCAGTAACCTTTTGCAATATGATATACGTATATATAAAAGTCTCGTAATTATGTATAGGTCCCTGGCAGACTCCTAAAACAGCACAGCTGTGCAAACTCACTAGTTTTTCTGTTCTTCGCTTTTGGTGTTAAGCCAGCGTGGGTGTTATACCAACTGAGATATGCTTAGTGGCATGAATTTTAATGTCATTTCTCAATCACATTTCATAATATTTCTCATAACCTGCACCTTTAAGCTCTCCCAAGGATATTCAGTTTCTTTGTCAGATTCAATTGTTGTGGTTGTTCCCAACGTTTTTCTTTTTCTTGAGCTTTAAACCTTTAAGTGCTTGATTTCTAGTAGACTAAACTGGCTGTCCAGACTAATGATTCTGAAGGGCCCAGAGGGACCCTTCCAATGGACTTATGGGACAGTAATAACCTGAACCTTGCAATGAGAAAGGCTCTGCTCAATTGATGCACTCAACGGATGGAGGATGAGGATCTTTTCCCCAGGCTCTACATTTGTTGGCATCCTTGGGGATACATTTTTTCTGGGTCATTTGACCTTGTCTGATCCTCGAGGAATCAAAGCCCCCGTTTTGTTTTTACAAGTTTGGTCCAATTTGTCCTTTAGGCCAGAAACATACTCTACACGAGTACACAAATGCTTTGCGTCACAGTAGTTGATCTGAAAGAGAAAGGTTATATCGCATCACTACACATTTGCATACATTTCTGCTCAACTTTGTTGCCAACAGTCACAGTTGCCCATGTCACAGCAAATCTCAGACTTGAGAATGAGTGACTTC